>CACRXP010000317.1:177803-195646 GCA_902702965.1 Spirometra erinaceieuropaei | reverse complement strand
TGGCCACAACAGTAGAAGAGACGAAGTGCGACACCGTCCGAACAATGGCATTAGCAAGCCTACTTAGCTGATCGGTGGATTGAGATAGAAAAGAGGGCGCAAGCAGGGCTCAAATCACTCGCAAGAAAGCGCACATGTACTGATACCTGATGAAACCGTGGCTGGCGTATAAGCACTCCCCCCACAGAGGCAGAGTCAGTCGCTGGATAAAAGTAGTAAAGGGCTGCAGAACCAAATCTCGCCAACTGGTGGGATCCTTGAACAGCGAAAATTATAGCCAAGGCTTCTTTTCAACCTGCTTACATTTTCCTTCCGTGCTCGCCATTCGCATTCGTCCAGAGCGAGGCTGCGCACAGTATGTAGTCAGAGACATCGGAGTGAACGATGGCTTCATTCCTCACCTCGTTTAGGATCGGGAGAAGGACCACAAACAATTTGTGACACACAAGGAATACCTACTATGCTTTTTAAGTGGGTTTTAGTCCGACACGATTATTCCGATATAATTTTCTTGTCGTCTTTGTTTTATTTTCCGCATGCCACATGTAAGTAAATTCCTTTCGTCCTCCCTTCATGTCTACTTCCAACATTACCGCATTTCATCGTGGAAAACCATGAAAATGGCCTGCTGTACTTCCATCATCTATTCGTCACTGATCATTTCCTTCGCTCACCTAAATAACTACTTGCTATGTCGGTCAGTAGTGTGCTGCGACCGAAAAGCAGGATGGAGGATTGGCAGGCACGACAGGTAGTTTAGCTGTACCGCGACAAGCACAACAAGCATGCGTATCAGCTTCCCAACTCGTATGTCTAAGGCCTCACATTCAGGAGTCACGAGGTGTTTAACAGTCGCATTCCGATTGACTGATCTCTGAGCGCCAGTCCGCTGACTCCTTGCGGATATCAGGCGGTAATTGCAGACTGACTCATGCGTGCGCTCGCAAGGTGAGACTAGTCCTGCGGTCAGGTGGCTTCTGGCCGCACATGAACTTCGGTGCGTCTGAACACCTCTCGCCTTTCGTAACTTCCGAGACGTGGGCGTACGTTGTTGAGGTGGTGGTGCCGACGCCGATTCTGCAGTCATTACTGTTGGTGGTAGTGGTTTTGGGTATAAAATGTGCGTTGGTTGTGGTGATGCGGTGAGGAGTCCCGCAATCGCGTGGGCGCATATCTCCGAAAAGGCACATACGGTGTCTGAATGTCTGAGGGGACAGTGAGGGGCGCGTAACCGGTTATCAGAGAAATGCATTGGGGTTCACCGAATCAGGGGAATTGCGTGACTGACATTTCGGAGGGCTTTGCTGGCTTTCCGTTGGCAAAGCGTTTTATGCAAAAAGGCTACCAGAATTTTAAGTAAAAGGTCAAATTATTTGACCTTGGGCTGACCGATTTTTTCCTTCTTTCGCTTTCTTAACCTTCTGGCAGTCGTATGTTAATCTTTGCGGCCTCCAGCCTTATTGGTCGTCACCTCGATGAGGTTCGGTTGCACCTGCGTCTCTCCACCCACCATTCGAGTGAATTATTCGATGGGTCGTTTAACCGTCTTGTCCTAGTCATGGCGTATGTAACGGCGTAGGACTTTATAGGCAACAACAAGATTTCAATGTCTGTTGATGGAGTTGGCACCTGACATGAACTCGCAGCTTGCAACTCAAATCGGAGGAAATGGCCACAGTTCAGACTTTCAAGGAACAGTGGGGCGTCCCATGGACAGAAGGTCTCACACTTGAGGTTCGGAACTCAGATGCCAACTCAACCAGCATGCCTTTAGATCTTCCTGTAGCCTATAAATTCCTACGTCATTGCATACTCTATGACCAGGACAAGATGGTCAAAAGCAGCTTAAAAATACCGGCAAAATACGATCCGTCGAAAAGGTCACCCGAAGGGACGGGGGTGAGAGACCCAGATGCAACCGACCCTCACTGAGGTGACGACACGTAACGCTGGAGGCCGCAAAGATTCACTAACAACAGCCAAAGGGTCAAGACAACGAAAGAAGGAAAAAATTGATCAGTCCAACGCCAACATATTCGATCACATACCTAACATTCTGTTCGACTTTTTGCACAGAACGCTTTGATAATGGAAAGCCGATCAAGCCCTTCTAAACGTCAGTCATGTGACTCCTCTGATCCGGGGAGGCCTATGCGTTTCTCCGACTACCGACTCGGGTCTCTTGCGTTTGCTAACGTGACCGGTCATGTCGGGATTTCCAAGCACTTGTTTGTCAGTCATTGTACAGTGTGTAGAAAAGTGATCGATCAGGTCCGTGTTCGATGAGGAAACGCGTTTGGACTGGGACTAAGTTTTGAGTGAGTTTATGCCTCTTCGGTATTATTTCACTTTCTTTCTGTCTACCCTCTGGCAGACAGAGTTTGCTATAATCTTCCTTTCTACCCTACCCCGCCCCCCAACCGGATCTGCTGAGCGAAAGTTATCAAATCTCCCCTTGGAGTAACGATGCTAGACCTCACTTCCAGACTCCTTTCAGGAATTTCCCCCCACATACATTCGCACGCAATAAATGCATTCTTTGTGCTGTTCTCTGATTACGGTTATACTTTGATATATGCACATCGGCAATACCAATCTGCAAAATGTGGTGGGGAAACCTCAGACCTTGGGGTGTAGTGGCCTTTTCTGTCAACAGACAATGTCGCCCAAACCCGCCGAGACGATTAGGTCCCAGGTATGACAAAGAAAATGCCGTTTACCCTGTGGGTGCGTGCTTGTCGATGTGTGTTTTTGCACAGCTTGTGCGGGACCGTCCGTCAGGACATCTACGGACACCCCCCCCCATCCACACAAAGCACAAGTGTTGTGTGCTCATTAGAGCATGCGGGTGGTTGAGGTCAGCCGCCAAGGCAACTGAGTGCACCACGATGGCGCTGTCACGTGCGTCGCCTGAGTCCGGAGTCGCAATACGGCCCGTCGCGTCTCAGTGAGTGCTGGTCAAACAGCGACAGCGTGTGCAACGCGTGCTTGTGAGTACTTGCAAAGACTGCCAGGTCAGTATCTGCGCCAGCGGATAAATAAGTCACCAATTTGACCAGTATTAGTGGTGGTGGTGGTAGTAGTAATAGTAGTAGTAGTAGTAGTAGTAGTAGTAGTAGTAGTAGTAGTAGTAGTAGTAGTAGTAATGGTAGCAGTAGTTGTTGTTGTTGTAATGGTATTAGTAGTATTAATGGTAGCAGTAGTAGTAATAGTAGTAATAGTAGTAGTAGTAGTGTGGCGGCCAAGCGGTGAGAGTACTCACAGCGCCACAATCACCAGCCCTAATCCCGAATTGCAGAAGACCAAAGTCACTAGAATGACTAGTTTATTGCACACAGAACCCCCTACGTTGTCTTCTCAGGCGGCAGTGGCCGCTGGCGAAGGGAGAGCTAGTGTCCAGTCATGCCTGTGAGCTTTGTGAGATAGTAGCGGCTGCTGTTTTTGTAGGTTTGTGGACCAGGCTTAAGTGATGTCTTGTCGACGTGTGTTGTATTTGCCGAGGGGGTGGGGTGGGGTGTTCAAGTGGCTCCTGGTCAGCTGCGACTCCATGGGCGCACCTGCGTGAAAGTTGAAGTCGGTCGAGTGACTTCAAGTCAGTGCGTCCGGAACCGCTGTGGTAGTGAATGACCTTGACACAAAGGAGGCCAGGCATCACCCCGATGGTGGTGGTGGCGGTGGAGGGCGAGGAGGAGGAGGAGGAGGAGGAGGAGGGGGAGGAGGAGGCTGCCGGAGGCCGCATAGATTCAATAACGACGACCAGAGGGTCAAGACAGTGAAAGAAGAAAAAATCGACCAGTCGAACGCCAATTAATTCGGCCCCTTAACATTCTGGTCGACTTTTTGCATAGAACGCTTTGATAATAAAGAGCCGACCAAGCTCTTTGGAAAGTCATTTATGCGATTCCTCTGATCCAGTGAGGCCTATGCGGTTCTCAGACTACCGACTCGGATCTCTTGCGCTTGCAAACGTGACCGGTTATGTCGGGGGTTCCAAGCACTTGTTTGTCAGTCAATGTGCAATGTAAACAAAAATGATCGCTCAGGTCCGTGTTCGATGAGAAAACACGTTTGGACTGGGAATAGGTTGTAATGGAGTTCATGCCGCTGGTAGAAGGGGCAGTGGTGGCAACATTTTGTAGGATGGCGGAGTGTTGTGCGATTAGAGGCGGGTTTGTCGTCTTGCCGCTGCCCGACGAGGCCTATCCCTGCTCGAGCAGTGTCGTCCTAGCAGCCTGTGGGGATGCATTAGGGTGGGGACGGATATGGTTGTTTACTTAACCACAGGTTTTGCATCCCTACGCCACTGTCAGCTAGGCGTCGGTCTGTTTTATCAGCCATCCTAGGGCATGAGGGGTCAAGCAGTGCTACCCCTATGTGAAGCCACTTGGTCATCCCGGGAAGCTACCGAGTTCCACTGTGGGTTAGGACTTTGGCCTAACCGGAGGACAACCTGAGTGAATCTGGGTTGTTTGCCGGATCGCATACCGTTCTCTCCGTAGGACGTTTTTGTTTGAGGATTTGATTTAGCTCGCTGGCCAGGGACGGTCGCCGGGGTGTGACCACTGTGCTGGACACGACCTTCGGGGAGTCAGATGAGAGCAGGGTGCCGGAATGGAGAGATGTAGAGGTGTTCAGCATACTCACCGATGTCGTTGGTGTCAGTCACCAGTGTATTACTCATAAGTGCCTGCTGCTGCAGCGGACCTTTAGTGGCCCTCTCCGAGCGCCTACCGCAACGCTGGGACTTTCACGAATGTCTGCACATGCGCAGTAGGGCTGTCTGGCGTTCGCCTACTTGACTTTCCAGCTGGCCAATCACATTCAAGGCCGGGTCAGACCCGCCCTGGCCCTGACACATTCTCCAACTTACATTTAGGGCGCCGCTCTTCCGGCGCCGGACGTAGCCTTGCCAGACTGCCAACTCTCTCTCTTTAACCCCTCCTCCAATTATTCTGTAGGGAGGACATCATCCTCTCAACTGTCGTCGATCTTCTCTTCCCATTCGGGACCGGGTCTGAAGATCGTGGTAACCCGGGTCTCAGGCTTCTGCGACCGACCTGTCGCTTTGGTTACATCACCTTGTATGAAAATTGGCCGCAGCATATCGGCATTCGCCTTTGAACATTAATAGCCTGCTTTGCAGTTACTGGACAGCGGCAACCGGAACCGGTGCTAGTTTGTCAAGCCCAGTGCACCCCCTGCTCTTCGACGGACGATTTCGTCACCCGATACTCTCTGTCCTGCACCACCCTCAAATACCGTTGGGCCTAATATCCAGCTATCGGCTTCTTTAGTTGGATGCCACCGCGGCCGTGCCAACTCAGATTGAGCGTCGTATAATATATCATGAATGTGCCCCCCAAAGGGCCACGTGATAGATACGCTGGACCAACAGGGAGGGGGGTGACATACCAGATTCTGACAGGCGTTATCGGAATTGCCCTCTTTAACAAATACCAACATTTCGGGGTGCGGTAACAGACCCGGCTACCGGTAGCTGTCGCGCACACTGGGACCCCTGCCGCCCCCCATTATTGTTGGTTAGTCAAAAGCCAGGTCATTTGCTGTCTGGACCAGGTGTGAGGAGTGGAGCGCCAAGGTGTGGGCTCGACCGTGCCATACAGGAAGTCTAGGTGGGGGAGGAGGAGGAGGGACTGTGGTAGATGCTGGGCAAGTCTACCAGTACTATAAATTAATTCACCCACAAGTCACCGTCCCTGCTCTCATCTAGTTGTGAAGCACATAGTGGACATCGTCGGCAGGGACGGTCGAACTGTCATGTCACGAATGCTATTCCCGTCAGATCGTTTGTGCTCATTACTGGTCCACCGGAGACGGTAACCTTTTATTGCAACGTCCATGGGAGGTGGACCTGCTAATCCATCCGAACACGACAGCTCAGCATGCAGACACCGAGTTTTACAGCCGTGTAAAAGGACGGCTTTGACTGTAGCGCTCACACGCAATGTAGGTGTGGGGCGAGACTGCTCCGCGACGCGATGATTTTCCACCGCGCGTTAAAGTCCTTCCGGATCGCCTTAACTTTACTGAATGCAGACAGATACTTTCGATTGCTTTGTCTCGTGTCGGACTGCCACAGGTGATCGTATCCTGCCAAAGGGGAGACTAACGACTGTAGGAACGGAAAACTTTGTTGCCTCCGCACTTTACAATTTCGTATAGGTCTCTCATGGCCCAGTTTCTATCAACCGGGCGGTCACTTTATTGGTCGATCGTTATGCGCGTTCTTCAGAGCCTTCACGCACGCGCAGGCCAAAAAATTTGAGCTCGCTAGGGACTCAATAATCCCACTTCGCTTTTGAACATTAGTAGCATGCTTTGCGGGAGAAGGGGAGTTGTTGTTAACGCCACGGCAAACGTTATCTCCGTCTCCCTTCAGGCGACGGCATCCGGGTCTCAAAGACCATTGAGCTCATATACGCTGTCCGCATTTGCTACTCCATTCTGACGCATACTGCCCCTTTCCCTCTCTCGTACTCCCTCACGCTTGTGTTGCCCGCGAATTCTATGCTAGTGGTTGAATTTGCGTTCATAACTAACTGGAAGTTCCCGTGACCGGCCTCCAGTCACTCCAGCGTCCTTGGCCGATAGGGGACTTGATGATTCGGATTGTCCTCCGGTTCTCCTCAGCCTGCATTAGCGTCCGAAATAAGTCCTGGCTCAGCTTAGGTTTGTCTCGGCTGCATCCTGTCTGACTCCGCATCAGACCTCCGGCTGTTTGGGCTGTACAGAGTCCGATAGAAAATATTAAGATGTGTCGAACTCCAAATGGTTCGCCGGCTCATTGGCCATTTCCTTGACTTGGCACTTTGACGTCCTGGAAGGCGAGGATTTTTCGAGAAGCGGCACAATTTTCCTGAAGATGTGCAAGGCCGTCGTCTTGACAATACTTCTATACGGAGCGGAGAACTGGGCCGTCTACTCCATCCATGCCAGAAAGCTCAACCACTCCTATCTCAGCTGTCCGCGCAGAATATTAGAAGTGAGATGGCAAAACAGGATACCCGACACGGAAATCCTAAAACGAACCAGAATCCTCAGTATTCAAGCCAGGCTGAGGCAGCTGTAACTACGGTGGAGCAGCCATCTCGTGAGGATGAAAGATGAACGTCTACCAAAACAAATCTTCTATGGTGATGTTGCCAGGGAAACTCGTCAACATGGAGGACAAAAACGGAGCGACAAGGCACTTTAAAGGACTCTCTGGAACAAATGAAGATCGACTCAAAGTCCTGGGCAAACCTCACTCAGAACAGACCGGCATGCTGAGGAGAAGTTAAGACAGGCGTAACCATCTATGAAGCAAATCTGGTCGTTGCCGTCAAAGCCAAAAGAGAGGCTCGCAAGTCACAATTGCCTCGACTTCTCAATGTCAACCGTCTGTCATTTCAACATGCCTGCACTGCCAACGCACATTCCACGCGCGAATTGGCCTCGTGGGACACCTCTGGACGCAATGCACCGACAACCTGACAGCGTCAATTACTCCTCCCATGTGCACCGCTACTCTCGTCCCTGTTACAAACCTCGCGACGAGGACCACCTCCGTCACCCATGATTACACTGCTGCTGTCCCGCCGTCATCAATCACTGACAGCATCCAGCCTGCCTCAATCCCTGCGTCCATCACAGCGGCCAGTTACGCCAACACCACGACATCTCGCACGCCCCCCACCTCCCCCCAGTGATGGGACATCGTCCGACGTCATCAACACCGGCATCCCCACATCCAACGATGTGAACTCGGTCCCATCCTGCCCTAATTACGGTCGCACATTCATCTCACACATCGGCATGTTCGGTTGCATGAGAATCCATCGTAGGGAGAGTGGCTAACCAGTGCCTGGAGCATAAACATGTGCCAGACACACATTCGCCTCAGCCGTCGACATTGCCTTCCCAAATTCAGCCACCGAATGAGTCTATTAGGCCACATGCGCATTCATGAAAAGCTGAGGTAGACAGCCGCCGGCTTTACCACACCATCACACTCCTAGTACCTGCAGCCCACATTAACAACATCCATCATCGTACCAAACAAACACGTAGCCGACACACGACGCAAGCACACAACTGACACTTCTCCACGTGGTTCGTCTCCTACATGTGTTATCCGAGACTGAGTCTATCACGGTGCGCCAAGCGCCGTGGCTGAGTAGGTTGTCGCCAGACGCCTCAACTCAGTCCCTGCAGTCAGCCCAGTAGTGTGTGCGTTTGTGTGGCGTGGTGGACTGAGCGTCAGGCTACAACGGCTGCTTCTTAACGTGACCTTTGGCACTTTCACGCATGTAATGAGTGTGTTTAGTCCCTCTCAGTCGATAACTGACTGGTTGCCCAGCCTTGAATGGTGATGTCTAGGTTAAATGCAAGGCTGCGTTTCAGTCCTGTAGGCTTTAAAAAGTACGGGAGTATGCTATGCGACGCCTCGGCAGACCATGGTTCTCGCAGCGTGGCGCGCGATGGCAGTTCTCTGGCACCTGACTCCCTGCCGGTGGATGCGCTTGTGCCTCCGCTGGGTACACAGGCCGTGTGACCAATGTCATCCTTGTCTTTTCGACCCATTTGGGTAAAATCCCATCGTGGACCACGGGATGCAGTGATACACCTTGATGTGGATATTGCCGTGTCAGCCATCTTCGACGTAGTTGCCTTGTCCGTAACCGTACCAGATGCGATAAACGATCCCAGAAGTTTCTTGCTGTGACAGCGTGTGTTTCGGATTCATTACCTGGCGCCTGATGGTTGCCTCCGGTCTGTGTGCAAATCCAGCTGCAAGTGGTGCGAGAAACGCATTGCAGTGAGCCGGAAGACAAGATTGCTGAACTACAACCCATTTGACAGGTCTTCAAAGCCAATGGCTATCCGCGCAATCTCGTTAACCGATGTGGACGCAAAAGGGACGAAAGGCCAAATTGCTCGACTCCAAATTTTGGCAAGCACTTCCGTATGTCAAGAACGTTTCGGGAGCTGTCAGCCGCTTTCTCGCACCACTGTGAGTTAGAGTTGCACACAGACCGGAGACAACCATCAGGCGTCAGGTAATGAAACTGAAAGACCCGCTGCCACGGCAAGAAGCGTCTGGAATTGTTTATCGAATCTAGTGATGTTGCGGTCAAAGCAACTACGTCTGAAAAACCGGAGAACAGCTCCGAACGCGAATGCCGAACACGCTGCAGCGGTGAGGAGAAATGACGCCAGCTTCGAACATGCGCCTCATTCGACGAGATCCCGTCACACGTTCAAATTTGACTAGGCTGAAATTCTCGCTAGAGGGTAAAACCGCGTGAAGCGCTAGCTGCTTGCGCCATGGTTTACTGGCCCCCAGTCTATTAAAAAGTGCAATGGCCTTCTCCCTCCATACTCGATGCTGAAACTTCGCCCAGGCGGAGTAATTTGCCACGCGGGGAGCACACAGGCGAACACTGTTCCCAACGCCAGGATCGGTGTGACAGATGGTCGAGCAATTATCACACCAACACCCAATACACGCAATGAAATCGCAGCATTTAACGACGAGAATGTCGGCCATAAAACAGTCATCACAGTACGTTCAACGATGTCTGATGTGGGGGGGGAGGGGGGAGAGACGTAAATATTTATAGGTGTGTGCTAGCACGGCGGCTGCATCTTATAAAAACTGCGGCCCCTTGAGCATGAACCACCCGTGTCTGCCATTGTCTCTGATGATGGGTTTGGGCAGGAATCTGAAACGTCAGGGGAATAAAACTCTTGTCCCAGTGGCCATGCCTCCTTCACGATGTTCGAACTGTTATGCATTTTCCTGGTCTAATGTGTTCATTGGCATCTGTCTCCTCGTCGTAGTTCGCATATAAAATGTTCACTGAAAACGATAGGCGGCATTCGCCGTCTAAATCGCGACGGAGCTCCGGGTTTTGTGAGCGTATGTCGTATTGCTGCCTCGGCTCTATTGGTTTTAGTCGATTAGCAATTGCTTCGTGTGTGATCCGATACATCGTACTTTTTGCTAGACTCTCGATCGCCCGGATGCTAGTTGATTCGATCTCGCCTGATTCTGCCTGCCGTCTTCCTGGCTCTGTCTCGACAACGGGCCGAGATGGGTGGAGAAGGAGAGAGTGCAGGGGGTGTTGCGCAAGTCTACTCCCATTATAGACTAATTCACTCATAAGCCACCGTCCCTGCACTCACAATGCCGTGTGAACACGGTGGACATTATCGTCCACAATGACTGAAATAGCATGGCCCGCCTAATGCCGCGGTCGTGGAACCCGGTCCATCTGACCTCTGCTTCCCCGCAATGCGTATATATCTGCCCTCCTGTAGGCGGTTTTAACTTCAGCGCGCATGTTACCATCTTGTACACCGTCTTATCCAGGATAAGCGTAACGGCGGTATCATTTTGGCTGGCAGTACTCCATACGATCGTCGCAGTGTCGGATTTATTCATCCTCACAGTCGGTGGTTAGAGACGCGCTGACTCTGCTGTCTGGCCGACTGCGGCATGCGGACATGCATTCAAGCGGTGGCGGTCGTGTATGTCCCGTTCGAACGTGCCACTCTTCCGCCAATTAAACTGGCACCTCTCACACCCTCCTCTCACGGACTCGGCTTAACACCTTCAACACAAACCTTGGCCTCGCCAGCTGGCGTCTTTCCTCTTCTGCTGCTATTAGAGCCTTGACCTGGCGTCCCAAGTATGCCCATTACGAAGACGCTCCACTAACGTTCTGCAGTCCAAAGCCCACTGTCGACCTCACGAGACTTCATGATCAAGGGTGCCTTCAACTTACATGGGAGTTGCCACAAGGAGTAGGTGGAGGAGAAGGAGGAGGAGGAAGAGGAGAAAAAGACGCCAAAGTCCGGATGTCGGCTGAACACGAAAATAAGTACTTATCTCTCGCGTTATATGTAGCAGTGCGCTAAACTAAACGGACGGTACCCGCAGTCATTGAACGACCTGATAAAATGTTAATCAAGATCCTGAAATGAGTTTTCGTTTACGAAGGATTACTGGAGTGATGTTGTAAGATCGATTATCTCGTGACATAATCCCACGGCATTTCAGTCACATCAAGGTGTTGGCTCTCGAATGCTGTTTCTTTCGGCGGCCTGGAGAATCTGCACTTGTCAAAAAATAATACTTAATTAGTGTGCATTTTCTACAGCGATTTTCGATGTCCATTTAAATTAAAATATATTCTATCGAACTATTAGTTCTTGTATTAATTTGATAGCAAATCATGCCTTCTTCAAATGTCAGACTTGGATAAAGGATAACAATTGGTTTCTAAAAAGAGCTTTTTGATTACCAAATAAATGTGAACTCGTCTCGGGCTTTCAGTCGTCAAGCTGTATGCTTCGCGCCTAAGGAGAAACACGTATTTCTTTATGTCATTAAGAAAATATAATGCAGCTTATAAAATGTTGCAATGAATGTAGACTACATTGCATACGTATTGAGGGAAATAACCGAACCGATAAGTACGCTGTTATTAGGATGGCAGTAAAACGATTTTAAAAATCTCATAATCGGAGACATTTTTAAAACAGAAGCACACCGCATCCCGGGTATAAACTTTGGAAAATACGTAATTTGCTACCAAATTAATGCATGAAAAATATTTTTGAGAATTTCTCACGCACATTTTTTTAAACTTGCGAACGCATCGAAAATCGATAGAGAAAATGTACACTACCTGAGATAGTCATCTTTCGGCGAGTGCATTTTTGTAGGTGTCCGAATGGAAGAGCATTCAAAAGCTATCGACTTGACGTTTTTGAAATACCACGGGACCTTGCCGAAAGATGATTCGTATTATAACATCACTGAGGTAATCCTTCCTAGCAGGAAACACATTTCAGAATTTTGGTTAGCGTTTTATGAGACCGGTTACTCAATGTATTTCCTTGTCCTACCATTAACACTAACTCCTGCGATCGTGTCTCTTTCATCAAGACTAACTCCAACCCTAACCCCAAAGGTCCCAGGAATTTGGCCTGCCTGGTCATCCACTTCGACTAACTAAATCTTGTTGCAAATCGAGTTCCACTTTCGCGGGGCAGTGCAGAAGCAAATCAGAGGTTATTCGCTAAAAACTTCGCTGTTTAACCTAATTCCTGAGGACGTTTCTCGAAGATGTAAGGCGGCAACATTTACACCCACAAATTGTGACATTTCAAGCCTTGTGCATGAAAGTCTTAGCCATTCAAGACTAGTGGCAGACTATCTTAGTAGTGGTAGGGGGCGCATACCGATCGTTCGTGTGAAACATACTTACTGGGTCTCTCTCTCTCGAAACCGACAGGGCAGCGGGCGCGTGGCCCTGTGGTTATAGGCGTGGACTTCTAACTTACAGGTCGCGAGTTCAAGCCCCGGGTGTTCCGCACTTCGGGGTTGGGTATGACAGGCTGACGACGGTTAATAAGCCAGAAATAGCCATTCCAGTCTCCCTTGTCTTTGACGGTAGTAACATACTGCTTATAACATGCGCCGCAATGCGGCTACTGGTTGGGCTTGAGATTGAGCCCGTAAGGCACAACCGGGCCAATGAGTTCCGTAAGAACGATCGGTGAGCGCCCCATACCATTGTATATTCCCCATCGAAACCGACAGAACAACGGGCTCGTGACCCTGTGGTTAGAGGCATGGACTTCTAACTAACAGGTGGCGAGTTCGAACCTCGGGTGTTCCACAGTTCGGGGTTTGGTATGACTGGCTGACGACGGCTACTAAGTCAGAAATGGCCATTTCAGTCGCCCTGGGATTTTTTGGTAATAACACACTGCCTATGTCATAGTAGTGCTTGGGAGCACAAAGGTTACATTTGAGAAGTGCGTTCCATGGGGGGAGGAGTGGGAGCGGATTCCTACCTGTAAGTAGAGATTCAAATGGACACGGACCAACTGTCGCTCTGAGTTTGGCGCGGAGGGTTGTTGAGCAGTGTATGCGGAACGGCACAGTGACCGTGCAGACCGACTATGTTGGAATACGGAGTCTCGGTAGATTGTCGTCATATCTGTCAGTGGCCACAGCAAAGGACCTCGTGGTGTTCCTGCGTGTGCAACGATGAGCAATTCTGACGAATAGCCGACATATTTCCTGGGTGTAAACCAGTAAGAGCAACGTACCCACAGGAGACGTTAGCGCAAACGATGTGTTGAAGGACGTTAATCGCATGCTCCTTACTAAAGGTGAAGATATTTGCCAGGGAGGCGCTCATATGGGGACTTAATTCACGGGAGACCGCGTTAGAAGGTCCTTACGCGCGTGCATTACAGGAAGCCACCATTAAGACTGGGATCTGGCGGCTCTCGCTGGCGTCTGCGACGGTTTCCACAAAGCCGACCGTGCACCTATCAAACAAGGTTAACTGACGGAGGTAGGTCAGTTCATTCTTAAGCGGATGGCGTCCGCAGCAGTAAAGAAAGGCATTCTTATATGGCTTCTTTTGTAAACTGAAGGATAGTTGACTCCGTGAGCTAGGGCCTATTCAGTTGGCATTTGGTGCAAAAGTGCCTCCGAACAGCTGACTTTTATCATCTGGGAAGGCATCGTTTAACCTCTGATGCAAATGTTCGGCGGGATTCTGAAATTAAGCTGTCACTTTTTTCTGCTCGCCATCCACATGGGAATCATCTTATATGCACATCTGTTGGTTTTTTTTACCCACTATATACTGACTTTTCTCCCACCCTGTTTACCTAAACTACAATAATACGGTCATCTGCATGCTGCGCTAGTACAGTTTTAAAGGAAGTAAAATCCGACGCGAATTTCGCAAGTCATTAACCGACGATTTTCCATAATTCTGACAATCGCAGTTTTTAACCATTAAGTATCGCTTGTTATCTCATGGTGTTATCTGTTTTGTGTGTCCATTTCTACAACCTGTGAATGCAGCCATTTTGTTAAACATTTTGGGACGATACTTCCAAAATAAAGCGTCCCCCTCTCTCTTTCACGACAAATCAACCGTTGATTCCGACGATGTCCATCTTGTGTTACACAGCAACGTGCAGCAGGCACGGTGACTTGCGCGTGAATTGGCTTGCAGTGATCGTGGACTTGTGCAGTACATATCGCACTCTCTTCCCCATTTCCAACTTGGACCGGTGTCAAGACAGAGTTAAGAAGACCGAAGGCGGATGGGGACGCACGTGGCAGGCGTGGCCGTACCCGCGGCTAGGTGTGCCACCACGTCCCCTGGTCCACAACATACACTTGACCAGGAATTTTTTACCAACAACAGCGACACCCCAACAGGGGTCAGAAGGACAAGGATGACTGGACAGCCATACCCACCATCTGTATACCCAGCTGGAGTGCAAGCATATTTACCGGAAGAGAACCAGGTGTCAACGAACTGCCAGTGGCCTACTAAACTGCGAGGGCCATAGTTTGTTGATAATGGCATAACACACGCTTTCACACACGACGGTTCGGCTATGTTCACCGTATGCTCCACAGCACGATGACTTGCGCATGGGTTAGTTTATATTGATAGTAGACTTACGCAGCATCTACCGCGCCTTCTCTGCCCCACTCCCCACCTGGACCCGGTGTCAAGACAGAATCATGAAGACCGGGGGGGGGATGGGCGCAGGTGGGTGGCACGGTCGAGCTCGCCCCTTTGTGCTCCACTCAAGACCTCCAGGTCCACACAGCAAATGATTAGGATTTTAACTAACATCAAGAGGGGCTGGTGCGGCTGGTGTTGCACCTAAGCGTGACTCCAGGCCCGGCTCGGATCCCATGGAGTGAGAATGCAATAAGGACCACACTACTAAGGAACCATTGCAGTCTGACTCTCAGACCACCCGCCGGCCACTCCACACCATCACCCACAACACTGGACCGACTGCGAGGTCCTAGTTATCCCATCAGTTGACAACCTTCCGAGCCACGGCTTTTAGCTCACCGTGATAGCCTCAAGCGTGTTAGATTGTTTATAGTTAGGATAATGCGCTGAGTCATCGACCTCGTTCTCTTTTCCCATTCACAGGCCCCAGTCACTCTTCGAACCGCTCAGTTGATTGGGGCGGGGAATGGGCGCGGTGGCCGACATATCTAGTAATCTTGTCTCACGGTAAAATGCGCTGAGTCGTCGACCCCACTCTCCCTTCCCATTCCCGTGCCTCAGCCACTTTGGGGCATGGGAAATCAAACTGGATCCTCCTTTATTTGTTCGAAGATTATTTTAGCCAGCTGTCCCAATATTAGCGGCCATACACCCGCCGGTGATGACAGCTTAACTGTTCCGTGAGACCACTGCCAGCATGTGCCACAGGGCGTGACTGACGTAAGACGATGACTTGCGCGGTACCTACCGCGCGCTCTCCTCCCTCACCCGACTGGCTTCGGTGGCAGGACAGAGTTGGGACTACCGGAGGCTGACTCGGACGCAGATGGCTGAGATGGCTCCACAGCCCGTCTGCGCATGCCACGCGCGAGCCCGTTGATAGTGCTGATTTGGGCGGAAGTTGATCCATGTTAGGGTAGGCTGCAATGATATTGGCAGAATGTTATTACCGACAAAGAAAAGGGAGACTAAAATGTCAATTTCTGGCCTATTAGCTGTCGTCAGCCCAAACTGTACATTCCCGTTCGAAAACCGACAGCGCAGCGGGCTCGTGACCCAGTGGTTAGAGGCGTGGACTTCTGACTAAGAGGTCGCGAGTTCGAGCCTCGGGTGGTCCACACTTCTTTCCAGTCTACCTTGTCTTTGTCGGTATTAACATACTGCCTATATCGTGCGCCGCTGTGCGGCCGCTGGTTGGGCTCGACATAGAGAGAGAGCCCGTAAGGCAAAAGGGAACGAGTGAGTTCCGTAAGAACGATCGGTGAGCGCCCCATACCATTGCAATTATATTGTCCTGCAAACACAGTGCTACGTGTCCAAATGTCAAATAAAGGGGCAGCAGAGCAAGGACATCAGAAGACTAGAGCATACAGTAGGTGGGTTAACTCATGAAATGACGGTCGAAATTTCCAAATGCGTTCTCGTTTCGAAAATATTAATTAAGTAGGGTTGTAAAACCAGTCAGCCCGCAACATAATTCTATAATATTTCAGTTACGCCAGGATGCTGGCGTTCGACTGAACTTCCTTACGGCTGCGAGCAAAAACAACACTGTTAAGAATGACTACTTAATTTGCATTGATTTTCGATGCCCCTAAAAGTCCAATTTTATTTCGAGGAAATCATGAATAAAAATATCCATTTTTGCCTCTTCGGTAGAAAATTACGTCTTCTTCTAATTTCATGCTGGAAGGAAGGACATAATTCGGTTATGAAGTTTCTGACTGTGGGACTTTTAAATACCATGAAATGGCCCCTCATAAATGTTCTTGTCTCTATATTTACGAATGTGGCTTGTAAAGGTAACAATGTGGATCAAATCACCTACTAACTTTTATGAACCCTATATATTACTGTAGAGAAATCTATTGTTTTCCGTACGCGGAAAATATACGGCTTGTAGTTTGGAAACCCTGAGTCTAGGTGTAAGGGCAGAGTGGGTTCAAAATTATTCGGGAATTGGAAGAGTTCTTGAAAACCGAATTATACCCTTCTTTCAGGCATACTATTGGAAGAAGTCGTAATTGTCTACGGAATGAACAAAAGAATGAATATTTTTGTGCATGCTGACCATGAAATATGATTGATTATTTAAGGACACTGAAAGTTAATGAAAAAAATTCTTGCTACATAAGTGGTAATTTTTTACAGAGTGTAGTTTTTGCATGCAGCGGGAAGGATGTTCATTCGAAAACCGACATCCTGCGAAAACTGAAATACTGAATTATGTTGCAGGCTGACTAGTTTCACAACCTTACTTAGTTAATACATTCGAAACAAAAACGCATTTTGGAATCTTGGTTGACATTTCATGATTTAGCCCACCTACTGTATGTCAAGGCCCTGGATTCGTTTAAGCACTGACAATATTTATATTGAAATATTTTATGCTCCCAAAATGCCCATCCTCTCCAAAAAGAGCAGTGGAGCACGAGAATAGGAAGCCCATAACACAAGCGACCTCACATTAAATTGCAGGGAGATTGTAGTTGGGTTAGGGCTAAGGTTGAGGTTAGATTTAAGTGGACCACCCGAGTTATGATCAGGTTTTAGTCGCGACTAAACGAATTGACAAGGCTGGTTCTTCCTCCACCCTTTACGTGACGGACAATTTACTTTGCTTAAGCGTCGCAGATAAACACAAACAAGTGGGTATTTCACAAATAATCACTCCTCTCCCAGGGCTGGTCTGCTGAGTAGCATTCCTAAAGAGCTTGCCGGAAGTCAGCTTGCTATGGAGATTAAGAAAAAGAAGACACAATCGCTGGACGTTTTGGATTCTCACTCGAATCCATCATCAGAGACAGTGTCAGACAAGGGTATTAGATTGCCCAGGTGTTGCAGTATATATAGGCTGTAGTCGCTAAGCCGCTACATGTCAATCACAGTTGGCAGCTCCCGAGTGCATCAAGGCTCGACTGGTCAGGTGTTGAGGCATTAAGTTGGTATGCGCCGTTGTGCCGATCAAGATTATCGGCTCCCACGCTCATCACACGCAGTCGAGCTGTTGACTGCCGGATTTCGTCATCCGCGTAGACTCCTGGGCAGTTTGGCTGGCAGATATTGACATCAAGGACAGCAGTTATCCGCACGCTCTCCTTGTGGCTAAGCAAAGTCTCATTGCAGAATATGGAGTGGGGAGGTCGTTGCGTTTGTTGACTTATTGAGGACTGGAAAACCATGACTTGAGCAGTTCGCGGCCCACGCTATTGTCGCCTCTAGCAAGAATTTCTGCTTCGGCCAACTTAAATGTGACTTGATCCC
>CACRXP010000317.1:150183-177754 GCA_902702965.1 Spirometra erinaceieuropaei | reverse complement strand
TTCCACTGACATCGCTGTAAGTCTCCTCGAGAGGTCATAATCACAGCCAACATGACAGGATCTTTTACCTGAATACTAGATCACGCCACCGTTGGGGTTTTTTCAACCCACAATTAGGTCGTGAGAAAGTACTTTTTGGCTCAGACTGAGTTGTCGGTACGTGAACGTGCGGTGGCACCCCACTCGCTACTTTACTGTGTTAAAATGACTCCTGTTAAAAACTACGCAAATCCAAACGGGACTCCCGTTCACCCGCATTTGACTGGCATCAGTAGCTCTCGACCCCGCCGGCCCCACATACGGATTCATGTCGTTAGTGGATGGGCGCTTGCATCCAAGCAAACGCCATGTGGGAACTCTAGGATGCCGCTTTGTACAGCGGCGAAAGAGAGGGTGTAAAATTGTCCTCCGTTTTTTGTTGCTATCTTCTTCGTCTTTGTCGTATGACTGCTATATTAGGCAGTACGATATACCGCAGTTGATAGCACAGGTACTAGCTACAAGCCCAGACACGCGTTCGGCTGATAGCCTGCCGCTGCACGATACAGCTGCGAGAGGTTTGACTCACCAGTGGGCCCCACAGCGTCCGCGTTTACTGTTTTTTTAAAAATCCCCATCCTAGTCATCGTAATCTCTCTCCCTCTCTCACCCTCTCGATATCCTCCGCTGGACATGGAAATAAATGCGCTGCATACTACAGGTTGACCTGCCCGTGTTCTAACTTTAACATGGACGATAATCCCCCTAACTCTGACAACAAGCCCAACGCCTAGAATGTAGAGCAAGGCCACCTATGTCATGGTGGAGAGTGCTTATGGCAGTGGACTAGCCCTCCTCCTGTTCTCCTGCGCAATTCGTTACTCACCACGCAAAACATGGGCCCTATGATTAGTACTCATGCAAAACTCAGTCACATAAGGTCAAACAGTTCCGGTGCACAGGGTGAAAGACAGGTGGCGAGGCACAGATGAAATTCGGTTCGAGGAAGTGCTTATGACTCATCTTGTAGACCCCAGTGGTGGACCAACTGCACCAGGTGCGTCTGTATGCATGTTTATTTTTCTGGTCCCAACTGCAGGTCAGGGTTATGATTGGCTGAATGAAGGCAAAATAAGCCCTTAACAGTACTGTATAAATCTACCCGCATTCTCTCTCGTCCCTCCTCGCTGCCATTATGATTTGGCCGACTTTGGCCTGGTAATTGGTTGCCTGTTCGTGACCTTTACCACCCATACGGAGCTTGTTTGCTTCGTGAAGTCAATAGATCGGTGTAGGCCGATTCCTGATTGAGCATATATATTTTTTGAACGACCATTTCACAGTATTAAAATACCTCACAATTAGAAACTATTTTTGAAACCGAATCATACTGCTCCTTCGACTATAAACTTAAAAAACCGGATTTTCTATCGAATAAATAAATGAATAAATATTTTTATGCATTTTTTCAGGAAATATAATCGAACTTTTAAGGGCATCGAACATCAAATAGAAACTCATACACTACTTAACTATTCACTTTTTGCAGAATATGGATCTCGCATGCAGTCGGAAGTAAGTTCGATCGAAAGAAAGTAACCTGAGGTAACTGGATCATTATAAAATTACGTCGGACGATGATTATTTTTACAACAATACTTAGTTAATCTTTTCGATACGAGAAAGCATTTCGAAATTTCGGCCGAAATTTCATGAGTTAACCCACCTACTGTAGCTTAGCCTGGTCGTCGTTATTTTTATAGAAAAAAGGCTTCCCATTTATTTATCCTTGAGTAGTGCTATCAAACCATACAGTTCTCCAGGACAGCGTTTCAAAGCGACATGCGACATCCGTCCTGTAATAAGGCCAGAGCCGTGAATGAAACTCTGACCCTATGAATCTGTGGCACGGCGGGTGAAAAGTCTGTCACGGCAGCCTAAACCACGGGGAGCCCCTAACCACTACGACCTTCCGACCCTGTGTTGAATACCAAGGGAAGAGGCTGGACACCAGTTGACAGGGTACCGTCCTCTGTCAATAGTAGAGAAAATGCGATTCCCAGGCGGCATATCAAAAGAAACAGAGGCGTTCACCGTAGGGGTGCATTGGAGATCCGACTTTTCGAGTAGTTGATTTGTCTACCCAATTTTTCTGCACGCTACGTGGATGGCACCTTTGTAATCATCGGATGGGCTAAAATCAACTACTATGCGGAAGTACTGAACTCAATCATTCCCGATCTACAGTTCACCATGGAAGAGGAAGTAGGGGACAAACTTCCATTCTTGGATGTTCTCGTCTGCCGCCAACCAAACGGCAGACTAGCGACTTCGGTCTGCAGAAAACCGAGGAACACGCTGAAAATGATCAGCTACAACAGCAGCTACAAACGAAGCTGTGTCCGCACGCTATACCGTCTAGTGGAAACTCATTGCAGCACGCCAACCGCCAAACTGGAGGAGATAGGGCTCCTTCAAGAACACTTCAGAGCCAATCGGCTATCCGCGAGCATTCATTGAACGGAGCCAAAGGCCGCCAAAGAAACGGAATGACGAGCATAGTCAGTCAAACTCGTGGCGGAGCATTCCGTACATTGCAGGCGTCTCCAAAGCCGTGACTAGATCCCTCACGTCACTCGGATTAGGTGCTGCCCACAGGCCTGACTCAACAATCCGCCGGCAAGTGATGCGGCCAAACGATCTGATCCCTAAGCAGGAGATGTTGGCCGTTGTCTACCGGGTTCAGTGCGGCTGCTGAAGATGCGACTACTTTGGGGAAACCGGCCGACAGCTGCAAACGAGAATACACGAGCATGCGTTGGCCGTGCGAAGGTTGGACCCAAAGTCGGAGGGAGCAACCCATGTCGCGCAAATGGGACACATCTTCATCTTTGAGGCCGTTGAGATTGTGCGCCGGGGCGGCGATCACACAGCAAGGCAAGTGCAAGAAGCCTGGATGTCCACCGACTACTCTGTCAGCCGCCACGTCAATTTGCCTCTCCCCTATCTGCCATTACGAACCTTCTTAACGGGGACATTCACGGCGCGATACAATCGGGGCCGTCAGTCATCACCGCGGCCGACGGGGACGATTCAGGTCACGGTGACATGCGGGCCGGATGCAGCCACACAGGCGGCACTGGCGGGTCACGCATTGAAGAATGTGCGCCATATAAGGGGAGCCGTGCGCAGGACTTTCCGGTCTCTGAAGACGGGTGGACGAATCAACTACTCGAAACGTCGGACCTCCAATAAATCCCACTCGGTGAACGACTAGAGAACCAGCTGGAGGAAGCTGACAGTCGGGAGAGAGAACCGGCCTCGACCCCAGTGACAGTGGGTAATGCACCACAGCGCCTTGAGCGAGAACACGCTGAGTCATTCTTGAAGATCATTGGTCGGTTTAGACGACCGTGATTGGCCGAGAACCAAACTGCTGCTGGTGGTGCGCACGTTCTAGTACTCGCGGGAGGTGCAGGGTCACAGCAGATTCCCGGCGCCCTAGAGATCTGGCCGAGAAAGTGTATTTTCCAAGGTTCCCATTTATGTTCTCTCGCTCTGGTCTGGCTGTATGATTGACTGACGAAGCCAACCAATGGTAGAAGGACTCTCTCTAGGCCTCCTACGGAGCTCACTCGTACCGTTATGCCTTGAGATTCTCTCTCACGAGCCCCGTCGGCAGCCGCACAGCGGCGCGTGATACAAGCAGAATAACATTATCGATAAAGATAAAGGAGACTATAAGGTCAGGAGTGGTTATTTCAATGTCCTCACCCCCCCCCCTCTGTCATTAATAATTGTTGAGGGTAATCTAATTTCAGATATTCGCTACTATGAGCTACTTTACCAAGAACTTGTAAGAGATAGGTTCAGGTGAAGGAGCTATGGCTGACTGGCAACGACTAGTAAGCCAGACACGGCCGTCCCAATCCCCCTTTTCTTTATTGGAGACACAACATAACGGTACGGTTCCATAACTTGGTATGCGAGCGATAATGGGAAAGCGCATCCCTGATGCCTTTTTCTCCAGGCACATACAGTGAGTGGCCGATCTTATGAAATGCTGGCTGAAATTCTGAAATGCGTTTTCGATTGGGAAGGGCTACTTAGGCGCGGTTGTAGTACTGATTATCTTGCGGCA
The DNA here is from genome assembly GCA_902702965.1 of Spirometra erinaceieuropaei. Taxonomy (NCBI): domain Eukaryota; kingdom Metazoa; phylum Platyhelminthes; class Cestoda; order Diphyllobothriidea; family Diphyllobothriidae; genus Spirometra; species Spirometra erinaceieuropaei. The sequence goes on along the minus strand of CACRXP010000317.1, from coordinate 173,634 downwards.
TAATCCTGCAATATTTCAAACTCGGTAGGATGTCAGCTTTTGAGTGCACTACTTTTCAATCTCCTATAAAAACTGTACTGGGTAGAAAAATGACCACATAAGTAACCAGCATTTTTATCATTGATTTTGGATGGTCTTACAAATTCAAATGTATTTTATAGAAACAAAGGATAAAAATATGTTTTATATCCTGTCATCTTTATATGTTATAGTCGAAGAAGGAGTATAAATAGGTTTTAAGATAGTTTCCGATAATGAGCTTTTTGCAAGACCCCGCAATGGACATTCATACAGCATTTTGCCTGCGCGTTTTCCACTGCCCCTCCTGAAATGTACAATAAAGTCCGCATCCATTGCAAAAGTTTACGAACTTTATATGATATCTTTTTAAAGGCATAGAAGAATATGTCCTTTCCTTTATGCGGAACGCATGCACCTTGTAGATTGAAATCACTAGGCGCTAATGAAAGGACTGGATATTCTCCAAATTATTGGGTAATTAAAAAAAATCTTTTTAAAACCTAATTATACACCTTCTTCGAGTAGAAAATATAAAGATGCCACGATTCCCTATCAAACGGTTGAAAAAAGCATATTTTTATCCGTTGTTTCTATAAATTATAGTTAAATTTCCAAGGCCACCGAAAGTCGATGTGAAAAAGGCATGCTATTTAAATAGTCATTATTTACCAAGTAAAGTTTCTACAGGAGATTGAAAAGCAGTGTATTCAAAAGCTGAAATCCTGCCGAGTCAGAAATATTATAGAATTATGCGCAGGATAATCAGTATTACAACCGCGCCTAAGTAATCCTTCCTAATCGACTATGCATTTCAGAATTTCAGCCGACATTTTTTGAGATCGTTCCCTCACTGTACTTATCTACTTGATGAAACTCTTTAAACCCACCGGTCGCACTTTTTTTAATGACTTGCTCTTTCTGCTTAACAAGTAATGCGTAAAACGGAGACATGTTTCCCTTATCATGGGCCTCGGTGGAATTCGCAGAAACATGCTGATATTCCGGCCGACTTTATGACATTTTGCCCTTCTGCAGTCGAACTTTAGGGGCTTTGCAGTACTTAAAAAAATTGCCATTGTAAGGCCATAATTAGCTCTATTTGGGCATCAAATTTGCCTTTTTCCTGCACGCACGCACGTCCACTCGCTCATTCGTTCGCGTAGCATGTGAATTAGCGACCTTCAAAACAGGCAGAATTCCATGATCGGCGTGCTGATGCTTTAAGCGTCAATCCCATTGGTGAACACTTACCACACATTGGTCCAGCTAGAACCAATCAGATTTGTCCTTCCGCTTTATATGCAGTGAGCAGGTTACTCGGCCTCGGTCAAATCCCCGAGCGGCTAGAGACCGGGTCGCGTTCTTCTGAGCGCTTCAATCGTAAGTCCTCCAGCTACTCTTTGTTACTTAATTGTGAGACATCCGCACAGCCTTTGTGCAAATGTAACCTCAGGTGTAAACATGGTTAACACGCATGGCGAAAAATCTCTGGGGCTGCGATTCACGTTTTTTTACCAGTCTTAATACACTTTTTAAACACGATAGTTATTGTTTTTTACGGCTGGAAAATCAGCATTGGTCCTCGATTTTTGGGGAGTGTATGTTGGATAGCTGTCGCAATCGCTTCATCTCGTATGTGCAGCTTTGGGGTCTTTTAGTTAGCACCGTTCTCCTGCAAGAAAGTTGGACATTCTGATTTAACCATTCCCAGGCAAACGGATTATCGAAAGTGGCACAGTGGCGTAACCAGATAACTGACTGGCCTGCGGCCTGAGATTAATGTGTAACTTATACCTGATCATACCACGCTTTTCCCACGATATGAAAGTCATTGACTGAACCACCCGAGTTAATTTCAGGAAGGTTAAGTTAACTGATGCATTAGTACTGATGCCGGGTATACTGAAACAAAAAAATTTAAGCTTCTCTGGGTTAGACGAAACGCGCCGAGTGCATAAAATTCTTGCTCCGACCACCTAGTTTCCTTCTCTTCCAGTTACAGAAAGTTAGTCCTTCAAAGTATGAGTTATGCCCGGTCCTTCTATTTTAGTTCCTAATCTTCTGCCCAAATTTTCGGATAAGCACTTTCGGCTTAACGCACCGCCTCCAGTAACGAAGATCCTGCTCTGTGTTCATCCACCGATTTCAAGCGATATTTCAAGATTAGTGTTAATACCTTGAATACTACCAGAATTAAGAGGGAACGCCGGTAAATGTACGGCCCGACTGCCTCTAACGCAGATGTCCATGGGGTGTTCCACAGCATAGTGCTCACACAAGACGGTCACCACCACCACCACCACCACCACCACCACCACCACCACCACCACCACCATGGATACACTGCGGTCGGCAGTAGAAGAGGAGAGATGTAGGAGGCTGGGATTTAATTCCACACAAAGCTCTGGGTTGCTGTCCCACGTAGCAGTATTTACCGTCTAGAAAAGCTCTTTTACACCACCAGCAAAAGCTCACTTAAGCAAATATCTTTCAGTGCAGTCCTTTGCTCTTGGAGGTTTGTGGGAGCGAAGTAGAGGTCTTTGTGTCCAAGTGTACAAGTGTTTGGTTATATGATCCGGAATTTGCTGAATGCACCAATGAGCCCGCAACGCATTTGCCCAAGACGATGGTCCAGTAGGCCGAAAGGATTGCAGATCGGATGGACGCCAAGGCATTGGGCGAGTGCAGCAAGATTAACTGGCGTCAAAAACTGCAGTCGCGTTAGAGGGGTTAGAGCGGATCTGGAATTCTCCACTGACAACAAAGATGAAACGCACAAATTCTAGCCAGTCGTGTTATCGGAGGGAATGGGCAAAGTAGTGATTTGAACTGTGTAGTGATTCTTGGTCGAACCATTGACAAAAACAAATGACACATCCCTAAGCCCTTGTTCTCGAACTTAGAAACTGTCGGTCAGTATGTGACCCTGGCTCCGATGCCCTATTCCTCTAGAATGTCGAACCAGGGCAATTAAAACTACCACGACGCACTGAAAATCGCAGTCTGTAGAGCGGTCAATTGACCGAGTGGCTCGGTACCACTCCAGACGGCAGAATAGGTTACAAGGACGCCATTTTCACGTGGTTTCTGCGACATATCTCTCTCAGGTGTGATTTGGGTGGATCTGTATGGCGTATGACGAGCGCACGCACACGGAAGGCGGGGCCTCGTCAGCTGCTGTGCCCACAGCCGTCTGTATTCGCTTTGAATTTGCCGCGTCGGTAGGGGTTATCGCGGGTTTGGTACGAGAGAGGCAAATGCTGCGTAAGTCCGCCTTGAAGTGTGGGCTACAACCGCGTCCCGGACCAGCCATCAAGTTGCATTTCACAGCTTTAAAATCCTCTCTTTCTGTCAGTAGTATAATATATTCCTCCTATACGAGAAAAAGCGCGATCAGCAGCAACTCCATTCCTGACGTCCAGTACCAAGCAGATCGGTCGTCTCATTTGCTGAGCCAAGCCTAGATCACTTGATTTTCAAACAAATGTTCTACTGGCTGAAGAGGCTTTCGCATGTTCAAAGCCAACACATATGTCGCCGCTGCCATGCGCAGTCATTAACTTTTCGATCGGCAGGTCGAATAGATCAAATGCAAGCCTAATTTGTCCGTAAAATACACCAATGGGTCCTGACTACAAGCCGCTAACATGAGGTTTTAAATATTCTCCATTGAAGCCGATGGGGAGCCGAACCGTGGTTAAGTTGTAGTGTGCTGACTCAGTGGTCATTTGGTCTGGGTCCAAACTTCGGGTCATTGTTAACTGACAACGACAACAGGCCACAAGTGACCATTCAGAACTCTCTCATATTCCTCTGTCCATATTTAATTGAATTCCAGTGTTATCTAACAAGGGGGGAGCTCAGCTCGTTTTCCACAGCTGCCCATGCTTTTTGTCCCCGTTCCTCCCCAACCCATGGTTTTTTCGATCTGAAATAATACTGACAAGGGCACGGTTTATGGCTGGAGTTACTTAGTTCGGGGACACTTGTATTGAATAAAAGAGGTGAGCAGCGAAGAACTTTGCGTTATCACAAATTTCGCTCCTCCGTATTGTAGCCAATTGAAAGGTGACACTACTTTTTGCCATTCAATGATAATGGCAATTGAATTTAATGCCCCCTTGAGGGCATTGTCAAAAACGTATTGCATTATCTTATTTCTACTTCAATAACTACACTTTATGTTAAAAATGAATATGAAAAAGGGAAAGGGTATGGTTTATGACTGGGGTCAGTCAATCCCGGGATCATTTGTGTTGAGCACAATATCTGAACATCAAACAACATTGTTTTATCACAAATTTCGATCCTTTGTATTGTCATCGATTAAGATTCTACACTACTTTTACCATTTGAAGATAATAGTTGATGCATTTACTGCACCTTTGCAGCCATTTTCGTAGTTTCACTCCGATGACTACGTTAAAGCATATTGAACACCCTCACAGGACAGCCACCGCCAGGTCTTCTTTTTATCTGGCACGTACAAATAAATATCGACAGTTATTTTCTCCTCGGAGTGAGTAACCCCGACCATAAATCATAGCCCTGCCAATGTACTGATTAATCTCAGTCGGCTATTGGTTTTCCAGCCGCGCCATCTTTAATACCGCCTGCCCGTCGAAAATGGGCTGTCGAATAAACACAGACGGAAACACACGACGTGCGCATTAAAACAACGCCGTTTCTGCATCATTAGCATTGCTGGCAATATGACAAGTATAATTTGAATCATAGACGCAACGCTGACGGTGGAATGATGGATTGACCGTCGCAAATGACGACGTCCACACCGTTTGTGGTGAGAGAGACTTGCGAAGCGTCTACCGCACTCGCACCTCCCACCTTGCTCTGATAGCAGGATGGCCGAAGTTGGGCTCGGCCACAGTGTCTAACAAAGTAAGACGGTCCGTTTGTACCTGTTATCAGCACGGCCTGATGCCTCTGCATGTACCAGACTACAATAGAGGGCGGTCTGGGATCTCACATGGGCGAGAGGGTCACACATTGAGGAGGATGAGGAGGAGGAAGAAGAGGAGGAGGAGTCATTGTAACTGACCGTCAATCCTGAGAGTTAGTCCGTCAGTCGGTAAGCTCCCAAGTCACTGTTCTCTGAGCGTCTTGAGAGATTTAAGTGCATCAAATTAGGCCTAATGAGAAAGGCGCTGACTAGCTGGCCTCATTATCTCCTCCCGTTTTCATGCATTAGCCCACTTCCCACGTCTATCAAACAATTAATGATGATATTGATGGTGGAGCATTGAGCGTAAGCCCGTAGGATGTTCCTGAATGGCATGGAAGTAGGTGAAAAGCTGAGTCAAAGTAAGCGTGAAATTGGAAGTGCGTGCGGCGGCTGGGGTGCGATATATGATGTGCAAGACATGGGTGGCGAAAAGAAGGAAGTTATCATGCTAATATAATTATGCAATACGCTTGGATCCGGTTCGATGGATAATAAAGAGGCAGTTAAGGGCACTTGAAAATGAAAATGGTACGTTGGAGAGGAGGGGAGGGGGCCAGGGCTGATCATAATCCTGAAACAACATCGAGGCAGCGGACTTGATGCCATCTGCATGCGGACGCTTGGCCACGGAAGCCGCAGCGGCTGGATTGTGTGTCCCGACCACTGCTGCCACCACCACCACCACCACCACCACCACCACCACCACCACCACCACCACCACCACCACCACCACCATTACCAATAAGCACCGTCTTCGTGACTTCTGCTATTCCATTGTGAGTGTCCGTGGTATACCTAGAAGGCACCTCTGGAGTCCCTACGATGGCCACCTTTCTCTGGGTGGGTCTGTTTATTGGCTGTATGCCGCCTTTACTAAGCCATGTCGGCATACGTCCTTCTCCGCCCTTCCAGAAGCGCAAAGTGCGCTATAGGAGCTCCCGAAATAGCAAGTGCGCATAGAGGCCGTCGGGGACGGGGGGGGGGAAGGAGGCCCAGCTTGACCTCGTGCTGCACGTGTAACATTGAATAGGTGAGAGTCGTGCCTGTACTTTAGTAGCCGGAAGGTTTCCGACGGTGGCCTTATTCAGGCACTCTCCAGTAAGTCACTCACCTTGGAATTGTAACCTAGCAAAAGTCCTTTTCTGTTGTCATTTCGGAGAGCACGGTAATATGGATCCGCCGTATTGCAGGTGACCCTGCGTCGAATTCCGGGGAGGGGGGGTAGGAGGTTAGTGTTAGGATTCAGGTTAAAGTTAGTAGAGAGCGTAAAGCCCATATTCTTGCGAATATCTACGTCGGGACAATCGTTTCCGCGACCGAACTTCGCAGTTTCGGTCGCATCCGATGAGCAGACTTCCTAAGACCCTCTGACTAAGAAACGGGGCAACGCTGTGCGTTTTGGTCTAGTGAGGTGCAAGAACTCACACAACCATTTAGGCACTGCGTGTTGTGTTTCGATCAGGTCTTGCATCGGAGAACGTATCTCACACGTCTGCCGTCATGAAAGGCGGCTATCTTGTCCTCTAGATTTCACCTGTGAGCATTTTGGACGGATGAGCCCTAGGTGATGACTGAAGCAACTAATTCAGATCAATTTTGCCCACTGTGATCTGTAAAGTATGGTCTACTGATGACCGAGGAATCGTAGTCCATCAGTATGTTGGGCAACTAGGATTTTCTTAAAGTTCCAACTTAACGCCGACCCATGGCAGCGTCGTGTACGCGTCCGCAAGATTGACCTTGATAGAGGGGCTGCAATACTAATTCCTTTAACACTTTATTGGGACTCCTCTGTGGGCTTTAGTCGTTTTGGGTCAAACATGAATATTTTGCTGTTTCGGCGGAAGGGCGTTGAAGCGTTCAGTGCAAAAATCTTTATTCCTTGCGCAACCTACGTCCTTCAGGACCTTGATAGCTAGACGTACCCTGCGCTACATGCAGCACCACGTCTTTCTTGAGTCGGCTGTAGTTCCTCTGCCAACAGACGGTCCTGCATGTCTCAAATCCGTTGTATTTCGATTGATCTTTGGTGACGCAGTGAAAACAGCGGGGCGAAGTCGAGTGGGAATTTCATGGCGGTTGAGTTCAGCCAAGTCTGGAGGTTTCGTTTCGATCACGTCGGGGTCACCAATTTGCGGCGGTTATGCGGAGTGGAGTTTGGGTGTGTGCAGTCTGTGAGCTACAACCACCACGTCAAATCTCAGATTGGAAGGGAAAGACTCTCAGGCATGACCGTACGCAGTCAACACCAGCTCTGGCTTTGCCAGTGGCCGCTACCGCCTGAGAGGACAATTGCTGGTTCCGTATACATTAAACCCCACATTCTGGTGCTTTCAGTCTTCTCTTTCCAATCTGGGATTTGACTTGGTAATTGTAGCTCATGGACTACACACACACACCCACACTCCATTCCGCATAACCGTTGCAAATCGGTGACCCCGACGTGATTGGGGAGCAACCTCCGGACTTGGCTGAACTCAACCGCCACGGAATTCCCACTCGAATTCGCCCTGCGGTTTCGCATCACCGCTACAGATCTAGACGTGGCGGTATACGGAGTGGTGCAGATTCGCCGTAAGATTCTGCAAGTTTAAGTGTTCAAGTAAGCTGTACGCGGTTCGATCATGAAAAAAAAAAACAGTTTAATACGTACTTAACAAAGTCTTTCTAAACCAGTGTGATTGCCATGAAGATTATCCCTCTCCGGAGGTTACTCCGCGCCTCTAATTTTCATCTCAAAAATCACACCTAGTAGGCGCCTGAAGGGGTCGCTGTATAGTCAGATCGTATCTCCTACTTCCAAAAATGGAGGTTCATGACCCAGCCACCGATTCAAAAGACCACGAAGTGAAATCCACGGGCACAGGGTGCGGACCTGCACAGTAACACAGCGCCAGAGCCGCTGAAGGCCTTGTCGCCTCTGACGCCAACTCAACAACCTGACCTGTCACGCTCATGTGACCAGACGGCGCGACCCAGTTTGCAGACAAGGACGCACACGTCCACCTCTGCCGGCTAAACGGCATGACTGCGGCGACCCCGGCCAAGGCCGCACGGCCTCCCCCCTCCCTCCTCCACCCGTTTTGACAAGCCACAAAAACTGCTCGCATGTTCTGTCTCAGTCTCTGAAGCATGCTCACTTGGTCTTTGCAACAAAAAACTGATACCCGCAGTGAAGTCTCAGTAAATGGAGTGCTCGCAAATATGCGGCTGCATGCGGTAGCCTGAAACCTGGAGCTTCAAGACACAGTAGGCGTGCTGACTCATGAAATGTTAACCGAGATTTTGAAATGCGTTTTCGTTTCCAACTGATTACTTAAGTAGGGTCTTAAAATTAATCATCTTGCAGCATAATTCTATAATAAATCAGTTACCCCGAGATGCTGGTTTTCGAAAGAACTTCTTCCTGACCACATGCATAAACCACACTCTGAAAAAAGACTGCTTAACTACCATGAATATTTCCCATTGATTTTGGATGCACTTAAAAATTTAATTATATTTCGTGGAAAACATGCATAAAAATACTCATTCTTTTGCCCATTCGGTAGAAAGTTACGTCTTCCTCAAATTTTATACTACAAGAAATGGTGTAATTCAGTTTTAAAGAGTTTCTAATTATGGCATTTTTAATACCCTGAAATGCCTGTCCATATAGAATTGCGTCTCTGCATTTACTAATGTTTCTTATAAAATTTACAATATGGCTCAAATCCACAGCTTAATCTCATGAAACCCATATGGCCTCCTTTTGATACCATAGAGGAATGTATGGTTTTCCGTACGCGGAAAATATATGGCTTGTATTTCGGAAACCCTGAATGCAAAGGTAACAGCTGGTCGGATTCAAAATTATGCGGGGATTGGAACATACTTTAAAAACCGAATTATGCCTTTTCATCAGATATGTAATTTGAAGACGACGTAACTTTCGACCGAATGAGTAAAGGAACTAATATTTTTATGCGTATTTTCCGCGAAATATAATTGAATTTTTAAGGACATAGAAAATCAATGAGAAAAATCAATGCTACTTTGGTAGTCCTTGCTTGCGGTGTGTTTTTTGCATGTGACCGGAAAGAAGTACGTTCGAAATTCGGCGTCTCGAGGTAACTGATTTATTATAGAACTAGCTGGAACCCGCCACGCGTTGCTGCGGCTCAGGTTGGTGAAAGTGAAAAGAAAGTAAAGGAGAATAATGAACATGTCTTGTAGCTTGAATGTCATAATGCTTGCGGATATACAATATTTTTTGTCATGGCATCGTCTGTACAGATATAGAGATTGGCTGCTTTGCCGACTCTGGAACACGCAACGTATAGTTGGCCGTGTGAGAAGCAATCCGTTTGCAGATCCAAACCGCAAAATTGGAGAGATTGGCCCTGAGCTTTGTTAATAGTGATTGCAAACGCCAATCGGACCGGGAATTGCAGTCTCCTAAATTGAAATGGCATGTCAGTCGGAGTCAGTGGAATGCGAGGAATAAGTACATGTTCGCCTTGGAAGGGTCCCGTCAAGATTGTAGCTTCCATTACGTTACTCATTAATGTTTTTATCGCAAGCCGCGTGCCGTTGCAAAGCTTCGGCTGGCTAATATTGCGCAACATGATGATCGGCACGCCGATCTTCAATCGCAGTACGTGCGGTGGCATCCCCGGCAGGTCAAGCGAATTCAAAAATTCTATGGGATAATTGACTGCCTCGTCGGCGTCCACAACAGAGTTTATGGAGGTATACACGACTGCCTCGCTCGGAATTCTAGACTGAATGATGTGGTTAAGTTGGTGGACATCCTTGTTCTTGGCCGCAAGAATAGCACGTTCGCTAAGCCAAGCGGGATTGGTATAATTGAACTGGATATTGGGAAACACCTTTTCTACCAATTCTTCTTTTGAGGACACTAAAGTCCCGAAGGCAGGAGGAATTGCAATGCGTCCCGAAGTCGGATCAACCGGCACTGTTCCGTTCCCGATAGCCAGCAACTGCTGTGAAAATGTGTCAGCTGTTCGGTCGGTTTGCGGCTGGACGCGCATATTTGTAGTTAGTTTTAACTTCTGAACGCGGCACCAAAAAGATGAATATTTCAGGCAGGCATTTATTTCATCTGCTGGTGTCGATCGTGGAATTACGGGAAGTGTTTGCCTGAAGTCTCCTGCAAGCAGTATCAGTACACCCCCAAACGGTCTAGTGCTTCCGCGCAAATCTTGCAGTGTGCGATCGAGGGCCTCGAGCGCTTTCTTATGCGCCATTGTACATTCATCCCAGACTATTAGTTTGCATTTCTGCAGGACTTTTCCCATGCCAGATGCTTTGGAAATGTTACACATGGGAGTTTCCACGAAGTGTACGTTCAACGGCAATTTCAAAGCAGAATGAGCAGTTCTCCCACCGGGTAGCAGGGTTGCAGCTATTCCGGAGGACGCAAGTGCTACTGCTATGTCATTTTTGGATCGAATTGCCGTCAGAATCAGTCGCAGGAGGAACGTTTTGCCAGTCCCTCCCGGCGCGTCTAGGAAGAAGATTCCTCCAACCCCGTTATTAGCAGTTACCATAATTTGATTGTAAATGCCCTTCTGCTCCAGCGTTAGCTTGGGAATGTTTGACTGCAGGTATGACAAAAGTTCAAGGGTGTTGTAGTTCTCCTTACGGCGCAAACCCACATGTAAGGAAGCAGCGGCAGATCGGTTTGGAGATGGCATACCCAGTTGTTCAAGTACTTTGTTCGCGATTTCTGTGCACATATCCTCAATCATTATCAAAGCCTCGTTGTAGGTTTCTGCTGAGAAATCCACAATGGTTCTTTGCTTTCGCTGGCGGCGCAATATGTCTTCAGCCATGTGTGATTTATATTTTTCCCATAACTCTGTTGGCGATGAAGGAGAACAGGCGGTCAGTATAATTGCAAACAATGTACGGATTTGATGTGGATGTGACGTGTTGCAGGCGTCATCAATACACACATCCCAGTGTTGATCGTTATCCAATAAATTAAGAGCTTGACATGCACTGCGGAAAGTGGTATGTGTAATGCCGTTGACAGATTTCAATTGCTGGAAAGAAATTGGACCGGGCACATTTACCAAGAGCATACGCAGGAAGAAGCACTCGTCCTGATTGGGGTGCACGGTGTACAGTCTGCCTATCGCAGTTCCTTTGAATAAACCGGAGTGACCGTCGACCCGCTCTCCACGTCTGCGTCGTACGAAAGTTTTTCTACACGAATTCCATGTATAATAAGTAGGCACTTCCGAATATAGCAGTGTTTTTGCAAACGCGTCGGTTTGGCATAACGTGAAGAAAGCAGTTAATGTTGTTGCCGGCGGGTTTAGGGCCATCTGTTGCATATTTGCAGCTGTAAAGTAAACGCGTTGCCCATTCTCTAAGTGTACAGCCAAGTGAACAACAGCTGGGCTTCTTTCATGTATAGGAAATGATAGAAATCGCCATACGGCTTCATTGCTGCTGATATATCTTCCAGCCTGAAACTGGGCGATTTCGTCGACGGGTATGCCTGCAATCCCTTCTCTCCTTTCGGGTTGTAAGCCAAAAACAGCCATGTCACTGCCTTTGTTCACGTACTTACAAATGTATTTAATTGACTTCACAGAATTACAGTATTCCACGTTTATGTGCGCTTTGTATGTTTTTAAAAGCAAAGGCGAAAACGGAACGACCCACCGGTTATCTACTTGTATATCACCTGTTCGCATTCGTACGGTTGCCGATTTTCCACCATCTTCTGCTGATCGTCGTCTGTATAAGGGATATCCATCATTTCCGGTAACTGTGTCGCATACGAATGCTCGAGGATATCTCTTTGAACATTTTCCGCCTATCATGCATGGGGAACGGAGATTCAGTGCACCGCAAGGCCCGTGTATCATATTCTTCGCAACCACTTCATGCAAATCCTTGTCGACGTCGACGTCAGGAAATTCAGCGCATACTACATCGTCGATTTCGCGGGAGGAGATCTTGTCATAGAGCCAGAGCAAGATATGCGCGTGGGGCAGTCCCCTCTTCTGCCATTCTACCGAGTACATCCAGCAGCGCACTGAGCCAAACACCTTGTGTTTCACCATGAAGTTCGTCAGTGATTTGAGTTTCTGCCTGAAAACACGGGCTGTGATGTCATGCCTATCCACCGGCGATTGTCCAGGAAGTAAGAGCTGTTGAATATCCCCCCAAGCTGGATTGCATGTGAATGTAATGAATAAGTCTGGGCGCCCGTACAGGCGAACGTAAGCAATTGCGTCTTGAGCGTACTCATGCATATGTCGTGGACTGCCAGTATATGTGGATGGCAAAATCGTTAGCCTTCCAATGTTAGTTGTATTACCGTCGTTTACAACTGCATCATGCAAATGGATGTATTCCTCAGGGCGCAATTTGGACTGATTTAAGCGAATGAAAAGCAGGCGTTCTGTTTCGATTTTTGCGTACATATCCACAATGTATTGGTGAAACAGCTGACGACATTTCAAAAGGGGATTGCGTACATTCTGCCGAATCATTAACCTGTATGAGTAGTAGTTCATTGCACTGCATTTCCTGTGCGACCCCTCACCGCTGGCTGGGTTTGTCATCTGAACATTGAAGTGATAGCCATCGGCACCATCCCACAAGATAAGTGGATACTGCAGGGCATCGTAACACCGATGAGTTTCTGCAACTCTGGTCAGTTGATCGTTTTGCCGATGAAGAACGATATCTCTACGATGAAATTGATCGCCGACTATAACAATTGCCACTTCGTCTATGGTTGGGGCATTGAATCGTCGACCGTGTTGTCCAGCAGGCGTTTTGTCAGCATGAATAACAATCCTGTGTGTATCAGATGGCATCATGGTAATTGCAGTTTTGAATAAACGCACTAAGTTGTTGTGTTCATGAAGAAGCGCTTGCAGTTGGGAAACGATGACCCGTTTTACGCCAGTGGAAATTCCGCATCGGGCATTCAATTCCCCATTGTCATCGCCGATAAAGTACATTTGTAGGAATTTATGCTGACCGCCGGGGGGGCGGAAGAAGGGAACCGACTCTATGGTAAATTTGTCCTTTCACTTTGAATGTAGGCATGAATTGACCTGTCGTGATATCTGCACCGAACGACGTCATTTGGAAACAGGAATTATATTTCCTGATGTTAGATAGAAAGTGCTTTGAATCGGCGGTTCGTCCGGCAAGCAGTGTTTTTAAGGGCTCCGGCGGGTATGGAAGTTCAGGCAGTTTAATTTTTCCATTTGCACAGCACAGCCCTTTAGTTTCTCCGGTAAATTTCAAAGCCTTACAATAAGGACACACTGCAGTCATAGCGCCAATGTGAACATGTCGACTCAAACAGTAGTCATCATCTGGGTTGTACCGGAATGCAAGCCGATAGAAGTCGCGTGAATGCTGAGCACGGAATCGAGTTTGACGCAGATCCGCTGTTTCTCGCTGGCGCCTTTCAACCACTCGCAGTACGTCCTGCTCAGACTGTAGGGAACGAAGCAGATCAGCAGCTGCAGAACGCGTTCGCCGTGTCGGTAACCGGACTTCCTCGAGCCAGGCTCCACTGCCCTCGGCTGCTTCCTCCACACGTATTTGTGCCAGTCTTTGTCTTTTTCGCTCTTTCGCTGATGCCCGTTTTTTTGTAGTATGATTTCCACGTACTCGTCGCATTGCTGTCGCCGCGTAAGTACAACGACCATAATGTGATCTTCTACGAAGCATTTTACGTATGGACAAATGCACGTCAATTGCACTGGAAAGAGAGGAAAGACAGTTAGAGCAAAAAACCTACAGAATTGCCGAACGGGGAAAGAAGAGTAAAATGTCAACCTGAGGAACTTCAGAAAAGCGACACAACTAACAGAATACGAACAAAATGTTACATATCAAGCACCAAGCAGTCAACACAACCCAAATCAGCCGCTAGGCACACATCAAAAGTACGAAAAACCGGCACTTACAAACCGGAAGGCATTGAAGAAGGGAAAAGTAAGCCGTACTGGCAAAGTAAAGGCTATGGTAAACTGATAAAAGTCAAACAGTTGGAAAGTATGTGCGGGTGTACTACAAACATCAGGTCGGATTGTAAAGGTATAAAAAAGGTGAAGGCCACTGGCTGGCAAAATTTATTGTGTGCGAAACCCAGGATCGCCCTCCTGTCCGCTGTGGGAAGCCGGCCAATTGCTAACTGCAGCCAATCGCGCCCCGAAATCCCGCAGGAATAGGTGTCCGATTCTTAAGCATCCTATTGGGTTAACTCCAAGTGGCGACCAAGACTTGCGTTTCCATTTGGGGAAGGGGGGGGGGTGGTTTGTCTAGCCATCCGTATTACATCGTGTTGGAGGGGGGAGTTGTTTTCAGTTATCGGCGGAGGTGACCGCGACCGGCGGAGTGCGCCAGAGTTCGAGAGGATTACACATCTCTCCCAGCGGATTGCGGTCAAGTAACGGCAGGGGTCGCTAGCCTAGGCGGGGGGGGGGCGGTGATGTGAACTGCACCCAGTAAAGTAAGAGAAACCCAGGGAAAGCGGTGACACCCCCAATTTTGCGGCTCGTGGGGCCGTTTCAAGTGGCCTCTAACAGTGCCCCCGGACCCCTGCTTTTACGCGCATTCAAATAACGTAGAAGACTTGCATGGGTTTTTTCCCCCCGAGGGAAGGGGGCGGGTGGTTCGCCTAGCGGCCCTACATTTCGTCGGCCCAGATGAGGAAGGGCATGTTCCAGTCTGCAGAGGTGAGCGCGGCCGTCACAACGCCGCGGGTGTTCGAAAAGTTGTCGGTTCAATGACTCGGGCCGCATGTCTGTCCGAGGGGATGGCGGTGAAGTTGCGACAGAGATCGCAGGCCGAGGCGGAGGAAGGGTGAAAGGGGGATAGTGTTAACCGCAACCGATAGCGGCCGAGAATCCCAGCGGAAGCGGTGACAGCCCGGTTGTGTGTGCTGCGTGACAAATCCATATGGAGCCCAACAGTTGCATGTCTGTTGTTCCTTGGTTGTGGTTCGCGCTAGCAACCCATATGGGATCAGTCCAGAGGGAAGGGGGGCATGTTTAAATATCTGCGAGGTGGGTGGTGAACACGTTCCCAACGGGGAAAAAGTAAGGGCCACCGGTTGGCGGGACTTACTGCATACGAAACCCGCGACTGCCCTCCTAGGCGCTGTCGGAGGTTGGACAATAGTTGACTGCATCCAGCCAGGCCCGCAATCCCGGAGCAAGTGTAAAAGTCCCTCAAGTATCCCGTGAGGGCAAACCCAAGTACTGTTCCAGAGTTCCATTTTCGTAGGTTTTGCTGCAGTAGCTTTTTTCAGCAAACCGCGTACCATTATGAAGCCTCCGTAACATAAGAATGCGCAGCATGATAATCAGCAGGCGGATTGGCAATTGCAATAAGTGCGGCGGCACTCTTGGTAGGTCAAGGGAATTTACACATTCTGTTTGATAATTAAATGCGTTGTCTGCGTGAGCAGCAGAGTTAATGGACCTATACGCGACTGCCCCGCTGGACGTATACGCGACTGCCCCACCATAAATCCTAGACTGAATAATGTGGTTAAAATGGCGACGGACGGGTACTTGGCCGCAGGAATAGCTCGGTCGTTCAAGTAGTCATGATTATTGTAAGGGATCTGAATATTCGTAAACGCTTTTTTAACCAAATCCTCTTTTGAGACAACGGAGTTACCGAAGGTAAGAGGTGGGCAAATTCGTACGGAAGTCGGATCAGTAGGCGCCATTGCATTCCCAAATGTAACCAATTACTGTGGGAATACCTCAGCTAACCCGTCGTTTTGCAGCTGGACGCGCATACTTGTAGTAAATTTTACCGTCTGAACGTGACGCCACAGGGTGGGATATTCCAGGCAGACATTTATTCCGTCCGCTGTTGCCAATAAAAGAATTGCGGGTAGGCTTTGCCTGAAGTCTCCTGCAAGCAGTAGCAGTAATGTCTCCAAATGATCAGCTGCTTCCGAGCGAACTGGCGGCGATCGATCAATGGCCGTAGGTGCTTTCTCGTGCGCCACTGTTCATCCATCCCGGGTAATAAGTTCACATTTCGGGAAACCGGAGGAAATGTAGCGCATGGGAGTTTCAATCCCGGGTAATAAGTTCACATTTCTGCAGTACTTATCTCGTTTGGGAAACCGGAGGAAATGTAGTGCATGGGAGTTTCAATGAATTGCACGTTCAAGGGCAACGGCAAAGTTGAATGAACGGGTTATCCGCCAAGTAGCAAAGTTACAACTATTCTGTGATTGCACGGAAAACTAATGCTTACATCGCAGTATGGGCAGATTTCCAGTGAATTAAGAGCCAGATGTATACCACCGAAAGTAACATGCGTAACGCCATAAACAGATTGCAATTGCTGGAAAACCGGTGCACCGGACCCATTCACAAACACCGTGCAAAGTAAGTAACATACGTCCTGGAATCACCTTCTTTTACCATTCCCCTTAATACATCCGGCAGTGCATAGACCCAGACACTTCGTGTTTCACCATGAAGTTCATCAGCGATTTCGGGTTTCTGCAGAAAAACATGTACTCTGATGTCATGTCTATTCACGGGCGATAATCCGAGAAGTGAGAGCTGATAAATATCTCTCCAAGCTGGATTGCATGTGAATGGAAAGAGTAAGTTTGGACGGCCGTACCAACAAACAAAAGCGAGTACACCTCCAGCGTACCCGAGCGTCTGTGTATGTGAAAGACAAACTCAGTAGTCTTACAACGGAAGGTGTATTACCGTCGTTTGCAACTGCATCATGCAAAGGAATATATTCATCAGAGCGCAGTTTGGTCGGATCCAAATGAATGAAAAGCAGGCGTCCTGTTTCGATTTCGCATGCGTATTCATAATGCAGTGACGAAGCAATTGACGGCAGTTCAAAAGGGGTTTACTTACATAAGTCGGAAGGAGTAGTAATTAATTCCACCACATTTCGAGTGCATTTCCTCGTCACAGACTGAATTTATGGTCTTACCGCTGAAGTGATATCCAACGGCACCATCCCGAAAAGTAAATGGATACTGTGTTGAAATCGGTATTGTTCATTCTGTTGCTGAACTAAGCAGGCCCCAAGCTGCAGAAAGCGGTCGCCGTGACCGCAACCGGGCTTCCGCAAGCCGAGCTGCACTACACTGAGCTGACACTGAGTGACAGCCCTATTATATGGGTTGTGCGGGGGGGGGGGGTGGGGCTGGTGTTAACTGCATCCAGTCCTCACCCTCGAGAATCCCCGAGTAAGCGGTGACGGCCCTATTATGTGGGCTGTGGGACAATTTTAAGTGGCGTCCAAGTGTTGCGTGTTTTTTTGCCCCAGGGGTGGTTTGCTCTGGCGGCCCATATTGCATCGGCCCAGAGGGGGGGAAGCTGTTTAATTGTCTGCGGGGTGGTGGAGTGAGCGCGGCTGTCGGGCGGAGCACGTGCGTTTGAGCGAATGTCGGTCAAGTGGCCACAGTCTGGGCGCACATGTGTCCGCGCGCGATGTAGGTCAAGTGGCCGCAGCAGGTGACGTTAGGCCGAAAAAAATCCAGTTTTTTACCCATCACAGGCGTACCATCGGCATAATTACACAACTGAACAGCCAAAAACCCGGCCCTATGCGCGGGTCGGGTTGTGTCCAAATTTCAGCGCAATCGGTGCAGTACTTTCGGAGATTAGATATAACACAGAAAAAAAAACCTTCCATTTTTATATATATAGATTATGCTGCAAGATCATCGATTTTAAAATCCTTCTTAAGTAATCCTTTGGAAACGAAAGCGCATTTCGGAATTTCGGTTAATATTTCATGAGTTGGCACACCTGCCGTATGTTGGAGGCATTCTGCATTCCGCCTTCCAATCAGGATAGATGTATGAGCGTTTCTTTCACGTAATATTTACGATCTCAGCCGACGGCGTGAGTAACTGTTGCCGCTAATAAACCAGAGACCGGCATACCAGTCTCCTTATCTTGGTCGGTCTACATTGTTGCCGGAAAAAGCTTCATGAGAATATTCACTTACTGTCGTGGCCGAAGTCGCGCAGCTCTTGGGATGTGATTATCCGCTGACGTATAAACCAAGTATTGCCATTTCAATCCCCTGTTTCCTTGTCGGCAACGCTCCTGGCTCGCGTTATCTCTAATGGCAATCGCTTAAGGTACGTGAGTAATGCTTAATTGAATATCGACAGTAGGCGGTCACCTTCGAGATGGGAGAGTCATCTCCGGCCCGGGACGCAAATGACAGCCAGACCGATCGTTGCCTTCAGAGGGCTGCCGAAGATTCTGGGCATTCTCTTGAACACTTCACGTTAGGTGGTAATCACGTGCTCTACAGTTTGCTACGTGATGTCTCGCGGCTCTGACGCGACCATAACGCTACGTGAGGCCATATTCACTCGAGGTATATGTGGCGGCCAGTCATCATGAACGGTCTAGCGTCATTGTCCAACACCTCGCTACCTTGAGGTCATTGACCCTTTTTCAGTAAGGCGTTCCAGACGCGCTGACTTGAGGTCACACGACCGACAGCTCGGGAACACCTGCGGCCGCACAGCCGCAGCTGCCCATGCGGCCACTTGAACGCATCTCCCCCCCCCTGCAACCACAACCTAGGCCACTGGTACACAACCCCTCGGCAAATGCAGCACACACTGACTGGACACCACTTGAGCTTGGCCCACGAGCCTACAAAAGCGGCTGCCACCACTATCTCAGGGACTCTCAGGCATGACTGGACGCAGTCAACACCAGCCCTGGCTTCGACAGTGGCCACTGCCGCCGGAGAGGACAACTCCGGATTCTGTGCACAATAAACCCCTCCCTCTGGTGCCTTCCATCTTCTCTCTCAAACATAGGATTTGACCTGACGATAGTAGCGCTCTGAGTACAGACATACACATTCTCACTGCTGTGCCGCTACACATACCCGTAGAACTCCAGAAAAACAAGAGCTTCCACTCTCAGTGCTGGTGTATAACTTCCTGTTAGTTCTGGGCCGTGCGAAGTTCTTTGCATTGCAGCGCCTGCCTGACTACCTGCTTCCTCCCCTCACCGTTATTGCAGTGAACGGTAAAAAAATTTAATTGGAGAAAGTAGGAATCATTGTCGTCAAAATATTTCACAAACGCCTCCTAACTCTCCTATTATTTCATACCATGCAAAATAGATGGAGGAGATTGGGGGGGGGGGAGGACTTACAACAGCAAAAGCAGGGCAGTCAAAACAATTCAATAAAAGTTGCCGTAACGGAAAAAAATCTGGTAAAACTTCATTTCGCGTAAGCTCGTCTTGCTGATGCCAGAAGACGACTACGACGCAGTGAAACTTTTGGGCGACGTGACGTGATTTCAAACAAAAGAATTGGTCGATTGGTTGGTGCGAGGCCTGTGGGCACATAAGTCAAACAGGCCCCACCAAAATAAAGTCATGAGCGAGAATGGCAGTAAAACTAGGAAGGAAGTTTAGAGAGATCAGGAGCGTGGTTTGGAATGTACTATTGAAAGCGGCATCCACAGAGGTGTGAAAGGCAGCCAGCTGTCTATAGATAGCTGTCCTGTTGATTGCATTTCAGACTTAAATATATCGCCTTTTGAATTATGCCTGCACACAGCTTTCGCGGCAGCGATTCAATCGATTTTTCTGAAGCCTTTGGGTCAATAAAGTTCCCACTGATCTTAACTCACTAACACTATTGGTGGGTTCTGGACTGCCTTCAAATGACCATACTTTTGACTATTTCAGTCGTTAAGTTAGGGTGTGGCACGAGTTATTCGGTCTGCGCGTCTGTAAAAAATGTTATTCACAGGGAGGGGCTGTTGTCGCAGACCGAGACGCGTGCTCACGCAGAACCAGCCACCTGCGCCCCATCCCGCCTCCGGTCTTCTGGACTATGTCTTGACATCGGGCCCGGGTTGGTGGGGAAGAGATGGTACGGTGGATGCAGCGCGGTAACAATCGGTAGAGGGCACCCAAATATCCGTTGCCTATAAATAATACCTGCTATACCCATTTGAGTAGGTTATGGCCCTCGTATTTGTTGTTTCATTCGACTTCCATTTAATCTGATCTGCAGTGCACATGCTGCCTCACTTCGATTACCATAGTCTCCAACAGTTGAAATGCGACCGCTGCAGACCGAGCCATAGCTAATAAACCCTGACCTAGGCTTAGACGGCTGAAGAGTGACAGGAGTAGGCGGTTTGCGGCTAAATCTACCCTTGCATACCTTAAGAGAGTTGAGTAACGATCGCCGTAGACCCACCCTACGTTAAACAACCTTAATAGAAGCTTCCACTGCTGACAAGCGACCGCAGTAGTCCCTACGCGGATTATTCTATAGTAGTTTACCTACGGAAAATTGCAATACGATCGCCGATGGCCGAGCACTTGGATTATCAATTTTTACCATTACTTCTAGAGGTCAAGAGCTACCGCAGTCGCCAGTGTGCGACTCAGTCAATGGCTGCATAGCTTAGGACAGTTGCGATAAGATCGCTGCTTTGGCCGGCAGTATTTTTTTGGGTGCCCTCTCCCGATTGTTACCTTCAGCGCAAGTCCATCATGCTGTGGGACATACAGTGGACATCGTCGGTAACGACGGTCAAATTGTTGGATTTCAATGGCACAAATAGTCCCCACCTGATTGCATTTTAAGGGCTGCCATCGTTAAGAATCATCAAAATTATAGTGATAGCATCTCCTGTGGGGTAGAAGTCATGAGATATGCGTTTAGGTTTATACACCTTGCCTTTCTGACTTTGTGCTTTTTGCTGAAAGCTGTACAGGGATATAAGGCGTTCGAAGTCTCCTAGATTTGTTTCATCCGCAGGGATTTTGCTGATGTTTTAAAACTCAATCTACCCTTTTATTTACTCATGAGTCCTCATCAAACGCCCTCCAGATGGTTGTTTGGCCACCTAGCTCCTTGGATCCACCGAGCTCTTAGGAACTGCGTCCTGGCCGATCATTAAAGACAGAACCTTGCTTAGCCGTTGGAAATGATTAAATAACTACTTTCACGATGATGCTCGGCTCCATCACATTGTCCGTTACTTGGTTTGGGTGGTTATGTTGACTGCATTTTAGACGCGTCCGCTTCCAGCGAGACCGAGTGATGAGTGATGACATTGGGTTCCTGGTGAAAATTCTTGGTCGCGACTTTGTCCAATACTTTTTCGATTCTTGCAATGCACGGGTAAAGCCTGGACAGGCTGGAAGTGTTGGACCGATGTTTCCAATGTTGTCCGGCGTCATGGACAGGTTTCTTTGCCAGTTGCCGGGGCATATTCGGTACAGAACTTGACTTGAGACATGTTTCGTCAGACAAGGAAACTTTCGGTAACTACCCATTGTGCCCATGTACCCGGAGATGGCATCGTTAGAGTGAACATAAATTACTGACGTCCGGGTGACGGTCAGATATGTGGCCCCACCCAGTCTTTACATCTAGAATCGAATTGTGTCATTCAAGTCGGCATGGCCTAGTCCCCCGTGACTTTCACGCCTACTCCGTCACGCCACCGTTAGGAGGATTTGACTTCGCATTATGGTTGCACCACTAGTTCAAATTGAAAGCTCGCGTTTTACTGGTGTATCTAAGCGAGAAAATAGCTTAAGCGTAAGTGTTTTGTTTCTGCTTTTCAAAAACACCTACCTGTCAGTTTAGTTTACACCACCGGAAAAACTCTTACCGCCATTCTCCTGTTACAGACGTCTTTACCTTCTGCCTCCTACCCGTCATCTTACTCACTGAATCGTCACCGATAATTGTGGATAAAAAAAACGCCGTGCTCATAAGCCCCTATGCCTGCTTCTCAATGTTAGACCTTAGTACACAATCACGTATAACCCACAGGTAGGGTATAAAACTTGCTTTGGGACGTTGGTCGATGCTAGCTTTCCCTCACTTTGGTGGGAGGATGTCAACATGTTAAATTTCGAGACGCCTTAGCAACGGACATGAGCTGCATCGTTGACAACGTATGCACACAGGCCTGCGAAAATAGCATCTCAACTCCGGTGGAATAAGCGCGCAGTGTTAGTGCATATGATGCAAAAGTAGTATCACCAGCGCAGTAGACCAACTTCGACCTCACTTCCAACCAATGACTCACCTGAAAGCAGTCGGGCTTTATTACCTGGTTTTGACTCATCAGTACGTCCCCAACCGTCTCCATTTTAAGGGGTATGCAGTTGGTTACCTCGCCGAAGAAATGCCATGGAATCCATACAGAAATCCCTGTAATGCACAGACCATCAAACCCGCGTCCAAGAAAGTTTTACTGCGTTAAATGAACGACTTCTCTGCAGGGAAGGAGTAATTTTGCTTTGTAGCCTGCCATTTCTCAAAGGAGTGACAGTTGTGGATTGCAAAGACGGGCAATTCGAAAAACGACCTACTTAAGGCTTTCTACAACGGATATCAAGAAAAAGGGATGTGTTACAACGAAAAATAATGAAAAATAGATGAAATTGCAAAGAATTGGTATTTTGGAGTTGAGAAAATTCCAATAGCAATTATCAGAAGACGATCTGGCGAGCATACATAGCTTTCGATAAATTTTCATCGCGCCAGTACAGTTACATATAAACGGGGTAGAAGTCAAACATGTCAGCGATAAGAGAAATCGATAAAAGTTCTCCTTAAAACACGGGCGGGGTGTGGGACTGTGGGGGAGGGGGTTGGGCGGGGAGGGTAGTAGTAGTCATTGTCAGGGACGGGGTGAGAGCGGAAGTATTTTGTTGATTGTCCTTTTGCCGGTAACATAAATTAAGAAAGTTGTCTAAAGTTAATCGACAGAAGCTACTTTGACATCTCCTTTGCTCGACATAGCAGAGCGAATTTTCATCATGTCACGACTTTAATTCTCATTGTGGTAAAAAACTGCTAAACAGGATTTCCTAGAGTTAGATCCACCCTTTTTTTCTTGGTTAGAATGCGATTTCCCTGCCTGACATCGCCTGATTTATATGGATGCATAATTCAAACACTCCGGTCCTTTACAGTCGAATGCGCCTGGGACCATGATACTAAAGAGCATAGGAAACATTCGATTTGGCCTAAAACTGCCCCGCTTTTGTTTAGCAAAACAGATCTGGAAAGATTCTCCCTCCACCCCCCTGCCCCAACAAAAGGCTTTTACTCGTCAACACAACCGAATAAAAGAAAATGAAAGCTGTGACGTTTCATGAGTTTCGTTACCTACTGTGTGATTTCGTCAGAAATTGGTGTGTGAATTTGGAGCGCGCGCATGTACTCTCAGGTCTGGGTCGAGTCTTAGCCAGGTGTCTTGCCAAGACATCAACTGTCTACGTTAATGAAGTCACGGTGCATTGCGCTGATGATCAATGTGTCTTTGACAAGTACATGATCTTCTATTTGGAAAAAGCCTATACGAGGGCTGTAACCTGACTGATCACCGGAAGTAGTCGCTTGGCTAAAGCTACTGGGTTTCTCCTCGCTCCCCTCCTCCTCCTCCTCCTCCT
>CACRXP010000317.1:135651-146583 GCA_902702965.1 Spirometra erinaceieuropaei | reverse complement strand
ACCACCACCACCACCACCACCACCACCCCGAAGGTCCGTAAGACGCGGTTTGGTAGCCCCATCTGATGGACACAATACTGTTGGGGTTGGGGTTAAGGGTTAGGGATTATGGTTGGGGGTGATGGTTAGGAGTTAGCACAACTATTTCTTAACCATTCAAAGTACAAACGCCCATTCCAAATAGCTTTCCATTTGCATGCAACTAGATGACCTCGTTGCCTGTGCGTTCCCTGGCCCCACTTGTGAAAACCCCATTACCACCGGTCTGGTATGAGAGATGACTGGTGTTTGTTAACTTCAGGCGGGGCTACATAAACACATCCGACCCGAAGGTCTTTTGCATCTTCTGGGAGACCGTACAATCGCCTGATTCTACTTCGTACATCTTGCGAATCCCAGTCATCCTGTTTTTCGTTGTCGCCGCCTTTCGCCGCATTAGATAAATCGTGAATAACGGATAGAATAAGGGAGAGAAAGCAGTATTTAAATTGCACATGTGCAATTGTCTGTCAACGTTAAAAGTATGATCGTTGGAACAAACAGCATTCACATGAGTCGTCAACTCAATTATCGGCTGAATCCGCAGGGATAAGAACAACTTAACAAAACAAACAGTTTGCAGCGTGAACTTGCCAAATAGCTTGACGAAATGCCACTGTGGCTGGTTGCATCGATCGATGTGGCAGTCTCCAATCCTGTGACCCGAGAGCGTAGTGCTGGCTATACGCGCACGGCCTCGAAGTGCCCGAATTGATTATCACGCTTCGATCAACCGCGCGCGTTCCTGCTAACGGCTTGTCCAATTGATTACGTAGCAGCACAATTGAAGACGTGATTTTATTGAAGTCTGCAACTCAGCCATAGGATCCGGAGACTGCCAAAATGACGAATACCACCAAGCAGAACGACAACGGACTGAGTTAAGGGTTTAACTCGCAAATTAACCAATTCACTTTTTTGATTCTTCCCTAGCTCTAAAGATAAATCAAGCACCCACCTGAAATCTCAGGTAAATGCATTACTTTCCCCAAAAGCAGACTAATAAACTGTAAAAAAACATACTTTCTGCGATACGCCATTTCTCAGTGTATCGTGAAATCCTTTCGTGTCAATCAAAAACCCACCCAGCGCACCGCGTTCTGAAAACTAATAGCTCAGCGCTGGAGGGCCAGCGAGGTGAAAGTTAACTTGTAAGCACAGGGAACGGTGACCTGCGATCATTGTTCTTCTGGGTGAAACGGACGCTGATCACGCTTATACCTGTCTGAGCAGAAGGCGAGGAACCCGCTCTTACAGGCAACCACATGTGTGAGTTTGTAAGACTTGTTTGGTCTGACCTCTCCTCCAACACATCCGGTTCTTGCACCCATTGGTGCGCGACGATACTGTTGAGATCTCTGCTAGCAGTTACTGTGCAACATACTCCAGGCAGAAATTAATAGAATCGCTAGTTGCTGAGATTTGCGGAGCCTGTTCCCATGTCGATCAGTAGGCCACGGCAACGATCGGGTGAAGGACCACAAAAACACACGACCAGCCAAAGGTTCCTGTGTTACGGGAAAGGTGGTAATATGGGTTTTGAAGAAGGAGACACGATCGCCGGGACAAGAGCTTTATTAGCCTGACGTTTCGGATTCCTACTCGAATCCATCATCAGAGACAAAAGAGCAGAAACGGGTGGTTGTTGCACAAGGGGCTGCGGTATTTACAGGATGCAGTAGCCATGCTACCGCATACATATGAACGTTCACGGCTCCCCCCTTCATCCGGGATTGTCGCACTTGGTGTGATCATTGCTTGATGGCCGATATTCGAGTCGATAATTGCTGCAATTTCATCACGTGCGTTGGATGTTGGCGTGATGATTGCTCGACCATCTGACGCATCGACCCCGGTGTTGGGAAAAAAGTTCACCTCTGCGTTCCCCGCATGGCTTGTTACCCCGCCTAGACGAAGTTTCAGTAGGGAGTATGGAATGGGAAGATCGTTGCACTTGTTGATGGACTGCGGGCCAGTAAACCATGATTCCAGTAGCTCCCGGCTCACTCGGTTGTCACCTCTTACGAGAATTTCGGCCTCATCGAATTTAAATGTGTTGCCGGATCTCGTCGAATGAGCTGCAACTTGAGAGCTGGCGTCATTTCTGCGCACCGCTGCCGCGTGTCCGGCTATTCTCGTTCGGAGCTGTCTTCCGGTTTCTCCGACGTAGTTGCTTTGTCCGCACCTGCACCAGATCCGATAAACGACTCCAGACGTTTCTAGCCGTGGCAGTGGGCCTTTCGGTTTCATGATCAGACGCCTGATGGTTGCCTCCGGTCTGTGTGCCACTCCAACCCCAAGTGGTGCGAGAAGGCGGCCAACAGCTTCCGAAACGTTCTTGACATACGGGAGTGCCCGCCAAGACTAGGTGTCCGTTCGGTTAGGCCTTTCGTCCCTTTTGCGTATGCACCGGTCGACGAAGTTGCTCGGGTAGCCATTGGCTTTGAAGACCCGTCGGAGGTATTGTAGTTCAGCAATTTTGTCTTCCGGCTCACTGCAGTGCGTTTCGACACGCTGATAGAGCGTCCTTACACAACTGCGTTTGTGACTGACTGGGTGGTTACTGTTGAAGTTCAGTACTTGCATCGTATTTTTCGCTTTCCTGAACACTTTGGTCTTTAGTCCACCACAATCCTTGCGGCATACGAGGACATCCAGGAAGGCCGGCTGGTTGTTCTCTTCCTCCTCCATCGTAAATTGAATGTCCGGGAAGCTCTTGTCCCGGCGATCGTGTCTCCTTCTTCAAGACTACTTCCTGGGACTCGGCTCTTTGCTTCTATTGGCAATATCGGTTTTGTTGGCGGGGCCTGTGCATGCATAGTGGAATGGCAAAATAAGTATAGATAATTTGGGGTCAGAGTTCCCTCATTCAGATCGGCTTGTGGCTACGGTAAAGATGCGTCAGACGCATTCTATTCCCCAGTCGCTAATACCGAGGACCCCTCCGTGTCTTGATCCACGGTGTCGATCGCGGTTTCCAGTCTCAGCCGGCTTTGCCAGCAATGAAGGGGAAGTGTCGGATGTAGAACGTCGAAATCGAACTTATTAGCCGTCGTCAGCTAGTCATACCCAACCCCGAAGTGTGGAACATCTGGGGCTCAAACTCGCTGACTGGCTGACGACGGCTAATTAGCCGGACATGGCCATCCAATTCTCCCTTGTCTTTGTCGGTAATAGCATAATAATATCATCCCAGTCTGCCTTCTCTTCTTCGGTAATCTCATCTTGCCGAAATTACTGGTCGCTGCCCGACTGCCTGCAGGGCTCTTGATCGAGCCCCAAAGCACATCGGGACGAGGAGATCCCAGTGAACGCCCTTCCAAGATCATGAATATTCCCGATCGTAGCCGATACGTGGTTCAGTTGGCAGAGCCAATGACCAGAAGACCCCGAGTTCGAGTTCCATGTTCTGCAAACCTAGACATGAGCATGGCTGGCTGATGACGGCTAATAGGTAGGCAATGTCCACTCAAATCGCACTGGTCACTTTCGGTACCCCTTTCAGACACGCCACCTCTTGAAATGTTTGCTGAAATTCTGATGTGTGTTCTCAATTCCAGTCACTTCAGAATGCCTGCTTTCGAATAAGCTTCATATCTACCGCCTACATAAATTGCCTTCTGTAAAATCGACCATTTAGGTGACATAAATTATTCCCATTGATTTTTGATGTCCCTATAGATACAAATATATTGTGTAGAAAATTTGTATAAAAATATTCTTTTCTGTAGTCATTTGTTAGAAAATTACGTCTTCTTCAAATTGTATGCTTGAAGAAACAAATTCGATAGGTTTTATGAGAATTTCTCAATTTCCGAATAATTTTGAACTCCATCTGCCGTCACCTTTACATTTAGAATTTCCAAAATAAAAGCTGTATATTTTTTCGTAAGAGAAGTCATGCATTTCTATAGACTATCATAAGGAGGGCATATAGGGATCACAAAATTGTGTAATGGATTTGAATGTGCTGGTGCGATGCTGTAGGATTGAACATCTCATTGTCGCTAAGAATCTCATAATTATAAGCTTTTTAAAAACTCAAAGATATTTTATTCAAGTAGAAAAGTTAATGAAGACGCGATGTGCTATCAAATGGCTAGAGAAAAGAATAATTTGTTCATGTTACCCATAAAATATGTTTAAGGGCTTCGGAAATCCATGGAAAAAAACTCGTACTACCTGAGTACTCATTTTTGCCGGATGCATTTTACGCAAGCGGTCGATAAGGCGTGCGTGCGAAAGCCAGCATCCTAACGTAATTTCGTGCGACACGATAATTAGCATACCGATCGCACTTCAGTAATCTTTTTAAATTGAAAACGAATTCAGAATTTCGCTTAATATTTCATGAGATAACACATCTAATGTACGTATTTTGAGGAAGAGAACGCTTTTCCTTGGGAAGATTGTTTTTAAAAACCAGACTTTATTGGGAAAGGAGAAAAGTGGACTTTTCAGACTGACTTCTGACTAGCCCGAGCATATTTTCGACCTCGTTGACTAGTTAAGACGTGGATGGACGGATTATATTTACGCCCAGGTCTCCTCAACTCGCTGGCTTCCTGTGTTCAATGGTAGACCGCCGAAGGCCCTTCACACCTCACCCCCTCGCTCTGCTTCTGTTGCCTTTCGTGCATCGTATACCGGCTCTCATTAAACAGTCCTTTGTTTTCTGCACTTTTACAGTCCCGCGCTTGCCTCCGCTGGCGTCTTCTCGGCGTAGCTGGCTCTGTCGGAGGAGAGCGGGTGTAGGACTTTTGTTAGTTTCGGTTCAACCTAATTATGCGAGCATACCAAAAGCCACACTAATTGCCGGTCTGGACGCAATAACCCATGACTCAGGATTGAGAAAGAACACTGCCTGAAAGTCCACACACGCACACACACACACACACACACCAGTCACGTCCACCCTCTGTAACCATGAGTTCGACTCATCATCGACCGTTCCCGGAGGCGGCAAAACATCGGCGGAACATCTGCCTTTGTTGCAGGCTGGTGCTTTGCAGACGGCACGGCTAATCCATTTACTGTGTATAATTTACGCTACTGGTTGATTTGCTGGCATGACCATTATGCAGTACTTCGACTGGAGTTAATGCAGTCCAGCCCAGATAGGTTGGCGTCATGCCTGAAAAGTCATTTCCCAAGTCCGCTCGTCATTTTCCGACAAAAGTATGGCCCTACTATTGAATACACACGCTGATGTAGACTAGTTTAGACTCCAGATAACTCACCGGCGATTGTTGTTTAACATGCGTAATCGGTTCAGGAGCCAGTCGGATACGAGTGACGTTCGCTGATCTGACCTAATTTCAGGACTAAACGCGGGAGTGTATTGCTTCCTTTCACCCCTTCCGGGACCTCCAAAGTGATCATCTTGAGACCGCAGAGGACTGTATGGCAAGGACGCAGTATGTGAACCCACTCAGGAAACAAAAACATGTCACCGTGGCATATTATTTTCCCGCGCCCTCGTTATTAAAGTGAATGCGGTCCATTTCTTTTGTGAAAACAAATTGGAAGAACTGCGAAAAATGCCTAACATTTGTTTGCACTGTCAGATCTCTTGATGCCCTCATCACCCCTCGGGAATCGGGTTCCTGGTACGGGTGCTCTTTTGAGAGTAGCTGCAGAGAAATTTACCACGGGGACGCGACCTCGACATCTATCCAAACGTTAACCTACTATCACGCTCTCATTTCCGCCGATTAATTCCACCCATAAGACCCCTACGCCACGATTATCCGGTCTTTGTTCCCTGAGTGGGGTCGCATACTGCATCCTTGCCCATCGTATTCAACAAAGGTGGGGGAAGTGCCGCGAAGAACGTTGCTGGCTTCAACTTTGTTGGCAGCATTTTCAACTATAATCCTTTGCCATCCTTTGATCACCTGCGGAGGTTTTCAATGGTTTTAAAAGCTATTCCAGTCCCTGAGTTGTTTTGGATCTGACCCGCCGTTACACTAGCGTTCAGGGTATGCCAAATGTCTGCTGTATATTTTCTGCGTGAGGAAAATCGTACATTTATTTACGTACTTCATAAAATGTCAAATACGGCTCACGGAATTTTTCAATGGGTATGAACCACGTTGTACACTTTACAAGCAGCATTAACAAACGGGCAGATACGATGCCCAATGTATAGGTATTTTACGGTTTTAGAAATCTAATAATTAGAAATATTTTTGAAATGTAATAACACCCTTTTTCTATGCATTAAATTTAAAGAAGACGTTATTTGCTACAAATGAGTATGCGAGGGAATATTTTGTGTTTTGTCCTTTAATAATACGTGCAAATTTAAAGGGGGATCGAAAGTCAATATGAAAATTCGTACTACTTAAGTTTCCATTTTCACAGTGTAGTCGCTTTTTAACTTCCTCAGAAATTATCTACGAACTTGGAGTAGATCAGTTTATTAAAGGTCTATAGGCTCAGACCGAGAAATTTATTTATGAATACTTGGGCCGAAGTCCATCACTCACAGCGTGTAACCGCGTAATATTCATTAACTGCCGACAGGCAGCTAGTAGTATACGTTAGGGTATGGTGAAACCATACGAACAGCACAGGTAACAGCCAAAAGCCCATATACGCGTGTTTCGCCGATATTTCCTCGTTGCATGGCACAGCTGCGAGGAGTTCGGCTCGTCAGTGGGTCCCTCAGAAAGTGCGCCATGCAGCGGCAGAGTACGGGCGAAACACGTGTGTGTGGACTTTTGGCTAGTACCTTTGTTGTTAATATAGTATCACCTTACCCTAAAGTACAGAGTGTAGCTCTTTCAGACGACATGAATGAAGCTTTTACGAAAGTCGGCAACCGACGTGAAAAAAGTGTCTTGGAATTATGTCATGCGCTGAGTGACATCGAAACTCCTCCGGAGTAAACTTTTGGAATCGAAAATACGTATCAGAACTTCAGCTAACGTTTCATGAAATAGTACAACCATTGTGACATGTAGCAGGTTATGTGTCCCAATGTAGTCACTGGACGTGTTGGAAGGACCTATTCTTCATTGGCTGGCCCCAATAATAATTCATATGGTATTTCACCGCGATTGCCGGTGATTACAATCGCGGAGTGGTGTTCACAAGGCAAGTTGACTGATCAGGTTACGGGACCTTTTCGTTATATTGCGCCTTGGAGTTCAACCCAGAATGCTCAAGGGCAATCTCATAGCCAGAAGGGAGTTCCGACAAATGAAGAAGATACTAGAATGTCAGTTTCCGGCTTGGTAGCCGTCGCCAGCCAGTCACACGCGGCTCCGGACATGGAAACCTGGGATTCGAACCCAGACTTATTGTTCCTTAGGCGATAAGTTCACTGAGCCATGAGGCCGTCGCCCCGCTGGTCGCATGCAGGACTATTCACCATTCTGGTTAGAACGTCCGTCAGTCGCAGGGTATATTTGCCGCGTTGCGTCTTGGGGCTCAATCCAGATCCCCCGCAGGTACAGTAGGTGGGCTTACCCATGAAATGTCAACAGAAACTACGAAATGCGTTTCCATTTCGGAAAGATTAATTAAGTAGGGTTGTAAAACTAGTCATCGTGCAGCATAAGTCTATGATAATTCAGTTACCTCGGGATGCTGGCATCGAAGAAACTTCTTTCCGGCTGCATGCACAAACTGTGCTCTGTAAAAAGTGACTACTTCAGTAGCATGCACTTTTCTCTTTGATTTTTGATGTTCTTAAAGATTTAACTATATTTCACGAAAAATATACCTGAAATCATTCAATATTTTGCTCATTCAGTAAATAATTACGTCTTTTTTCGATTTTACACCCAAAGGAAGAGTATAATTCGGTTTTCAAAGTGTTTCTAGTTGTGAGATTTTTTAAAACCCGTAAATGGCCGTTCGTAAGACGTTCTGTCTCTGCATTTATCAACGTGGCTTGTGAAGCCAACAATATGGCTCAAATCCACTAGTTAATTTTATGAACCCCATATGGTCTCCTCTTAATACGGTAGAGAAATGTATGGTTTTTCATACGCGGAAATTATGCGGCTTGTAGTTTGGGAACGCCGGATGCAAGTGTAACGGCAGGTCGGGTTCGAAATTATTCAGGAATTGGAACAGTTAAGAAAACCGGAATATACCCTTTCTTCGAGGAAAAAGTTGGAAGAAGACATAATTTTCTACTGAATGAGCAAAAGAATGAATATTTTCATGCATGCTTTCCATGAAATATAATTGAATTTTTAAGGGCATCGAAAATCAATGAAAACGATGCACGCTACTTACGTAGTAATTTCTTACGCAGTATAGTTTTTAGCTACAGCCGGAAGGAAGTTTGTTCGGAAGCCAGTATCCTGTGGTTACTGAATTATGACAGAACTATGCTGCACGACGATTGGTTTTGCAACCCTACTTAAATAATCTTTTCGAACCAAAAGCTCATTTCGGAATTTCTTTTGAGATGTCATCAGTGAGCCCACTTACTGTAGTCTCATAGTGGCTAGTAACGATGCAAAAATGAGGAGCGGCAGAATAAAAGAAGACTGGAATGGCCATTTCTGGCTTATTTGCCAGGTAACCCAAGGATGCGATTGTAAAGGGCTGTTTGAGGACGACCAGTAAGCGAATAGAAGCACTATGGTGTGGTGAATCCGCGACTGATGTGGCGAATTAATCGGCGAAATTTTCAACTGATGCCGAAATTCAACATTTATACAGTAGAATCTCAAATCCGACACATTAGGATTTTCCGTAGTCGAGTTGACCATCATCTGGCATGCGTTGCGAAAGAAGCATGAATACCTGATTGAAACAGAACTGCTTGGACGAACAACTGAGAGCTACCACAATCGTCGTGTAAAGATTGACCGACCTATTTTTCCCGCCTTTTTTTCAGAAATATTACCCAAATGCATGACATTTTGAAATTAACGTGGCATAATTCTCTCATCGCCAACCACGTATTTCTACCTTCCATTCCTAGGAGATCCTGAAGAAGCATCCGGAGATCAAGAAGTTGATGGGCAGCGATCCCTCCATTACCATCTACGTCTTCCTCGAAGTTTTCATCCAGCTGCTCATAGCCTATACGGTGTCAGTCTATCAACCGGACTGGGTACCGTGGTTTTTGCTTACCTACATCGTTGGCGCCACCCTCAACCATTCTCTGGCCTGTGCAATCCATGAGATCGGCCACAATCTGGCGTTCGGACACAAATATGGCAACGCCAATCGCATCCTCTCACTTTTCTGTAATCTGCCCATGATTGTCCCGGTGGCCATCAGCTATCGAAAATATCATCATGAGCACCATAGGTGAGACAGAGCGAATCCAACTTTTATGCGAAGAATTCTCAAAACACATGGCTCAGAACAACTCAAAAATGAAGGTTTTTTATCGTTCCACTGCGCAGTTAAGGCACGGCCCAATTCAAGGTCGCGCGCGGTCACGGTCTGTAGACGGTTCTATAAATATGCACGCGAATGAGCAGAGAAGTAAATCCAGTTTTCCCGCATAGGTAGCCTGAAAACGGAAAAAATATTCATGGGCATCCGGAGAGGGGGTGTTTTAGGTCTCTGAAGCGTGCCATTGTAAGGGAAATCAGTACCACAATGGCTCTCTTAGTCGCATCAGGGTCAAGGGCGAAGCTACACCAGACTGGCTAATAATGAGAGGGAATGCTGAATCTTCCCCTCCCCCCCCTCCTCTAGCATGTGGGCGTACCACAACACAGCTCCTTCTTGCGCGCACCCGTTAGTATTTCAACGCATCTCCTGGTCCTTTGCCGGGTCTGTTTTGCTCAGAAAAGTTTGGTTTTTTGTCTGAATCCTATCTTTGCTCGCCGCGATCTCACGTACTTTTTGCCACTGGACTTGGCTGAGTCTGTTTTTACCTGGACCAAACTCGTGTGCATTAGCTCGTTTTCTCTGAAGCGGTCAAATCGTCCCTGCATTCGCTGCCAACTACTACTGCTACTACTACTACTACTACTACTACTACTACTACTACTACTACATTTGCTACTTATACTAATGCCACCACCGTCATTACTACCACTTTCGCTACTACTGCCGCTGTTGCTACCACTGCAGCTCTTACTATTGCTATCACTATTTGCGCTACGAATACTGTTACTACTACTACTACTACTACTACTACTACTACTACTACTACTACTACTACTACTACTATCACTACTACTTTTTCCGTCACTGGCACTACTGCCACCACTACTACTGCCCATTTCACTATTTGTAGTTCCATCACTATCGCCACAACTTCCAATACTTTCACCACTAATAATATTACTACTACTACCACCACCACCACTACCACTACTACTACTAACACCACCGCCACTACTACTGATGCTGGCAATACTACTTGCCACAACCATCACTATTACTGGTAGTACTGCCTAGCAGACTTCGACCTGAGTGGTTGAAGAGAGGAGAGATTGCAGTATCTTCCGGGCAAGTCTGCCTCACTATAAACGAATTCGCGCGTAAGTCATAGGAGCTGCGCCGGCACACTGAAATTCGTCGCTTGGCTGTTCGGGACATTTTTTACGCATTTGGAGTTATTTTTCCTCAGTAAACCTATCTATCAGCGTCCTACTCCCTCGGGTTCCTTTGCAACTCAAGAAAATATTGGAAAGAATTTCCCTTAGTCTGCCTAACATGCAGAAACCTCGAAAGAAACTGACACTCTAAGACCACGCAAGTACTCGCGCGTATATCCTTAAATTATTATAATGACAAGTTTGTACAAAATGTCAGCACCGACTTCATTCAAGTCCAAACTTCCTACAAGACGTAACTCTCTGCAAGAGCAGTTCTGGGTCTCTATGCTCACCTAAGCTGCAAAAGTCGCTGAGGAAGCCCTTTCTTCTCAAAAGCGTAATTACTGGTCAGGGTTGAGTTTTC
>CACRXP010000317.1:71917-119621 GCA_902702965.1 Spirometra erinaceieuropaei | reverse complement strand
CATTCTCACTCAGCCGGAGTACGGCCCACCGTGTGTGTGTGTGTGTGTGTGTGTGTGTGTGTGTGTGTCTGTGTGTGTGTGTGTGGCGCCAGGTGGCGTGTGGAGCGCGTAGACAAAATGTTAAGTTTTACCAGTCATTGCGCACGAGCGCGCTCCTGGTACATCCTAATCTTGCTACCGGGACCGAGTGGGTGAGGGAGGTGGCGCGGCATGTGCTGCGAAAGTCCGTCATCGATATAAAGTCATTCGACAATTCGATCGTCGCTTTCGACTATGTAAATAACAAGGTAGGAGCAGGGACAGTGATTTGCGCGTGAATTAGTTTATGGTGATAGCAGACTTGCGTAGCACCCGCACGCTCTCTCTTCTCCACTCCCCGCCTAGACCCGATGTCAAGACAAAGTCAAGAAGATCGGAGGCGAGGGATGGGGGGACGCAGGTGATCAAGTAATTTATTCGTAAAAATCCGTCGTGCGCCCGACACGCTGTGGCGCTCACGGTGGATAACGTCGTTTACGACAGTCGATCCCACATAAGCACACATACGCACACTTTCTTCAGGCGACCAGATAAAGTCAGGACATCCAGAGGTGGACACGGTTAGACAGACCTTATTCGTGTGTCAAATGTGACCTCCTGCTTTACGCGGGAGAGAGTGCCCTAAGGGCTACATTAAAAATTCTTCGTCGCAGTCTGCTCCAGCCAGTCTGGGTTACCACGTCAAATGGAGACCTTCCAAGTCACACGTGGCGGCTCGTTGGATTGATTATGCGCTGATTTGCGATGAGAGTGAAGTCGGCAGAATCGGTCTCACAGTCTCCTCCTTATGTCATTCATCCGCAGTAGTTGGGGTGTTGCACGCTACGAGTTAGCGCAATTCGTGCATAAAAAAGACGCTTGGCGAATATCAGACGGGGACAGGTGGACGATTTCTCAACAAGTTCACAAACGAGCCAATCGGACGCATAGATTTGGGGGTGGAAATCCCTTAGAGAAAGAGGTGACAACTTTACGAGGAGAGAGGGAGACGGGGCAGTACGATACACTTGAACTAGTGGATAGATTTGACACTCGATCAACACTAGGTGCTGGTGTTCTTCATTCGACTTTTCTGGAAGCTGTTTTGACTGATGCTTCAGCAGATCTGGCCGCTGGCATTTTGTCGCGTTCTCCTTAAGATGCTTCCCTCGGCGGTTAATTTACATAACCTGCAGGCGATCAATAGCCTTCACTGTCCGACAACTATATCCATGCACGGATCGGATGATAGTGAAGGCACAACCGATCTAGCTCTAGCTGACACTCATGATATTTTTAGCTTACAGGGAAAAGTTTGAGGGTTATATTAAGATGCTTATTTAGGCGTAAAAGCACACGACGACGATGTCCACCGCAGTGGAGAAGAGATGTCTTGCACGTAAGCTACAGTAGATGCGCCAACTTATGAAACACTAACGGAAACTGAAATGCGTTTTTCACTCGAAAATACTACTTAAACAGTGCTGCAATATTTATTGCCGTACAGCATAATCCCCATATAGTTCATTTACTTCGGAATGCCGGATTTTGAACAAGCTTTGTTCCGGCCGCCTACAAAAAATGTACTCTGTTAACACTGTCTACTTTCAGCAGGTGGGCTAACTCATGAAATGTCAACCGCGATTCCGAAATGCATTTTCATTTCGGAAGGCTTAATCAAATAGGGTTGTAAAACCAATCATCCGACAGCATAATCCTATTATAATTCAGTTACTCCGGGATGCCGGCTTTCGGAAGAACTTCATTCCGGATGCATGCAAAATTGATATTTTGTGAAAATGAGTACTTAAGTAGCGGGCATTTTTTTCCTTGATTTCCACTGCCGTGAAAATTCAATCATTCTTCATGGAAAACACGTATAAAAATATTCGTTTTTTGCTGATTCGGTAGGAATTCACGTCCTATTCCAGCTGTATGCTCGAATGATGAAAATAATTTGGTTTGATTAATCAGAAACGAAAAGGCATTTCGGAATTTGGGTTGACATTTTATGAGTTAGTCCACCCACTATAAGTTGTATATATTGTTCTCCTTGATTTTCGACGCCAGTATAAATTTGAATATATTTTATAGGCGGCATGCATAGAATTGTTCATTATTTTACTCATTTGGTTGCAAATTACGTCTTCTTTAAATTCCTTACTTGATGGAAGTGCATAATTAGTTTTCAAACAACTTTTCTAATTCCCGAATAATTTTGGACCTGACTTGCAGTTGCACTTGTACTCAGGGTTTCAAAAGTACAGGTTACCTAATTCCCTGAAGGAAAAATCATGCATTTGTATACGCTGTAAGGAGGAGACCATATGTGGTTCATGAGTGTTAACAGTGGAGTAGCGTCACATTGTGAACTTGACGAGCAACTTCATTAAATGCAGATACATGACGTTTTATGATACGGTATTTCACGGTCTTAAAATCTCATAAGTGCAGACTTTTTAAAATTGAATTTCCCAATACTTCAAGTATAAAATTAAAAAGACGTAATGCGTTACGAAATAAGTACAGAATGAATACTTTTGAATACGTCTTCCATAAAACATATTTGACGTTATAAAGACATCGAAAATCAATGAAAATAATTGTCTTCACATAAATATTCATTTTTCGCAAGTTAGTTTTTGCAGATGATTAGTAAGAATTGCGCTCAGAGGTTCGCATTCCGAAGCAACTGGATTATCTTGGGATTATGCTTTACGGCTATTAATATTGCAACCCTACTTAGGTACTCTTTTCGGGTTGGAAACGAATTTCAGTTAACATTTAATGAGTTAGCAAATCTACTGCATCTCAAACGCTTGTCCTCCTTATTCCAGCTTCAACTATTCATCCCTCCCATAATTTAAATTAAGGCCACCTAAATAAAAGATGGTACCGTACACGAGTTTATCGGACGTAGAAAACCTGAACTGTAGGGTGGACTTACGCAGAAACCAGCGTACGCTCTCCGGCCCTACCCACCTGAGGGCGGTACCAAGACAGAGTTAAGGAAGCTGGATCGAACGCAGTGGCTTACAACCTAAACGGGCATGTTATAAGGGTCACATTAAAAAGGAACCCTTACTGTTTGACTCC
The DNA here is from genome assembly GCA_902702965.1 of Spirometra erinaceieuropaei. Classification (NCBI taxonomy): domain Eukaryota; kingdom Metazoa; phylum Platyhelminthes; class Cestoda; order Diphyllobothriidea; family Diphyllobothriidae; genus Spirometra; species Spirometra erinaceieuropaei. Next base: position 116,507 of record CACRXP010000317.1, on the reverse strand, counting down.
GCGTGCCGTGATTACTGAATTATCCTGACAGTTGGTAGCCCCCAAAACCACAGTTTTCAGCACATCCTGCCAATTTAAAAGACCGTTAGGCTGATGACTGTGCGATGTGGGCTGTGAGGGCATCAACCATGCGTCAGACGTAGTCAGCCATCACATGCGAGGATTGGACTCAGTTGACTGGCGCGGCGGGGACCCGCGTCTGGGCGTACCGTCACACCCCCACGTAAGACACTTGTTATGGGTGCGCAGGCCTGCATGGTGTGCGCCGTGTGTCAATCGGGTCCCCTGGGACGTCTGCCTCGTGGTCCTTTGTATGAGACACTGGAAGCGCACACTCGATTCGCTCTAACATCCACATAGCTGCGTTCTCGGGGCAAAATATCATCCGCAGGAGGAATGATTTAATTTTCCCTGCCATGACGGAGAACTATGCATATTTGGCAGCTGCAATTACTTTAAAAATACACTCTGCATTTATATCTGTGAAGCCAACTGTGAGCCTAAAATAGGTCATCAAATGGAAACAACCAGCTACAGTAGGTGGACTAACTCATGAAATGCCAACCGAAATTCCGAAAAGCGTTTTCGTTTCGAAAAGATTAATTAAGAAAGGTTGTAAAAGTAACTAGTCGGCAATATAAATTTATAATAGTTCAGTTACCTCGGGATGCCGGCTTTCGAAGGAACTTCATTTCGGCTTCAAACAAAAACAATAAGATGTAAAAAATGACATTACAATTGACATGCATTTTTCTCATTGATTTTCGATGCCCCTAAAAGTCTAACTTTGGTTAATGGAAAACATGACCAAAAATATTTATTCTTAAGCTCATTTGGTAGAAAAATACGTCTTCTTTCAATTTTGTACTCGGATGAGGAACATAATTGGGTTTTAAATAGTTTCCAATTGTGAGACATAAATACAATGAAATGGTCCTTCATAAAACATAATGTCTCTGCATTCCCCAATGTGGCTTGTACAGCAAACAATATGGATCGAAGCCCGTGCTTAGTTTTATGCACCTCATATGATCTCCTCTCAATACCGTAGAGAAATGTGTGGTTTCCCGCACGCGGAAAATATATAGCTTGTAGTTTGGGAACCGCGAATGAAGGTGTGACGGCAGTTCGGGTTCGAAATAATTCGAGGAATATAAAAGTTTTTTCAAACCGAATAATACCCTTCCTTCGTGGATAACATTGGAAGAAGACGTAATTTCTATAGAATAAGCAAAAAACGGAAAATTTTTACGCATGTTTTCCATGAAATAAAATCGGACGTTTAGGGACATCGAGAATCAATGAGAAAACAGCATGCCAATTAAATAGTCATTTTGTACAGCGTAGTGCTTTCGTCTGCAACCGAAATGAAGTTCTTTCGAAAGCCAGCATCCTCAGGTAATTGCATTATCATAAATTTATACTGCATAATTGTTAGTTTTATAATTCTACTTAATTACTGTTTTCGAAAAGAAAACGCATTTTTGAAGTTCGGTTGATACTTCATGAGTTAGCCCATCTTCTGTAGGTCCAGTTGTGGTGCTTATTTGCAGTAGAAAGTTAATGCAAACTGGTTGGTTCAAGGCTGCCTGCTGGGTCATTCATGTGGAGTTCACTTTTAACATCAAAGGTTTCTTAAATGGCGCGCAATTAGACCCCAGTTGGTGCGGCTCAAATAAATGAAATCGCATTTACTGACAAAAAACGAATCAAGACTTAACTTTATGCGAATATTTTCCTTTAGGAGTCTCCCTTCTGAAGTATCGAACTCAAAAAATCTAATTATTCTCGAAAACTTGCGAACATCAGCTGCGCTTTCATTCTCAGTAAGACTTCCGAGTTCTTGGTGATCATATGACGGGTGATTGGGTATAAAGGCCGTTATGCATACTAAGAGCAGTATTAGTAAGACTGTCTGCCTTTGACAGCCTAAATAGCCCCTATGCACTTGAACGATTTTTAAAGGAAAAATCAGTCAAGTTTGGACTTGTAGCTTCATCTTGTTGATACGAAATAGTTAGCTTTCTAAAACAATTTAAGTTATTACGATAAAGTTGACTTTACTTACGTCACATGTTTGCTTATACGCCATTCTCGCTCACATCACACATAAGTTTACTTTCCCTTCCCTGTGCGTGCTACGAGGTCTCCTTGCGTCCTTTTTATTAGCTAAATCCAACGGATGGCTAATAAAATTTGCTAATAGCATTGTCTGGGCAGAGTGGAACTCCGTCGGTTGCATTATGGTGGCCATGCACAGTGAGTGACCGATCTCAAGAAATGTTGGCTGAAATTCAGAAATGCGTTTTCCATTAGGAAGGATTACTTAAGTGTTGTTATAATACTTATTATCTTGCGGCATACTTTTATAACATTTCGACCTCGGCAGGATGTCGGCTTTTAAGTGCACTTCTTTTCAATCTCGTGTAGAAAGCGTAAACGGTAAAATTGACTACTTAAGTAGCATGCATTTTCCCCATTGATTTGCGATGGTTTTGGAGATTCAAATATATTTTATAGAAAACATAAACAAAAATATGCTTTCTTTTAGCTAATCAATAGAGGATCACGTCTTCTTTATATTTAATACTTAAGGAAGGAGCATAATTAGGTTTTAAAATAGTTTTCTTTTTGCCGAATAATTTGGAGCCTGATCATTCGTTGCATCAGCGCTTAGTGATTTCACTCTACAATGTGCATGCGTTCCACGTAAAGAAAATCACATATTTTTCTATGCCATTAAAGAGATATCATACAGAGTCCATACAAGTTTGCAATGGATGCGGACCATGTTGTACATTTCATGAGGAGCAGTGGTAAACGGCCAGGTACGATGCTATGTGAATGGACATTTCGCGGTCTTGAAAAGTCTCATAACTAGAAACTTTTCTAAAACCTAATTATTCTCCTTCCTTAAGTGTAAAATATAAAGAAGACGTGATCCTCTATTGATTAGCTAAAAGAAAGCATATTTTTGTTTATGTTTTCTATAAAATATATTTGAATCTCCAAAACCATCGCAAATCAATGGGGAAAATGCATGCTACTTAAGTAGTCAATTTTACCGTTTACGCTTTCTACACGAGATTGAAAAGAAGTGCACTTAAAAGCCGACATCCTGCCGAGGTCGAAATGTTATAAAAGTATGCCGCAAGATAATCAGTATTACACCAGCGACCAAATAATCCTTCTTAATCTGAAACGCATTTCTGAATTTCAGCCAACATTTCATGAGATCGGTCACTCACTGTATTGCGGTCGAACACCCGGTTCCCTCTGTGATTGCGCCCTCCCAATCCTCTTGCTGCAGCGAGTGATTGTGCCCCGGCACGAATATGTGCACGCCACCTTCGATTGCATCAAGCATCGGCACACACACACACACACACACACACACGACAGTTCGACCGTCGATTTCGACGATGTCCGCCGTGTGCCCCACAGACTGCATTGTGGGAGCAGGGACGGTGACTTGCGCAGGGGTTTATAGTGCGGGTAGACTTGCGCTGCATCTACCTACACTCTCTCCTCCTACCCCGCCTGGGCCCGGTGTCAAGACAGAGTCAAGAAGACCGGAGACGAGGGAGGCCGCAGGTGGGTGGCTCGGACGGATCCTCGCCTTGGCGCTCCACTCCGCACCCCCTGGTCCACACACAAATGACCAGGATTTTGACCACAAAACAAAAGGGTGGTGGCAGTGGTCCAGTTGTACGACGGTTGCCGACAACAGTGTCTGCCAGCGCACCCCGCAAGTGTTGGCATTTGTTATTGCGCACAGATAACGCCTGCCAGAGTACGATGTGGCCGCCGTGTTGGTCCAGCGCATCTAACACGTGGCCCGTTCAGAGGGCACACACACACGCTTTCCTTCGCGTGCTTCGATCTCCGTCAGCGCTTTCTTGCTCTTCATAATCCCGCAAGTAGCCACGATTAGTATGTTAACTAAAGTTGTCTTAGAAAGCCAACTATACGGCATCAACCAAGTGCGACCGCAGGGCCAAACCTCGCCGCAAAATCATTTTAAAGCAAGACGGGGCCGTTAGTTCGAACCTGACGTTTTTCGGGAGGCTCAATATCCCTCAAAGGTGGCAAGCAAAGTTGAAGTCAGTGTATGAAACCTAAAAATGATGGATATGTACAATTATGGTTTATTCACTTAGCCGCTGTCCCTCAAAGGGAGCTTTGTAAATTCTTATCAATATTCAGCAAATTACAGCACATACTGTATGTGTGTGTGTGTTCGAACTGTTCTTTTCTGATCATGCGCAGACAAAAGTTGCTTCGAAATCAATTTACCTGGAATATTCATATGCTGAAAATACCAGACGATTAAGCCGTGTCCATTATGCCTTGTAGTGAGGTTTGCGGGACGCCACCCACATGATATTCACTAATGATAGAAGATTTATGGCTGCCTATTGCTTTAACATTGGGAATAGGCAGGCATAGTACTGTTTGGAATTCTTAGATAAGAACTTTGAAGTCGGACAGGCTATCCTTTAAGCAAAGTTTGAGGTCCATTGATTTATCGCTAACTGTTCGTTTTCATTAGTAATTCGGAAAAATATTTTTATGTTTACAAGCTCGTACGATGTCTAGAAAAGTTCAAATCAAAAATGCAGCAAGCATTTAAGCCCAATTAAAATGTACGATCCATTTGACAAAGGGACACAGGTCAACATCATTTCACACAAACAGTTTTATCCGTCACCATGTCCACTCTCGGGAGACAGGCCATGTTCTAAAGCGTCAAAAACATCTGTCATATACCCTTCATTAAACGGTTTCATTCTCTAGGCAGCTTGACATTCTTTTGCAGGGACGCAAAATAGGTATCCATTCATTAAGTACACCCCCTTTGAAAAAAATAAAATCTACTGCATATTAGCAGCCCATTTGATTTGTGCTGTGGCTTTCCAGAGTTTCACTACAGAGTCATTCTAAAGCCAAATTTAAGTTCCTTGTTTTTGATAACGTTAAGGCAGTCCTGGTTTCCCCTAAAAGGTCAGCGAAACGTTGAATTTGTTGACATAAGCAAATTATTTAGAAGACTGTTATCAGGACTAGGATATTGTTGAGGCAAGGTTGACCGCCAGTAATTACAAGCCTGACCTCCTATGAAAGCAGGTACCCACTAATTTTCGGGAAAGTTTTGCAAGTTGTTAAATACCATTTAGCCTTGTGCGAAGCCAACATTTTACCATAAAACGGGGCAAAACAATACTTTAGAGGACGCTTTTTATTTTGATATGCGTGTAGCCTAGTTTTTATACTCAATAACTTCCCTATGGCTTGTTTGACTTATCACGCCACTTCAAAAGATAAAGCGAAAATGTCGTGGATGAAAATACACTAGCTGAAAATATCGGCATTCCCACACTATTTTTGCCTAATTTGCCTGAGGTGTCCTTTTGTCCACATAAGTGGGGTTTAATGCACACATATTCACCCACCTACTAGAATGAAAATCATTTGAAAGTGATAGGGAATTTAGGTAAAACATTCTCAACTCAAATTACGCCTTTTTATCCCTCGGCCATGGACTAACATTTCCACAAAATATAGAAAGTATGTTAGTGTCATGTTACGTCCTGTATGAGGATTAGTATTGTCTGCTGATTTGCGGAGGCCGCATCTCAAAATGTTTGTGTGAAATTGCATTTTCAACAAATTGGAGCGTTATGGTTTTTGAGACAGAGGTGAATATCCACTGTTTTGCGACTGCACACTGCTGTGAACCTTGTCAAAATGACGAAAACAAAATTGCTCTTTAGACCATTAATGAACTAAACTATCGTTTTTAGGAAATATTGATATTGGACGAGACCAAATGATTTTCCTAACAATATACCTGCAAACGGTCCCCAACAAAGACCTCTGGATATCCGGAACAGCAGGATTTTAGGTCCTTTCACAGTTACGTAATTACTGAAACATTCACGATGAAGTCTTAAGCCGGTCAAGGCGTAGTGTATTTCAGTCTCCTAATTCGACATAACTAAACTCTCATTTTCTCTCCTAAACTTCACAGTGATGATTGTTTTTATATCTTTGTTGCAGCTGCGCTTGAGGAGGTTATTTGACGATACTGTAAAAAGACAAACTTCGTTATGGTACAAATAAGTGTTAACCTTTGCGAAATCAGAAAATAACTATAAGCACCTACCTTGACGAACGTACACAATTCCTATTTACAGGCAATTTTATTGATATCGATAAACACGAAGTATAATATATATTTGATGGACGGGGCATTTCCATTGCAAATTCGCCAAAATACATTGCATGGATACCTATTTTCTGACTACTTCAAATAGCCTATTTGCTTGTAATGCACCAAATTACAGAACAATAATACTGTTGCGTAATATCCACCAGAACAAGATGCCTTCTATTGAATGCGTTTCAAAGGAGCATTGAAAGTCTAGATAGAACCCCCCAGCAGAGTTATCTGTAATGCGACATGCACAGCAAATAGATTACAAAGTCCACAATTATTGGGATTACATTGAACATGGGCTCGATTGAACTTTTTGCGCATTTTTTGGGTTGGCACATGCGTATGTACTTTTTAACGCTACGCACACGCCTTCTTTTACAGTGCGTAACCAATCTCTTGAAATTTTGGCCGAAATTATGAAATAAGTTTTCGAATGGAAAGTACTACGTAGGTGGGGTTGTAAGATTGGCTATTATGAAGCGTAATCCTATAGCATTTCGAACATGCCAGAGTGTTCGTTTTTAAATGCACTTCTTTTCGACCTCCTACAGAAACCATACTCGGTAAAGAATAACTACTTGATGTGGCGTGCATTTTTTCCATTGCTTTTTGATGGTCCTATAAATGAAAGTGCTTTTTATAGAAAACATGGAAAAGAATATGCTTTCTTCTACTCTTTGGTAGAAAATTACATAGTCTTTGCGCGTTATATCCAAAAAATGCATACTGAAGTTTTGGAACAGTTTCCGATTCCAGTTTAATTTCGAGCCTGATCATCCGTTGCATTGGCGCTTGGCGATCTTGTTCTGCGAGAAACATGCTTTCGGCGTAAGAAATATCTTATATTTTCCCATGTCTTCGAGAATATGGACATAGCAAGGTCTTAAAAATCGCATGTTTTGAAAGTTTTTAAGAGCACGAAATAAACTGTCTTGAAGGAAGAAGGTAAACACGACGTGATTCCCTAAGAAAAGAGTGAAAAAAGGATATTTATGCTGGTTTTCTATAAAATATATTTGACATTATAAAATCATCAAAAATGAATGTGGAAAATGCACGACAACTAGAACAATTAATTTGTACCGAGTGCGGTATCTGTATGAGGTGGGAAAAAGTGCATTTATAGGCAGCACTCTGGCGATTGAAGCAATATTTCTCCGGAATGAATTTAAAACAAGTATGGACAGCAGAATTCATTGGTATCAGTAAATTGCGCGACGGTTTATCAACTGCAGCCTGTCGTTGCATAACACAAATAACAAACGAGAAAGGTGCAGAGGTTCGAACTTCGGTAGAGAAAAAATCAATGTTAAACAGCAAGGTCATCGTATACTGCATGTACAGTAATCAATAAAATAGTAACTTCAAAACGCAATATAGGAAAGAAAATGAGGAAGTAAACACGCCAAGGGATTTCAAAAATCAAAAGAGCTCAGATCTACCAAAGAAAGCTGACGCTGACCACGTAATCTAACTGTTTACATAGGTCGGGTTTCTCCCGCCGTATGTAGGCTGCCTCTAGGTAGCGCAATAACCGAATAGTTCGTGCTCGAACTAATAATCGAAAAGACGTGTTGCGGTCAACCGAATAGCCATTATCAAGAAGATGTTTTGTAATGGAAGACCATGGAATCTTATTATCCTGCTTAAAAAACCATTTAGGCAGGTGCTCAACTGCCCTGTCTGCCAGTTGCTTTTGCGTTCGCCCCATGTGCTTGCATTCAAAAGCACATGTAAATTCGTAAATAAAATTTGACGTGGCGTGCAATGGCAAGGCATCCTTCGTCCGTGGAACTTGGATAGCCTTTGTAGGACCGTAGAATATGAGTTCAACTGGCGATTACAAAATGCCATAGGGTTATGCCGCATGATAATCGATATTACAACTCCAGGTCAGATGTGGTTATGTAGTTGCACCTAAGGTTAACAGCCCCCAACCACCTGTAATACGGGTTTTTACAGATGTGGCACAGACTTCGAGGTCAAGTAATTGCATGCAAAAGACAGCTTTTGAGAATGCGCGCTTTTAATTTGAGTGGTTGACTAATAGTTGCCCTTACCCCTAACCCTAACACCTAATCCAAAGAGCTAACTCTAACCCTTATCCTAACCCCCTAATCTGAACCCCTAGCCATAGCTTCTGACCCTAACACTTTAGTCCTAACACATAACCTTACCACTTAACCCTAGCGCTAAGCCATAACCTCAACACCAATTCCTTAACTTTACCCTAACCCTTAACTGCAGCCCTACACTCTAACCCTGAAACATCCAAAGCGAAAGTAAGAAGGAGATGACAGGCTGAAAGTCAAGGAGGATCACTGGCATTGGGCCAAACAATAAACACGACAACAAAGAAACGAGGCCACCAACAGATCACACACCGCAACGCACAGCAACACCATTCCAACGTAATCACACCAAATCAAAATAATTAAGTGAATCAACAGTATTGTGTCCATCAGGTGCGGCCACATAACCCCATCTTTCCCAACCCAACCTAAGTAATTCCTTCTAATCGAAAACGAATTTCAGAATTTCGGCCAACATTTCATGAAATCGGTCACGAACCGTAAGGGTTACTCACCTTCTCTTGGGACGGTTGCCTAAAGGAAGCGCCCTTTAGCCAGCGCACAGTCCCATAAAAGCGACATTCAGCATTCAAAATTTGGGCTACCTGAAGGCTGCAATTTTTCCAGCATGTCACTGCAGAGAGTTTGGAGTTGGCATCAGCCGACAGGATGCGCTATCTCCCTCACTAGCTCTCGGTATCCTTCTCTTCTCAGGGAACTGAAGGCAGATAAAATATCTTCGGCCGAGAAAGTGGGTTAAAATGCCCCGAACCACCGGCTGAGGGATTCTGATTGCAAAAAATGGCAACAGACTCGGCACCACATGGGTAAACAGTTTGAGGACATAAAAGTCTGCAAACCTTGCACCCCATACCAAAATATAGGTGATTCCTGGTGGTGAGGGCCTTGCAACCTTAATTAACGGAACCCCAGCTGAGGACAACAATTTGGTCTAGTAAATTCCCCAAAAACCTACTACGGTTAGCCTAGGACTCGTCTCAACAGTGAATGTAGTTGAAATAGTTGAATGTAGTTGAGAGCAGGCTCGACAAGGTGCCTCGATGTGGACTAAATCCTAATCCAATGTCGGAAACTACACCGGCCTCTCTTTGTCGCAGCCACCACGGCATCCTTAGGGATGACAGGCGGAAGCAGGATAATCTGACAGTTTAACCAGTAATTCCAACGAAGTCCACCCAGACAGCAGGGTGGGAGTGCAGGGACAGAGAATTTGGAGTTGGCAGACTTGCACAACATCAATCACACAGTCTCTCTCCCCTTCCCCACCCATCTGGATCCGGTGTCAAGACGACCGAAAGCAGGAGGGGACGCAGGTGTCTGGCGTGGCATACATTCGCACTCCCCTGGATTACACGTGAATGACCGGGATTTCACAAGGCATAAAGTGGAGCGACTTGGGTTTCAAATAGCTGAGACTACTCTAAGGGTCACATTACGAAGGAGCTATTGCAGCATGACTCTCAGTCCACCAGTCGGTAACTCCACATAGACACACACTGGACTGACTGCGGTTAACACAAAATCTCTACCTTACAGAAAGTTTTATGAAATGCATTGGCCAAAACACTCCATACATATTGGACATGATCAGTTAAATAGAACTATAGACAATTTTGGAAGAAATATATCTTTGTTAGGCATAAGCACCTTCCTCGGAAAAGCGATAACGTCGAAATTGTAAAAATGTGCCACCCGATATGTCTGTTAGTCAATTACATCTGTTTGATAATTTTTTTCGAAATTGTGACATGGGAATTCGATGTAATGTGGTTGGATACCAGTGTCGCAACACTCCGTTACTGATGCTAGTATTATTGCAGTTAGTTACCCATACTGTAAGCGTTGGTACAGTAGCATTGGCAGCCGTGGTGGCGGTGATAGTAGAAGTAGTAGTTCTAATAGTAGGATTATTAGTAGTATTCGTCGTATCAGTGGTGGTAGACGGGGGAAAAGTTTTCTTCAGTGTTGCGAGACTGTATTCCCCCCAGTGGTAGTAGTATTAGTAGTAACAGCGATAGTAGTGGTAGTAGTAGCACTAGTAGTAGTGGTGGTGGTAGTAGTAGTAGTCCGCCCGTAAGACAGGCTGGTGGGGGAATAGACAATTCTAAGTGTTGCGACACTGTATTCCCGCCTGTAATGTCTCCATCTTCGCGATTGACTCTGACAAAGATTTTGCCATATTTCGTGAAAAAGAATGTTAAATAAATGGAGTTTTACGAAACTTGGCAGTGATTAAGAAGCTGGAATTGAATTATTCCATGTTTTCGCAATCCTACTGTTTTCTGCGTGTTAGTAGAACCTCATTTAGTAAAACTGCTTTAGGCTTCTTGGAAAGTTGATAAACAGGCCAAAAAGATGGCTTCAGAATTTGGTGTCCATTAAAACCCACAAAAGAAGAGAGGGCGTGGAAGCCCTCACGTAGGCAGCTCGAGCCACACAACGCAGATCTAGGACCATTATATCCTTTGTCAATTGTGGAATTTTCCTTTTTAACTTAGCCATTGAAACAGTTCTTGAAGCAGGAACGCCTGCAAATGGATATTAACTTATTTTATTGTTTTCTAAAGTAGATGACTGGTATATTTGATTCCTTATGCATTCTCATAATAAATTCGGCGCCTTCTCTGCCATAAATAAGGAGCTTGCTTGTCTCTCCGAAATGGGGCCATTTTCACTACTTTGCTTTTTGAGGTCTTTTTCCATAACGAAAATGGTCGCCTTGTAGAGAGGCTCTTTTTTGGTTGTGTAGGGTATATCCGCACTTGCAGGGAACATGTCAGAGCATTAAAATCACAATTTTCTTCTGTAGTTATTACCGCCTTTTGTAAAATTTAATGGCTGGAATTTGTGATTTAGAATTTTCAAACAAGATTTAATTTATGTTATACCAAAACAATGTTCTAATCTGCATTTTGCTTTATCTGTTTTGCGCTGAATGAATTTTTGTAAGTTTAGTTAGTGACCTAACTCATGAGATGTGTCGAAATTTACAAATGATTGCCAATTACTCGCAAACCGACATCATTTCATGAGTCCAGTGTCTATATTAACTAAGTATAAGTTTAAAACAATTAACATTATAAAAGAAATATTGAAGGCGGTGTTGAGTTGTTTGAAAATGCCGACCTATTTTGAAAGGCGCAATATCCCGTAAACGTCAGAAATGGCTCTAATTTAGTAAGTTTTACTTGTGGATGTACGGAATGAATTTTCATGCCAGAAACTTAATAAATACGGAAGCAGAAATAAAATAACGTCTAATAATAGCATGCCAACGAAGTTTACATCTAAATATCGTTTAAGAATTAGTGTGATTTCATATATGACGGCTTGTCAACTGCATTCGTTCTGAGTGTAGATTCCAAAACAGTTTTCCAGGGATTCATGTTATCCTTGAACGCTTGAACCGACTATATAAGAGCTCTCTTTCCATTAGCAGGAGGGGCAGGGATGATGGAATATATTTAGTATCATCAGGTGGACTGAGCTATTTTTTTAAAACCAGCATGGACAATATACGAAGTTCTACAGTTTCGCACCCCTTCAACAGGAACGTAATATAGTTCGTTGTTTGGCAAGAAGGGGTAGAAAAATCTGTTCGGCAGATAGTGTTGATGAAATCTTAGAAGAATTTCGGACCTGCTTTGTAAAAACGCTAATCTTGACAGAGTTATTGCGGAGAATCTTGCCGAACTTCTGGCATAGTTCATCATATCAACAGCGGAAATGTAAACTCTGTTCCTCAAAGTCACCTTTCAAAGGGACGCTGCGAATGAGTTCCTGAGAAGACGCCTTGGCGAGGCCATTTCATGCAGATTCTCTTCAGCAAGAATTCAAGTATTATTCTCGAACAAACCCATCTTAGCCGCGGAAGATAAGGATAAGCTCCCAGCTCAGACCATCTCATGTGCAATTACTCCTTCACTTGCTTCTCTGTCGGAGGCTATATTGTTCGTACGAGACGGCGCCTATCCAGAAGAATACGAAATCATCTTTTGTCGTACCTGAGGATAGGTTAAGTTAGGAGCATACACAGCTCCATCCTCGCACATGTGGTTGTTTCTGGACATTGTGTGGATCCAAACAAAGCCTTCCGTATTATTTACTAGATCCCACGTAAGTAGGCCAGCGCGTACTATCAATAGCAGAAGTGACTTCTGTCACGCTACGAAGACCGGTCCTGTGTGCACAGAAGAACCTCTTGAACGCTCCGCCTCTACCGTGGCCAAAGATCGTTTAACTGCATGCATGCCTCTGCATCCTTGTTCTTCCTCCCCCTTTGTGACATAGCTCAGCCTAACCCTCACTTCACCTTACTGCCTCATATACAATCCTTTCCCCTACTCACACACTCCGCCGGTTTGAAAAGACGAGTTATAAACGATTCCTCTTATGGCTCACATGTTTGACTTGGTACCTCGTCGCCATATGTACAGGTCCAATGAAAATCTGTCGAATGCACGTGTATGCTCGCCAAATGCAATTCTGAACTGCTTTACGATAATTTGCGCAACTTAAAATCAGCAAAAATTCAGATCAAACCTCCACCGTCAGTCCACATACTCAGTTCTGGTCGTCAAAGCCAAAGAACGGGGAACGCCAACCCAAGCTAAAGATCATTTAACCGTTTTTTATCATTCGATGGAAGCGTGGGCTTTTACGCCTTTAATAGCCATGTGAAAATGCATAGCGTTTGCAGCTGGGATCCCACATTCATCATATTACAGAAAGCAGTCCATCTGATCCCAGAACACTGTGTCCTCCTTAAAAAGATCGCCAATGTATCGTGATAAATCCAGCATTTACATTTTCATTTGATCTTTAATTTGCAAAGTTGGCACTTTTATGATATGCGAATTATCCCTTCATCATATATTAATTGTCCGCTGCCTTTTAGATTTGTCGAAATAGATAGCTACCCAATTAGCCTCGTCTTTTTGAATTCCATAAACTGCCGCAGCTTTTTTGAATTTAAATCTTTTGCAATTAAAATCAGGCAAGGACACGTATAGTGAATTCATTTCATCTTAAAAATACGAAAAATAGATTATCCCCTATAAGTTCTCTATTGTGAATTGTTTGTACATTATACAATGAAGCTGCCGTAATGTCTCACTGCAAAAGACTGTTGCCGACGGAGATTTACTACTTTTTCGTAGCTTATTTACAAGCTGAGCCCGATTTTGGAGGCAGTGTGAAGTTAAAAATTCCCTTGGCGATGAATAAAGGCCGTGCCATGTTTGTTATCTAGTTTTTATTTCTTAAATGGAATTCTGCCAGTGGCGGCGATTTAAAACAGGGCCCTATAGATGAATAACATGCACAAAATCTATAAGAACAGGAGCCTTCGAAGTATTCCCAACAAGACAAACTGTAATGCGATAACAGTTTATTGCAGGCATAGGTGGACAAAGTAAATTTAGCGACAACTAATGTCGACAACAAAATTGTAAAAAAAATAAACAGGCTGATTTATAATGAATTTGCTCATTCGATTTGTCGTTATTTTTTTATTGTTGTCAAATTTATTTAGGACACATGGGATATTTATATACCTTTCTGGGCATCCCCTTTTCGACAAAATATGTAGCAAAAAACTGCAAAATGCTGATAAATCCCCTAGTCAGTAGATGGATAGGAAAAGTAAATCAATCAAAATCGTTTGATCAAGAATCCCCGAATTTTTGATATTGTTGTAAGTTATTGGGTTTTGCCTTGGTTTACTAGAATATGAAGTGGCGGAATTCGTTCTGTTTGACACAGTCTAGCTCGTTTGCCTCCTTTCCCCTTGTGACTTTATGTTCCACAGAACACACACTTGTAAGCTATTTCAAATTTTTATCTAGTCGGCGGAACTTTAATTCTGCATTTATGATCCATAGTTGGCCTTTCCTAGGATGACATAAAAGTGCATGTTGAACTCCGGTCGATCTCAACCTCGCAACTTTGATCTATTAATCTACTAAAAATATAAGTGTTTAAGCGGGGCAGATTTCATGATGGCTTTGGAGCAGGAAACCTCAACAACGTCAAAAATATGCTCTCATTTCTGGCAACAACAGATAAGGGACACATCAGCTGGCAAGGGTTTTACCTAACTTCGCCATCATCAGATAAACAAGTTTGCATAAACTGTCAAGCTATCAGCATTGAAACCTCGTCCCGGGATGATCAATGCTCATAAATGTGAAATTGCCTTGGGTTTATTCTTTTAGTTAATCAGGAAACTTGATCAACGTGAGAGAAATGGTCGATACACGCATGGACACGGTCGATAGAGCATGCGAGATCTACGCTGCCATGAGGGAGAACAACATGCAGAATTTGATATACATCATTAAGTTGACACGGATTTTGGAGTACCAAAATTGCTAAAAATGGTGCCTGAATCATGACCTTTTCTCAGTTTTCTTGTTATGTTTTTGTTTATGATACTTTTAATTGCGTAAAATGTCCACTCAGATGTCCTCTTATCTGTCCATTTATTTATGTCCCTATGAAGTGCACGGCATAAAACGCACTCATAAGGAAATTTTGTGGGCCCTTTGCAGTATTTCCTTAATATTTTGTGAAAAAGTGTGCTTTACTAAAAAGAAAATTAGACAGCTTGGAGTTTAAAAACTCGAGAGCATATGGGACATTAAGCGAAATTCCCAACCCTCTCTGAAACTGCGAAGGGTTTTCAAAGCTAAGCACTTTCCCGCCTTCCAGTATATAAAGCAGTTTGATAATTTCTGAAATCTTCATCGAAATTCTAGAGACTTCTTCGAGTAGAAGGTGCAAAGTAGGTGTTTTGGTGGGTTAATTTACCTTGTAACACAGTCTGCCAGAATACCGAATTCTGAATGGCATCTCTTTGGCCGCATATTATAAAAACACTCGGTAAAAACGATTACTAATTTAATGTGGCTTTTCCATCAATTCATAGAGCCCTTATAACTTTTAACATATTCGATAAGAAAACCTGCACAAAGGCATTCTTACTGGTGTTCATTGGGTGACAAATTTCGGCCTCATCAAATTTTACATCAAAGGAGAGAGTGTCTTTCGGTTTTTAATTATGGAGTTCTTGATCAAAAAATGCAACATTCTTCCTGCATAAGCCCGAAAATCCTGTTCGCATGGGTAGCTACTTGTGGAGCGCAAAATCACTTCCTTTCTTTAGACATAAAGCGTAATGAAACCGTAATTTTTTTCCAAATAAGCCCCTAAATGACCATTTTTGTGGCCGTTTCTAATGGGATAAATTTGAGTTTCAGGGGGCATCGAAAATCAATGGAAAAATCTATACAACACTAGTAACCATATTTCACCGAATGTCTTTATAACAGGCAGCCATAGGAATTCCATCCAAAATTCGGTATTTTTGCTGGCCCGAAATATCCTGGGCTATGTGGCAGAATGATTAGTATTAAAACACCACCTTAGTAATCTTTTTTAGTTAAGAGCAAATTTGAAATTACAATTAACCTTGCGCAAGCCTAACTTACTGCTCTTGTTTGAATAAAATATAGTTTACCACCAAATGAGTATAGGAGAAAGTATTTTTACGCATGTTTTCTATAAAATCTATTGGAAATTTTAAGCTCATGAAAAATCGAAGAAGAATATTCCTGTTTTTGAGGCAGTAATTTTTACCTTATAGGATACGTGTTAAAAAGCCAGCCTGTAGATATGTCTGAAATAATTCGGCATGCTGATGCGTGTTGACTACTATTACAGTCCATCGTTGTAACCTATCCTGGTCGAAAATACACGTCAAAGCTGTGATTGAAGTTCCATGATATGCAACAATTGTTGAGAATTCAAAAAAAAACAGTTTATACCGACGTTGATTAACGTGAATTGGATTTTCGCAAATTTACAGCCAGCTAGTAGCACAGTTTCGGTACCGGAGCGGTCTTATTATGGAATTACCCGACGCCAACATAGCGATTTTTATCTACGAAACGGACCTAATTAAAAATATGGATGTGTTATGGTTCATTTCTGCCAGCTTGTGAGGATTTGATCGACAGCTGTAGTAAAAGCACAAAAGCCGGCCTCCTCTCAATGATATTTGATTAAATCGATTGTCGTTTTAGGGCAGGATTTTCACCGTACAGATTCGCATAAAGTGGCCAGTAGATAAACAGTAAGAGTAATGATTTGTTTTCTTCGCCAGGTGATCCAGTCTCGTGTTTTTGACGTCGTCAAGGAGCTACTTAGATTGCAAATGAGTAACTCGGTTTGACAAATACACGATGCGTTACCAACCGACCAGTCTGCAGTAACAAGTCTTATTCTCATCTGCCTATTGCTGTAGAAACAGCTTGGTCTCAACGAGAAGTTAGAAACGCCAGACAAATATATTTCATGTTCCACCTATCGCGTTTCCTACCCTATAATCCTTTCTAAGTGGGGGCCAAAGTTCAAAATTACCGTCATCATTTCAAGAGATACGTTGATATTAGCTAAAATTGTCTCATGCGTATGGGACATAAGTTAGTGCTTTACTAGCAGAGATGCATGATTCAGTGTCTGTGAAGCTGAAAATGAGTTAGGGGGTCAACCGGCTTGATGTCACCGAATTTGCAATAAGACTCAAGAAATGATTGCCGAAAATCTGATTTGATTTAAAGCAGAATCAGTAATCTAGTTACGCTTATAAAACTGGTCAAAAATAATAAATCCAAAAGTAGCGGGGGTGCCCGCCGATCGTTCTTACGGAACTCACTCATTCCGCTGTGCCTTACGGGCCTCTCTGGAGCCCATCCAGCGGCCGCAGAGCGGTGCATGATATAGGCAAAATGAGTTCCGTAAGAACGATGGGTGAGCGCCCCCTACCATTGCATACTCCCGATCAAAGCCGACAGGACAACGAGAGCGTGGCCCAGCGGTTAAACGCGTGAAATTCTAATTGAGAGTTCGTGGGTTCGAGCCCCGAGTTTTCAACACTTCGGGGCTGGTATAACTGGCTGACGACGGCTACTAAGTCAGAAATGGCCATTCCAGTCTCCCTTGTCTTTGTCGGTAATACCATTCTGCCTATATCATGCGACGCTCTGCGGCTGCTCGTTGGGCTCGAGAGAGAGCTCGTAAAGCACAACGTAACGAGTGGGTTCCATAAGAACGATCGGTGAGCGCCCCCTTCCATTGCCCTACGATATCACTTTCACCCTGGAAACATGCATCCGGCGTCGAATGTGCTCGATGGTGGGTTTTGTTTGCACCCAGTACGTCGCTGCAAGAGAACTGTGAAGTCTTCAAACGGTCTTAACGTAAGGATGTTTATGTGGCCCCCTAAATGGGACACAGGAATAGGAACGCCCCGATTAACTGATGATGGAAGCTTTACGCATAACTGCAGAAAGAGTAAATTCTCTCGTGTTCTAAAACTTATACTAGCTCTAGCATCTGCCTGAACCGCAGCCATAATCTTAACCCAAAACCTAAATCCGCAGTTAACACTTTTCTTCTGTCCAGAGGCCTTATGACCACGAAAAGCCTACTGCAATGAAATGCGATGCGTCCCTGTTCGGTATGGGTATGCCTTTAGGTTATGGTCACTTGTAAAAAGACATGCAACCTCACCCAAGTAACTTCCAAGGGGTCCGCTCATCGTTTGATCGTCCAGCGTCCTCTCTGTGTCCCCTGGTATATTTTAGTCAGTTTTTGCCCAATATTGACTGCTGCTGGCAGCTTATGAATATCGCACGGCTGTTCCGCCGTAACTGATAATTTACAATTAAAGCCTTGGTATCGACTGCCGAATCTGGTCTGAAAACTCAATTCCGAATCCTTTGCTCAGAGGAAGCATACTAATTTCTAGGGATTTGAAAATCCGAGACAGCTACAATAGATGGACTAACTCATAAAAAGTCAACCAAAATTCCGAAATAGTTTTCGTTCCGAAATGATCGATTAAGAAGTCCTGTAAAAATAATCCGCCTGCAGCATAATTCTATAATAATTATATTACCTCCGGATACCGGATTTCGAACGAACTTCATTCCGACCGCACCCAAAACTGCACTTGGTAAAAAATGACCACTTAAGTAGCACGCATTTTTCTCGTTGATTTTCGATGCCCCTAAAAAATCAATTTGATTTCATGGAAAACATGAATAAAAACATTCATGCTTTTGATCATTTGGTAGACAATAACGTCTTCTTCCACTCTTACACTCGAGGAAGGGCATAAATTGATTTTTAAAAACTTTTCTGATACACGAATACTTTTGACCACGCCCTACCGTGCGGAAAACCATACAATTATCTACGGTGTTAACAGAAGACCATGTGAGGTTCATAAAATTTTGCAAGGCATTACATCCATATTATTAACTTTACAAGCCACATTGCTAAATGCAGAGAGATGATGTTTTATGAACGGTCATTTTACGGCATTAAAAAGTCCCTTAATAAGAGCCTTTTTTAAAAATCGAATTATGTCCCGTCTTTGAGTATAAAATTAGACGAGGACGTAATTATCTTCCGAAAGAGCAAAAGAGTGAATATTTTTATGCATGTCTTTCATGAAATATAATTGGACATTTAGCGAAATCGAAAATAAACCAGAAAATATCATGAAACATAAATAGTTATTTTGTTACAGGGTGCAGTTTTTGTATGGGGACGGACGGGAGTTCTTTCGAAAACTGGCACCATGAGGTAACATAATTATTATACAATTATGCTGCATGATTATTTGTTTTGCAACCCTACTTAATTAATCTTCTCGAAACGAAAAAACATTTCAGAATTTTGGTAAATATTTCATGAGTTAGCCCACCTATTGTAACATAAAACACATCTGGGACGCTGAATGGATCTGATGACGAGCCGAACTCTCGTAGCTGCGTCAGGCAGTAGCAAAATTTGCCAAAGCGTGCGTTGCCGGTCACGCAATATTTATATATTACTGAATGTCTATTAGGAGTTTGCGAATTTTTCGTGGTTTTCCCTTCGCAGATCGTCGATTTCAGCCATGCTTGAAAAGGTTTGGTCCAAATGGTTCACTTCGGTGAGTAGCCCAACGAAACGCCTAAGCCTACTTTAGCTAAAATAACTGACATAAATTACCTATGCTAGCGAGGACTTTCCCTTGCAATAAGCCATTCACTGATGACCAAATAATACCTTGATGTAAGGCAAGCGCGGTACGTAACACTCCAAAAGTAAGTTGAACTGCATATTCTGAAGGATTTTTTAGTTTGGTCAGTTGTCTGAATACGACTTTTTGCGTATGCTGAATTTTTAGGCCTAGGTAGTTCGTATGTCCGTCAACCTGATGTTGACGAGCAGATTAACTTGTGTTTACTCAAAGTATTTCCTCGGAAACGTTCTGAAACTTGTTGGCACTTAGATTGCAGCCAAATAATTTGCCAAACCCCTCAATTGCAGCCTCCTAACAATGAAATAGTCGTATAAATAAACTCCACAAGATATCTCTCTCCCTTTCTGTATATTTTGCCACATTCTTGACTGTTCACCTTCCACGAATTCATAAAACGTGTATTTCAAAGTTGACGAATTATGTTTTGGGGTTAAAGGTTTGAGGTCAACTTGTGTACTCATACATTCTAAGGGATGTTAAAACTGGACACTAACTTCAGTTAGTAAACACCTACATAATAATGTGATTTTGTGCCCTTGCTGAGTTTTACTATCCTCAACAGTAACTTATAATCTTATTTTATCCGGTCCGACCCATGCAATGAAATGTATTTCGTGTGAGATCCTTTCAAGATTGGTGTTCTTTAGTGAGAGGTAAGTTAAATATCTATGCTCACACCACAAAGAATTAACACATAGAATAAGTGATATTAGAGCGCTCTGACAATTGGGACTTCCCTACTTTTCCCCGGTTAGTCGATGTAACTTATTTTGGGAGAGAAAGTGCTTTTTCAATTGATTTGAAGATAACATTCCAGGGTCGGTTAGGCAAACGCCGTTTTTGAAACCTCGAACAGAGCATAAAAATAGCTCTGTGAGTTTGCTTATCTTGCGCCATTTAATATGCAAAAAGCCGTTGATAAAGGGCGTCGTTCGTGAATTATTTAAGTTGAAAAAAGCGGATTCTGATCATGGAACCAGATGAAAAAAACTCAAATGAGAATCTCATAGTCGCTGTGGATACAATGAAAGCAACTGTTCGTTCCTTATAAAAGTCAGCCTCCGCATATTTGCTAAAATTTAGTGCACCTGCAGTAGATTTGCTAACTCACTAAATGGTAGCCGAAATTTTGAAAAGCGTTTTCGACTCAAAAATATTGCTAAAGTAAGGTTGTAAAAATAATCTGTCTGCTATATACTTCCATGCTGACTCACTTAATGCAAGATACCGGTGTCTGAACGAACTTTCTCCCGGCCATCTGAAGAAACTACGTTCTGCAAAAATGACCGCTTAAGTAGCATGAACATTCTTATCGATTTACATCACTCTTATAAATGTAAATTTATCTCATAACATGTGCAGAAAATGCTTATCTTTTTACACATTTGATAAACAATTACGTTTTTCTCAAATGATGTATGTGAAGGAACAATATAATTCGGTTTCAAAAACTTTCTACTTAAAAGATCTTTTAAGACGACCACATGCCTCTCTCCAAAAAATCGTGTTTCTCCATTTACCAATGTTGCTTGTAAAATGTACGATATGGCTCAAACCAGTGGCTAATTTTATGAACGCCTGTGATCTCCTCTTCATTGAAATATATGACTTTCCGTACATGAAGAACATACAGCTTGGAGTTTGTAAACCCTGGATGCAAGAGTGACGGTAGGTCGGGTTCAAAATCATCCGGAAATTTAAGAAGTTTTTTGAAGTCGACTGATACTACTTTTTCACGTATAATATTTGAAGAAGACGTAGTTTTCTACCAAATGAGTAAAACATGAGCATTTTCATTTGAAATATATTTGAATTTATAAGACCATCAAAAACCCGTGAGGAAAACTAATGCTACTTAAGCAGCCATTTGTGCACAGTGGGATTTTTGTAGACGACCTACAAAAATTCCTTCAGACGCCGGCATTCTGGAGAAACTGAATTATCATAATATTGTGCAGCGGGATGATTCCCGTTAAAACCCCTCATAAGTAATTTTTTAGTCGAAAACTTTTTTAGGAATTTAGGTTAACACTTCGAAAATTTGCCTGATGTCTTTGAAAATGATAAGGAAAAGCCCAAAGGAATGAACCCAATGCGTTTTTCCATACTGAAATCAATCAAATTATTCGGGAAACTTCGACAAAAAAATGTTTTCGAGCTTGTGTACCATGTACATTCTGTGATTTTTCAGCCTCCATTGAAAATTGTTTTCAGCTATCATGCAGACGTAACTGCAATAAAATGTGGGTTTAACCCCAGTTTTCCAAGATTAGTACCGACGAAATATCCTTCTGTATGCCCATATTGCAGCAAAGAACTCTAACCAGAAAGTATTGTCGGCTTAGACGAAAGCATGATTTCGACTACGTTGGTCCGATTTCTTGTGCTTAAACAGATCTTGCTGTGTAAATGTTGCCGACGAGAGGCACAGGTCATTACGTAAGTCTAAATATAGTCCAGGTTGTTTCAAATTCTCTATTCTTTGGCAGTTCCAAAATAATTTGAAGAAGTCTTCGGGAAGTAAGCATATAAGTAAAAAGAGAAACCCTGACAATGTAGCAAAACAGACACGTTTTTCAATAATATACGAATTAGCAAGCAACCTTCAGTCGATATACTTCATGCCTAATCAAAAGACAGAACAGACAAGATGACGTTTGAATCCTATATATAGAACTGGCAACTGAAGCATTCATATTTGCAGAATGAAGCGTCTAAGCACTGCCTTTTAATGCGTATGATGCGTTTTGACATATTACGGTTTATAAATCAACAGTCAGGATTTAACAATGCATGGGTGGGTTTAAAGTTAATTCCTTGATGTAAATATACCATGTCCACTGCCTAAGTTATGAAAGGTTATAGTGGAAACTGATATTATAATTCATAGGTGTTTGCAGAGATAAATGTTAGCTCATTCGTACGACTTCTTTCAGAGAACGAATTATTTTCGTTTGCTGCAGAAACACAGTGTTTATAGGAAATCAGAAAACGGCCATAAATTCAAGTTCTTCTCAGCTCTATCGTGTAAAAGAGGATACATGTGTGAACATCCGCCAAAAAATAAAACATTTTCAAATAAAAAAATAATAAGGGAAGTTTACTTAGTTGATCAAAAGCACATTTGTCATAGGTCAATTTTTGGCAACTGGGTGTCAAATATGACCCAAACGCCCATCTGCGTCAGAAAGACCGCCCAAGTACGACCTAACTCGGTGTACGCCTTCAGGGTGTGTTTTATTTTTAAACTTTGACAAACGCGTGGCAAAAACCCTACCTATTTATGCAATCGGTTTAAAACACTGAAAATCGGGAGGAATTTACCGATGTTTCAAGGATGATCTTAATCTAAAAGTACTCCGCCTTCAGAAAAGGGCGACAAATATTGGCCAAAAAGTCCTTTTTGCATACACATAGTGGTCCTTTTTCGATTGGGCATGCAAACTCGAGCCACATTTGGTGTCCAATGACCGCCCTGTCGGTAGATAACTTCATTGAAATCCTATGTCTGTGGGTATCTTTATCAGACTTACTAAGTGATATCCTCTTTCCCTTGAGTAGCCGCATATCAAGCAATGAAAAATGGAAAAGGTCGTCAATCTTGCATGAAAAGACCTTGGAACACATGGCCGGATATAACACATTGGACTTTATGCCAGACTGCACGGAATAGTCATTCCGGGGGACATTTAATGAAACCGCATGTACAAAATACTTTTCTATGCAGTACGTGAGCCTGGTAGTCATTCTAGATGAATTACGTAGGAAATCCTGCTCAGGCAATCAGCATACTGTATCAGATTTAGTGAATTCCAGACGGCTAATAAGCGAGAAATGGTCATTGCAGTCTCCCTTATCTTTGCCGATAGCAACATACTGCCAATATCATGCGCTGCTGTGCGACTGCTGGTTGGACTCGAGAGAGAGAGCCCTTAAAGCAAAACGGAACGAGTGAGTTCCGTATGAACTATCGGTGAGCGCCCCCTACCATTGCATATTCCCGATCGAAATCGACAGGACAACGGGCTCCTGACCCAGCGGTTATAAGCGTGGACTCCTAATTAACAGGTCGCGAGTTCGGGGCTCGGGTGTTCCACACTACGGGCTTGGGTATGGCTGGCTGGCGACGGCTGATAAGCCAGAAATGGCCATTCCATTCTCCCTTGTCTTTGTCAACAGCAACGTAAACCCTGATCGCAACCAACAAGTAAACAAGCCCGTTACTCAACGGTTTGTGCACTGGGTTTCTAACCAGCAGGTGGCGAGTTCGAACGTCGTGGGGTGTAAACGTGGGGGTTGGGTATGGCTGACAAGTGACGGCTAACAAGCCAGAAGTGGTCACTTCAGGCTCCACTGTCTTTGTCGGTAAGGCTATTCTGCCTATATGTATCCATGTATGCTAAAACTGTTAAGTCCGCTTTGACGTTAGGGGAAAAATATCAAATGCAGCCTGTGATTTGTGATTACGAATAATTCATTCCAATTTGATCCCGGAATAATGTACCGATGCTTTTAAAATGATTTTCACCCGTACAGCACCACCGATGACGAAGATCAAGCTAGCGTCGTCAATAATGGACTTTCAAACATATATTTAGAAGGAAAAATACATTTTTGCGAGTTTTAGGTCAAACAGACAAAGAACCTGTGTTTACGCGGACATTAGTAGCCCCTACTATGGAAGGGGTAAGGCCCAGAATCAAAACCGCCTCGGATGGCTCGGATACGCCGAAATCGCCTCTTGTCCAGAGAAGATCCTAAAGCAGAGAAAGGAACAGTAATGTAGACAAAAATGACTTTTTTAACCACACATCTGCGCTGTGCAATCTCTTGTTAGCGAAAATGACTACATCATTCCCGGAATCAATAGTCAATGACGGGTAGGCGATTCCGTCACCCGCATACTTATGTTTTCTGCTTTATTTCACTCGCCTTCCTTCTCATCTTCGCAGACCTCTCGTCCCATTTTCGTTGTTGTTTTTTGCATTCGCCCCCATCGCACCAGGAGAGGTTTAAATTTGCTGGATACCACACCCTACCACAACTGATCGATGCGTTATTGTTCTGCAACTCATGTTACTTCGGACTGAAGAAAACTATTCTTTGATTGGCCAAGGAAATAATTTATTCTATGTGAATGTAAAGTCAGCCAGCGTCTGCATGAAGGAGGTTAGAATTTTGAAGATCTAGATTAAATTTCAGAATTAAGTAAACAGATGTACCTTTACAGTCCCGGTCAGTAATCGATCTCATTAAATGATAATTGTAATTTTGAAATGCAAGTTTTAGTGGGAAGGATTATTTAGGCTGGTTTGTTATATTAGGTATCACACAACATAAAGCCTGAAATGTTCCGTCTATGCTAAAGTGCTGTATTTTGAAGCACATACTTCCGCCCATTTGCGCATACCGCACTCGAAAAATAATGACTAGTCACATAGTATTTATTTTGTAAACCGATTTCGGCGTCCTTATAAGTCTAAATGCAGCGTGCATAAAGCGTGAATAAAAAAGCTTTTTACTGCACCCACTGAAGAGGCAAACACTCCTTTTTAAACGGAATACGCAAAAAAAGGTTTATTTATTTTCGGAAAGTCCTTTGATTCAGGAATAATTTTGAATCCGGTTTGTCATTGCATTTGCTTTTAGAACTTCAAGTCCAGGAGATGTATAAATTCCGGACATGGCTCAAAAAGGTTTACAATGAATATGAAATCTGTTGCAAACTGCATGTACAGCATTAATAAACGGAGGTATAAGATGTTAATTGAATGGAAGTTTAACGGACTTAGAAACCGTATAACTGGAGCATTTTAAATCAAAAGAAACATTTACCTCGAGTATGGAATTTTAAAAGACGTTATTTACTATCTGATAAATGCAGAATGGGATATGTTGTGCGTGTATTCTATGAAATAGAAATGAATTTTTCGGCAATCTTATGTAAATGTAAAAAATCTAATATTTATACAGTCATTTAAAACAGCCTAGAAACCCAGACCTTCGTAAGGTTTCACGATTTGTTTTCTGGTAGTTTCGACGAAGTAGCGTGGGGGTTTTGATTTTGAATGTCTTTTTTGATATCAAATACTAAATGCCTTCCAGTCCCGCTCACGCAATGACCATGTTTTTATTTTGTAATACGCTGCGATTGACTCAAACTAAATAAATAAATGGGAAATTAAACGGTGGTTGGCTTGTAGTTTACAGAACATGCCTTCCTGTTAATCATCGTTGTCCATGAAAGGCTGTTTTTTCATTGGAAAATATGTAAAAGATTTGGAACTATGTAGGAACTACTGACAGACACACGTGTGGGAAAAACAGTGAAATATAATTGCGCAATCCTAATGCAGCATGTGTACCACTCCGATTACAAAATGAACTCATTATAAAATCGTCATGCGCGGTATTTCTGTCTGCTTTCGATGCTTGCAGAAATTAACCTCTAGTTTTTAAAAATCATACCTACGAACGACGTATTTTGTTCACTTTTATGCAAAACGTATATCTTAGTCCCTATGAATGTTAAGAAGACCTTAATAATGCGCTCTCATTAAAACCATGGCAAACTGAGAGAAGAAATTTCCGAAAAACGAAATATTTTCATTGCACTTCAGCAAGTTCTTGTTTATTCGACAACACACTTGGCCTTGTGAGTCTGAATTTTGTGATTTACAGCACACACTGTAAATGCGTATCATTATGAACCTGCAGCGATTTCAAGGATGATCATTAGGTTTACTAGGGTCTACTTGTTTTCATTAGCTCTATCTCGAGCAAGGGCTGCATTTAAGCAGTAAAAGGCAATTCTTTCCTCTGCTTTTAGATTTTCCGACAAAAACCCATTTATATGCACGGTTTACTTATGCAGAACAGTAGTTAGTTCTTGAGTTAAAGCCTGGGAAACAGGAGAGCATCCCTGTAAACACGTGCCTGTCCATGAAGTTTAGGTGATGTCTTTAAAGTAGTAATTCAGAGCAAAATCTGCCAACGGGTTCGGCACACTTTGTCAGGCGGAGGAAACTCAGCGAGCTTTGTCGGAGAAAATGAGGCGGGAGGCGTTTTGCCTGTTCCTTTCCGGCTGTCAGTTCAAAAATAGATAATAAGTAATAGACGCACCCAGCTAAAACGTGTGCTGAGGTGACTCAAAGCAGTTTCCTGATAGAGTAAACACCAAATCTTGTTCAGCATTGGCCAGAATTGTCTGATTCGTCCTATATTATCAAGTGCTACTTGAGTGATTTTAAAAAGCTGAATAGCAATAGACGGAATTACATCACGTTGGCACTCTGATAATTACACGATGATTTCTCCAGGCGTCTTTGTAACTTTTATATAAGGATAGTCCCTTTAACACAATGAGCTCCTAACCAATTTTGACTAATTGCGAAAAGTGGCATCCTTCCTAAGCGTTTTCTTTAGGAAGGGGTGAATGTCTCATTTATAAATTGCGTAATTGTGATGATTTAAAGTTTTCCAGTCTACCAGTGATATCCACGGCTCATATAACTTGAACCACTGCCGTTGAAAGGCCATACAAAGACACTTCTTACGCCTAGCATTGCCGTTTTACTTGTAGGTATTGTCGATCATTGAGAAGAACCATATTTTTTAAGCTAATTACTAATAAATGTGTATCGTTTTATCCATACTCAATGCCTGTTTGTATGCAGTCATATATTGCTGAGGATATGCAAAAAATAATTCTAACTCAAACTACAATGTTAGTGAGAAGGGCGTTTTGCCAGTTTAAATACATTTTGTTGATCAGGAGTATTTTGAGTAAGAATAATAACTGTTTAGATATTTTAAAGTAAACCGTATTATCCATATCTCTGACGAATTTCAATACAAAAAACAAATGCGCTTTATGCCAACACAATAATAATGTGAAATTTTTCGCAATAAGAAATATACTACACTTAATGTGTAAACTCGAACACGCTGGCAAACTTAGGTCGAGGTTCAAAGACTTATAAAATGAAAGGAGCGACAATTGCATCAGATTTTAAATTTGTACCCCTGTAGGATATGTATTCACGACCTAACTGGTTGTGGAACGATAGAACGTGCGCTTATCGAATTCAAATTTGAAAATCATTCTTTACGAAGGAGGCATAAAATAGCCTTATTTAATGTCTCATGCATGCAACGACTGAATTTTAGGCAGACATTTAAAATCGACAGAAATATTACCCACTAGTTTTTGCAAATATTTCTGTGAGCGTAATTTATCTCAGTGGCCGGGATAATTCCCGCTCGAAACACTGTATTCCTACGTGTATTAAACACTATTCAGCTGCGAACCAGGCTTATCGCTCTCGTGGCCTCACTTAAGCACTTTCTTTGAACCAAAACCACATTTTGGAATTTAGAACGGAATTTGCTGGTTCAAGACACCAACCCCTCAAGCATCAGAAGGTGTCTTTATAAATGAACGTTGAGCTTTTTAAGTATGTTTTAGAGGAAGTACATGACGTGACGTTTGAAAGCCCCGAAAACATACAACTTTCACGATATGGATGCAGAACATACCAGTGACGGCAGTCAAAGTAAAAGAAGCATTTCGTACCTCTCCCAATTACCAGAATTAAATACGTACAAGGGATTGAGATGATACTAGTTACGAAGCAAACGTTTTTCAGAATGTGATTCATAACGATGTGTGTAGGTGATTCTTTAAAAGCCAGCACGCCCCGTGTACAAACTGCTGCTGCATTTCATCTCGCGAGGGACAGTTTTTTTGAAAATCATCTAACTAATTAGCAGCCTCTAGTAAATTGCTGATAATGCTTCATGAGTTTAATTATGCGCTCCAGATAAATGGCTTGATATTTAAGTTTGTGCTTTTCAGTTCAGTCCTTTTTCAAAGTCAGCCTCTACGCCTTTGTTTTTTCACTCCACTTCAAAGGTCTAATCAGGCTCTGCTGCTCAAAACATCGATGCAGTTTGTGATAATTTTGGAATGAACCGTTATCTTTGTTGCATCTTTGCGTCCTCATTAGGCTATCTTATGTACACCATCAAATATATAGCAGTGGCAGAAAGCTGGCCACGTATTACCAAATTCTTTTCTCCATGAAGGGGCCCAAACCAGCATCTACCTAATAAACTTCCTTTGTGAGCACAGTGTATTAACAACAAGATTTAAACTCCATTAGCTGGATGACATTAATAAAAATCTAACACCAACGGCGTTTGCAACAGAAAGTGTATACGTCTCCAACGACAGCCAGTATATTTACATGCAAAACCTATCTTCTGTTTTTCTGAAACTTCATGAGGTCTTACGTAACCTACGAGTACCTATAATAAACAGGATAATGGCCATCCATAAACCAGAGTCGCGAGGCTAGAACGACATTGCTAGGTTATCTGATCCAACCAGGTAAGATTTACAACCTCATCGTCAGCATATTCATCTACATCACTAGTTAACAGGACGTGCGTTGTTTGAGAAATACTCGTTCTTCTAGTGAGGTTTTTTACTAGGTATTCGTTTCCGTGCACATTTAAGTGGACAAAAATTCGTCATTTAACGTCAACACCATTCTAGAAAACCCAACCTTTGCCTTAAACACTTCCCCAGCTCAGGTGCTAAATAATATTCCTTGATCACTTGCAGATTACTCAGACATTTCTCCCGAATACTGTCGAATCGAAAGACGGGCTCGGACTTTGAAGCTGTCCGTCATAAATAACAATTGCAAGCAAAAGACATTCCCAACAGCAGACTGCAGAAATATTTGAATAATTAGCTAGGTGGCTTAAGGCAGAAACAACAAATCCTTCGTCTTCTGACAGCAACCGACGTTCGTCAGATATTGCATACTCCTGACTTGTCTGACAACTGTCCATCTGAAGAAACGTTTATTTTAAAATGATTTTTTGCATCGCCCTTTCGGTATTCGCAGAAGACTATAGATATCTCTTGGAAATGGCTGCATACGGATGAGGAGGATAATTTCACCGGGTATCGTCTGCCTAAACTCTATACTGTTAGACATGGTCCGATTTTTCGATCAATTTGTAAAGCTTACGTGTAAAATGTCAAGTAGGTTTCTATATAGTGCAAAGTGTTTTCTGGAGTTTGCGAAATACTTTGTTGGATGAAAATAACACTAAGTGACTCTGAAAGACAAAATAACTCCTTTAGAAACAACATTTAGGGGTGATATTGCCGGCTGAAAAATGAGAGCAAAAAAGGGGAGTTTGATGCATCTTTTTTACAGTTCGTTGACTCTAGACGGCATCACAAATGTGCAGAAAGGCTGTAAACTACTGCTACGTTTTTCTCCTTGCTGATATTTATAGAAAGGGGCGGGAAGATGTATATGTCTGCATGCTATTTTTATACAAGAAGGTGAGAATAGCGTTTCACATTGTTTATGACTTCGTAAGTATGAGTATCTTTGTACTAATTTTGCCGAAACTTCTGCAATGAAATAAAAAGCAAATCGCCTTGAGGCCATCTTGCTAGTTAAATTTTCAAAATTCTATTTCTTTCTTAACTATGATTTCAGGATTCTCATTTTCGTCAAGATGTGTTAATGTGCGCGATATTGACGTAGCTTCCGCATAAATACTATGTGGGAACATAGAACGTGCATTGGGATTAAATCAGACTTCAAAGAGCTCATGTGCGAGAAAGAACAGTACGTGCGTAGTGGCTTGCTACTAAATGCAAAACCTGTCTGAACGGATGCAAACAGTTGTCAGTCGGTTACATTGTTGATCTCGCCCCCTCTCTTGCATATGAAGTCGGTGAGTCACTGTGAAACAAGACCAACGTTGAAGAATACGGGAGCATTTATATCTTTTATTCAACCATGCTTTCATGACAAGTCATTTATTACTAACGCAAACGGTCACGGAACGATTTCAATCAGCTCTCCTCCTCCACGCGCGCGCATACACGTTAAAGGCAGATGCAATTTAGCCGCCCAAAATGTCAGACAGTATTTCAGGGTTTTCGTCAGTTCTCAGCGCTCCGGAAGTACGTCGAGTACCGTACTGAAATAACCTTAATCTTAACTCTATGAAGGCCCATTAGTTATATTCCCCTCTGTAAATGGCCCGTTGAATTTAGATTATAATTTTATGTTTAAATCACTGGAATAACCAGCATCATTGACCTGGGTAAAATGTTCACTGATAATAACCCGGATTTGTAGATATTCACTCTAGTTTTCCAGCCCCCACTGTCTACACATTTCACTATGCTGTTCTATCGTCAGGCAAGTCGGCGACGGCGCATAAAAACGCAGAATCTTGGCCAAAGTTTTGAAAACTGCTTTCTATTATAAAGGGGCACTTAAGTAGGCATGTGGTAGTAATTATCTCGCAACAGTCACAAGATATTTCAGTCAGGTGAGGATGTCGGCTTTGAATGACCGCCTTCCTGGCAACCTGCTAAAAGTTAATTTTATAAAAAGGGGGTTGTTAGGCACAACAATTAAAATCCCAGCTTTTCCAGAACTGGGGCTGGGCGTGACTTGCTGACGACGGCTGCTAAGTCAGAAACGGTCTTTCCGATCTCCCTCGCACCTATCAACACTCCTTTTTGAATAATTATTGGTCATCATGTTAGCGCTTACGAAGGCTTTAGATTAGGCCTCAAAGCGTATCCTAATGTGTGCGCTCCGTAACCTGTCCACTGGACGTCGTTCCAGAAACAGATAGTAAACACGAAAACTCATAGCTCCGCCCATACCCGTTTTAATTATGACTTGCATCGCCATCAGACAACACTGGCGTATACAGTGCGTGGCCGATCTCATGAAATGTCGGCCGAAATTCTGAAATGCGTTTTCGACTAGGAAGGATTAATAAGGTGGCGTTGTAATATTAATTATTTTATGCCCCAGTCCTCTGGTATTTCGGACTCAGTAGGATGTCGGCTTTTGAATGCTCTTCTTTCTGACCTTCCACAGAAACCGTGCTCAGTAAAAATGACTACTTATGTAGCGTACATTTTTTCCATTGATTTTCGATGGTCGTAAGGATTCAAATTTATTGTATAGGAAACACGCACAAAAAATATACTTTCTTTTATTTGTTTGGTAGAAAATCACATTTTCATTATATTTTATACCCTAAGAAAGGTTATCTTTCGGTTTCACAAAGGTTTCTAATTATAAGGTTTTTAAGACAGTGCAATGCCCTTACATACAGCATCGCACATGTCGGCTCATAAATGTTCCCCGTGAAGTATGCAACACAGCCCGTATCCATTGTAATTTTTTATGAACTCTATATAGTAACTTCTTAAAGGCATAGAGGAATATATGATTTTCCTTATGCGGAGCGCTTGCTATTTGTAGACTGAAACCGCTAAACACTAACGTAACGGCTTATCAAGCTCAAAATTATTTGGGAATTAGGACACTTTTGAAAAACATACATTTACACTTTTTCGGATATAAAATGTGAAGGCAACGTGATTCTCTACCAAACAAATAAAAGAAAGCATATTTTGGGCATGTTTTCTATACAATATATTTGAATTCCTACGACCATCGAAAATCAATGTGAAAACTTCATGCTACGTAAGTGGTCATTTTTTGCCGAGGACAGTTTCTGCCGGAGGTCGGGAAGAAATACATTCAAAAGCCGACATCTTGGGGAGTACGAAATACCTTAGGATTATGCCAGATGACAATTTATATTACAACGCCACCTTATTAGTCCTTCTCAGTCATGAAAAAGGCCGTTTCATGAGATCGGTTACGCTTTGTAAATGACAAATAATGGTTCTCGCCACCTGTGATGATTGTTTGTTTGTCCGTAGAGAATCCAACAATCCTAGCGGGTTTGGCGAAGACTTACCATGTGGGAAGTCTATGAAGGGTATTGAGTCGGCGTCTTGTTCGGTCAGACCCTCCTCCATGCCGAAGGGGTAGAGTTCATTTCTCACGTGGGGCATCGCATGCATGAGGTTGGTGAGGAAAGCGAGGAGAATTGTCAGCATGCAAACTGTCATATTGGTCGTTGGACTGAAAATAAAATAGGCAAATGACAGGTGATGGCCGATTTAAAAAATTTGATTCGCTTGCTGTTATTTCGCAAAACAGTGACGTTGCCTTAAATGTTTCGTTTTCGGGGAAGAAGATGTTCTGGATTGAAGAAAAACCGCTTGAAAAAGAACGAACTGGACGTCTGCTTGTAGTGAGGGATACGGGAGGAGAATAAGAGACACATATTACAGTTGACTTGTAGTAACAGAAACAGTCTATATGGAACATGACGCATACTCCAACCAGTTTGCAATCTTTAGAAGATCATTTTCTAATGCCTTGTCGCATGACATTCAGGAGACTAAAAAGGCTTCTGAAACTAAAGGAATAGAAGGACCTTGAAAATTCTGGTATTTTCACTTTTGTTAGTTACTGGTAAGACAGAAATAAGCGTTCGCAAGCAGCGAAGTTGGATTGCTGAACTATTTCTATGATTGACCCTCTTGTGCATCTGATCACATTATGACATCTTGGACAACATATTCGGAGGTAACCAAAAAAGTAAACGCTTTTTGAGTACTCGTCGGAGAAGTTGTATCGAATGCTGGATCCGTTTTCTGACAAGGGAAACAGTAATTCATTTAAACAACAAGTCAAACAGAAAGCTTGCGCGCGTTCTGCATTATGAACCAATTCTCACAGGTCAGTATGCGTTACGTTAGATTTGTTCACCTTCTTCTGTCTGTAAACGATCCTTCCTGAACGTGTTAAGATACATTTTTCAACTGATTGACTATAACTGTATTTTAACTAGCTTAATGAAGAAACCATGAATTTGCATAGGACAAATTTCGTCAACTTTATATACATTATTTATGGACAGACTTAATTTTGCACTACTCGGCCTAAGGTTTAAATGTTCAGAAGATAAGGACGTAGTCAAATTAGGGCAAAATAAAGTTGCCCGTTTTGAATAATGTAGGTAGCATACTTCAGCAAGCAAAACTCACTTAAACAATTCACAACTAGTATAAGCACTCTAATAAGCCGTCTGGTCTATTTATGCTTTCACATTTTCAATTCCACCAATTGAATTAAGACTGCTCCATGAACTCACTCATTGGCCCTATGTGTCGAACAAATTACATGTTTCAAATCGTAAATTAAGTCAACAGTTTTTTTCGCAAAAATTGGGCAGAAACAAGGCGCATGGATATAATTGTGCCAGGCGTTGCTCGATCATTTGGCGAGAAGTTCATATGCGATAATAACCCCACTGTAATTGAAGAGTGGTATTTTAAAAAACTCTCAGATGAAGACATATTCATTGGTTTGTCCTTTACCACTTTAGTACCAACTAACACCAACTAATAGAGCTAGTATTTTAGAAAAGTAGTATGTAATTGAGTTCATCGTCGATTACGTTTCAGTTGCTTGATAGCAGAAACAATATGCAGTTGTTGTACCTCGGTTGGACTTTGTTCAATAAATTTGCCTGAAAACGCTTAGTTCATCATCTAAGAAATACAGTCTTCAGTTTGACCCAACTGTGAAAACCTCGTTGCCCCTGTGGGATTAGGACCCATGACGGTAAAAAAGGCCTTATTACAGCCAATGCATTAACCATCTGACTTACAAGGCATGCGCCATGGGAGGGTCCCACTTCATAACTCACATTCGTCATTTGTTTCGGGAGAGGCCTTTTACATCTACCGGTGAAAATGCCGGCGAGAGTGCACTTCCGAATTTCACACCCACACAGCGAGCATCCTGAATTTTCGCCGACGATGTGCCACAAAGTGTGCATCTCCCTAATGCAAGGTTTCTCGTTTAGCGGAGACTGGGTTTCATAATGACCGGATATCTGGGCTCATTATCGGCCGTTCTGTACACGCCCGTTCTCATGGTGGCATTTACTTGTTCGCTGACGAGAGCAGCAACTTGCGGGAGTTTCCAAATCGTCCCTTTTGCCACTGCACAAGTCGGGCCTTTGTCTGTTTGCTATGCAAACAGTGTCGTTTCTCGAAACAGACACAATTACTTCACCTATAGAAAAACGTCCATTCCAGCATCTTGATAGGAAAAGATGCTTTTGAAAGGTAAAGCGATAAGAACTATTTTCTTTGCATTAAATTTATCAGAGGGCGGACGTAATTTCCATAGGTTTAAAATTGAAAACGCCTGTGATGACTGAATTCACGTTTTCAATTTTAGAAACTGTAAAGCGTACACCATATGAGGTGCAGGCATCGAGAGGGTTGGACCCTTCGTTGTCAGATGGCGTTTGATGCCGGCCGGCAGTGTCCTAGCTTCATGAAGATTATATTAATGGACAAGTGGACATCGACTTTTCTAGTTTCACGTTCAGAACAACTTGAACCCGAGTGCCGCTCATTCGCTGACACAAGAGTTTAATTTTAAAAGTGCAATGTTAACCTTTCGGCCGTCGTTTTACTGCAGCTAGTTTACTGCTGAGGCGGCCTTTTAGTTTTTTGCACCTGATGCACATTCAGTCGGCAAAAAATTATTTCAGAGCCAACATCCCAAGAAGGGCAAAAAGAAGCAGTAGTTATAAGCGCCATTTTTTGAATTCCTCCCAAAGGAGGCTGACTGAAATTCCCCTATGTTTGTCGTTTTACGGAAAGCAGAGTTTTTCTGAAGGTTGGTTTGACTGCAACAGTTCCCAACTTGTGAATTTCGAAAATTGGCATGAATGTTTGCGTTATCTACTGTTCGCAAATTCCCTGGGGAATATTAAAAACGTAGCTGTTTTCCTATAGACGAAACCAAAGAAATTCTGCAACTCAACTAAAGTAGACAAAATAAACGGTACTAAGCGTATGCGTTACTACCAATTCAAATGCCGATCATGGCATCTATCGAAAATGAAAAGCGAAAACAAAATTTATTGAAGGCATATTATTCAGGTAGCTCGGGGTATTGGATTGAAAGAATGCGTAAGTTTCTATCGAATGAGCAAAGGAATAAATATTTTTTGCATGTTTTCCATGAAATAGAATTGGACATTATGGGCATCGAAAATCAATGAGAAAAATGCATGCTAACTAAGTAGTCATTTTTTGCAGAGTGTAGTTTCTGCCTGCAGCGGGATGGCAGTTCGTTTGAAAGCTGGCATTTTAAGGTAATTGAAATATTATAGAATTATGTTGCAAACTGACTAGTTTTACAACCCTACCTTATTAATATTTTCGAAATGAAAATGCAGTTTGGAGTTTCGGTTGACATTTCATGAGTTAGCCCAACTACTGTAAATTCCATCTCCACAGACAAAGTTCAACGCTCTAAAGTAGCCCCGGTAAGTGGTACTTATCACTGCCTGAAGAAGAGTCCCACTTGTCAGAAAAAAAAGGAAATTCAGGAAGGTAGATATAACGCCCCACGAAATGCATAGGGTTGCTTGAATTAAGCGCAGATGTGGAATGCAGACGGTATAAACAACCGGTTGGGAACGCAAAGCTGTGAGAAACTGCAGGTGGGAGTCACGGAGGGTGTCGACGTAAAGGGAATGGAGAGAGCTGCGATGAGTTGCGGAAAGGGAGTCGGCAGTGAAGAGAAGGAGGGGCACCGGCTATTTTCACCGACACGCAGTTACATCGTCTTCGCCCCAGATCCCCGAGGAAAGTATCACTAAATGCAAACAACTTTGTGCAGTTGGTGGGGCGTTACACAAATGAGGCAAATGATTGTACGGATGAAATAAACGCACTACCGGCCAAATGTTAAAAAAGACTCATCACAGGGGGTCTCAGAAGTGGTCGTGAACTTGAAAACATCGGACCGGTCAGCAACGCTTCCCTCAATTGTATGGTCACTGCAGATCCACAAGGTCGCTATCGCAATTTGTCCGATTTTAAACATACGAATCTTTCAGTTTCATGAAGTAGCGAAATTGTTGGCAGAGTAACTCAAGCCGATTCAGCATTATCTAGCACCATGTAGCTGCTGTGATAACTTTAAATTCATTAATTACGTCCAGGATCTTAAGCTTAAGGTTACGATTTTGTTCTCACCAGAGGTCTCATCAATTTTTAAAAACGGTCCGGCCACCGATACAGTCAATTTCATTTGCGAATTCCTATTAATCGGTCAGCGCGAAACGGGAATAACGAATAACTCGTTCGAGGAACTAGTACTAGGATGCACATCGAATGCGCAGTTACTTTTTGACAGCCAGCGATATAGATAGACGTTGTTATGGGCTCGCCTCTAAATTCTCTCTTATTTGACATCTTCATGAGCGAGAAAGACCAAATGACTTAAACATTAAGGTTGAAGGTGCTTTTTCACTTACCGCTGCTGAATCCGGCAAATTTGCTCTCTTACAGCAGATGTTCTAACTCACGAAATGTTAGCCGAAATAAAGAAATTCGTTTCCTACTCGAAAAAGTGCCTAAATGGGGTTTTATCATTCAGTTACCTCAGGATGCCGGCTTTTAAACAAATTTCTTTTCGACTGCCTGCAGGAATTACACTCTGTGAAAAGTGACTACGTAAGTGGTATACTTTTTTCTCATTGATTTTCAATGCCCTTATAAGTTTAAATATCGCCCTTAGAAAGCGTGCATAAACTTATTCGTCCTTTTACTCATTTGGTAGAAAAAGACGTCTCCTCCAGATGTTACACTTAAAGAAGGGTAGAATTCGATGTTGAAAACCTTTTCCAATTCCCGAATAATTTTGAACCCAATCCGCCGTTACACATGCATTCAGGGCTTCCAAAATATAAGCCGTATATTTTCCGTGTTAGAATAATGGTACATTTTTATGCGATTTTAAGAGGAGATCATATGGGGTTCATAAAATGTAGCATTGGATTAAGCCATATTGTTAACTTTACAAGCCACACTGTTAAATGTAAAGACGTGACGTTTTACGAACGGCAGTTTCAGGATATTAAAAAATAATACAATTATAAAACCTTTTACAATCAAATCATATCCCTCCTTCAATTATAAAATTAGTTGATGTAATTTACTATCGAATGAGCGAAAGAATGAATATTTTATGAATTTATTCTTCGGAATATATTTTACTTTGTAGCGGCATCAAAATTTAATGGGAAAAATTCAGAATAAATACGTAGTCGTTTCTTGCAAAGTGTAATTCCTGCAGTCAGCCAAAAATAAGTTCGTTCAAAAGCCAGCATCCTGAGATAACTGGATTATTATTGGGTTATGCTGCACGGTGATAAGTAATACGACCCAATTTAAGCAATTTTTTCGAGTCGAAAACGCATTTGAGGATTTCGGTTGACATTTTATATGTTGGAACACCTGCAGTAGATGTTGCAAACGAAGCATATCCGTACATTGGGTCTACGTTAGAGATGAAAACAGCAAGTACACTCTCTTTCTTAGACTTCCTTTTAGACAGGAAAGCCGACAGTAGCGACTCAGTTAGCGTCAAATGAACGATAAAAGTGTCTGGACAACAGACACCATCGATGATGAACCTAGAACGGTTATCTCGACAGATTTGTTGAAAAGCATATTATCAAGAAACCAGTAAAGCCACTGCCCTGACGACGAACAACAAAACTCCGCTCTACAAAGACCCGTTTTTTTAAGAGGACGCCATGAGTGAACTTGGGAGAAGAGTCCTTGCCCAAGCTGCTTTTGAAACCTTCCCAACAGCAGGAGTTCGGTTACTACTCTCGACCAATCACGTTTTACACGGAGAAGGTAGCAAGGCGTTGTCAGTTCAAATTTTCTCAACGTGTGTTTACCCCTTTCACTTGCTCATTTGGAGTCGACGCCTGTGGAAAGAATACGGGTACCTCCGCCGGTCTGACTGTTAAAAGACGAAATTAGGAGTATAAGGAGTACCATTACCGCGCGCATTGTTGATTCTGGGCACAATTTAGACCCCGATGGAGCCGCTCTTTAGCTTTATGCTGTCCAAATCTATCATAAGTCACTGCGTCAGCGTCTTTTAGAAAGAGGAGTAGAAATGACTGCATTAGGTTACGGGAGTGGATATAGTGGGAATCGAAATATCTCGTGCTAGTTACACTTCTACCGTGTCCAAATATCCGTTAACTTTATGCACTTTTTGAGCCCTCCTCATTTCCCGACTTACCCACAACTTCCTAACTCACTGTCGCTTATTCACGTGTTTTACGCGACCCCGTTCCCATATAAAGGTACTGGTCTTACGAGAATTTATCAAAAGCATACGCGTGCTTGCCAAATGATCTTCCGAATTCTTTCAAAATTAAGGACGAATGCGCCGTTCTAGAAAGTATGATTTGTTAAAGGACCCGCCGACGAACATTCACTAAATTACCCTAAAGTAGATGACATGCGGTTTGCCTTTCTATGCAATTGCGACCTCATCTGTAGTTTGGGTGATTCTTTGGTGAAGAGGACTCATTTTGCAGAAGAGATATTATTTGATGGTCATTGTCTGAGCCTAAGATTAACTGTTAGGTTAAAAGAAAGATTTAAAACTGTTCCCTATGTGCCGCTTTCAATGCATTCCGGGCATGTTGAATCGTTTTTACCATCCAACTGTAGGTATCTCAGAAGTTTTCTTAGGGGCCCTCCGAGGATTCGGCAGTCGATTATAGCACTCGAGACAGTGAGTGTCACCCAGTGGATATTGCATCGAGCATCAAGACTGAAATGCGAGATAATAAAATATCTCATACCCACCGGGCCCCTTTTCTGTTTAAACACTCTAAAAGACAGACATTGATACCTCGAAAGAAGAGTTAAAACTGGCATCTATCCTTCCCTATTGAACTCACTTGAAAATCTTCCGCCAACATGCAATTAACGTAAGTAAAGATTTTTTGCCTAAATGGGGGGTTTTCTGCCGGAATTTTGACCAACGCCGTTAGAAGCGACTTAGAGAACCCCCTGGGAATTTCTGTATCCAGTCCCCGATGTAAGAAGCGGGGGTGTCATCGTTGTTTGAGTATGGATATGCAGAAGCTCAAATAAACATTGTAGAATTGTCAATAAGGCCACGTGATTGCTGTTTGTTTACCTAAGCGAGTAAAGTAGCCGCAAAATCGCAACCGCAGTACAGCAAAATATAAACGCTACCACACGCAAACAGTGGCTTGACCTTGGCTCGAAGCAGAAACCGTGAAATGTCTTTCCCTGCAAGCGGCCCATTTACTGGGCGTGCACCTGTTGCAGGCGACGCCACGCCCAAACGGCAAATGTCACGCGAACTCCGTCTTCTATTTCATGGTCTCGAAATGTGTATTCTTTTTTGTCATGGCATTTTTTAATTCCCAAAGTACTCCGGAGTCAGCGAAGTAAGCATTTAAAGAAAATGGAATAAAGTAGATGTGCCAACTCATGAAGTGTTGAACGTTTTTGACCCGAAAAGATTACTTAAGTAGGTTTGTAAAAGCAAGGACTACGCAGCAGGATTTCATGACAATTCAGTTATTTCAAGATGTAGTCCTTCGAACGAACTTCTTTTTGGCACACCCTGAAAACAATGACTGCCTATTTTGTATGAATTTTTTCTTTTGATTTTCGATTTTCTTTTAAATTAAAATCTTTTTCATGGAAACCAGGCATAAGAATATTTATTATTTTACGCTTCTGGTAGAAAGTACGTCTTTTTTAAATCTTATGCTTAAGAAAAGGGTATAATTGGCTTTCGAAATCTTTTTCGATTCCCGAATAATTTTGAACCCAGTCGTCGTTTCACTTGCATTCGGGGTTTCCAAACTGCATGGTTAATATTTTCCTTGTATAGAAAATCGTGCGTGTTAGTACGGTATTAAGAAAAGTATATACTGATCTTATAACATTTTGCAGTGAATTTAAGCCATATTGTAAACCTTACAAGCAACGTCAGTAAATAAATAGACAAGCTGTTTCACGAAAAGGCATTTTGAAATATGTAAAATATTTAAATTAAAAAATTTTTAAACTAAATTACACCCTTCTCTGAAGTATTAAATTATATGCGCACTTCCTTACCAGAAGCGCAAAAGAGTAAATATTTTTATGCATATTTCTATGAAATATATTTGAATTTATAGGGCATCGTATATCAATGAGAAAAATTTATGCAACTTTTAGTAGGTGAACTAACGCTTAAAATGTCAACTAAAATTCCGAAATACGCCTTCGTTTCAGAAAGTTTAATTAAATTGGGTTGTAAAATTAATTATCATGCAGTGTAATTCTGTAATAATTCAGTTACCTTTGGATGCTGGCTTGCAAACTAACTTCATTCTGATTGCATATAAAAACCGTGCTCTGTAAAGTATGGCTACATAAGTGACATGAGTTCTTCTCAGTTATTTTCAATGCTCCTATAAATTCAAATATATTTAAAAGAAAACATGCATACGAATATTCATTCTTTTAATTATGAGGTGGAAAAGTTTGTCTCCTATTAATTTTATACTTAAAGGAAGGGTATAATTCGGTTTTTAAAGTTTCATATTGTGAGATTTTTCAATATAGTGCAATTTTTATTCATAAAAAGTCGTGTCTCTGCATTTACCAATGTGGCTTGTAAGGTTAGCGATATGAACTAAATGCACTGCATAATTTTATGAACCTCATAGGACCTCCTCTTAATACCGTAGAGAAATGTGTGGTTTTCTGTATGCGGAAAATATACGACCTGTAGTTTGAGAACTCTGAATGAAAGTGTAACATCGGGCAAGGTTCAAAATAATTCGGATATTGGAAAAGTTTTTGAAAACCAAATGATACCCTTTCTTCAAGTACAAAATTGTAAGGGGACGTCATTTTCTACCGAATGAGTAGAACATAAGTACTTTGTGCATGTTTCCGATGGAATATAATTGTATTTTCAAGAACATCGAAAATCAATGAGAAAAATTCATACTACATAAGTAGTAGGTTTTAGGGAGTACGGTTTTTGCATGCAGTCGAAAAGAAGTTCGTTCGAAAGCCAGCATCCTGAGATAACTGAATAATTAAGTGATTTTGCTGTACGATGACTTATATTAAAACCCTACTTAATTTATCTTTTCGAAACCAAAACTCATTTCTGAATTTCGGTTGACATCCCATGATTTAGTCGACCTACTGTAAGCAGTCATTTATTTTACATAGTGTAGTTTTTGCAGACGGCTGGAAGGAAGTTCGTTCAAAAGCTGACATCTTGAGAAAACTGAATTATCACGGTCATTGATATTACAACCCTGCTTGAGTAATATTTTCGAGGCCTTAAATTTTGCGACGGATGCGGCGCAAGCCTAACTTCAGTGTAAATGAGTGCATGCGCCAGTTACTGCCCCTGCAGCCACAGCGTTGTGATGGAAATTATCGTCCATGCTGGTCGGGGTGACTTATATCGAGATTTAACTCCCTTGACTGGGCTGTGCCGTAGAGAGGATGAACGAAACCGGCAGTCAGACCTGCTCCTGGCAAGAGCAGCTGAGCAGCGAAAA
This sequence comes from Spirometra erinaceieuropaei, assembly GCA_902702965.1. Lineage (NCBI taxonomy): Eukaryota > Metazoa > Platyhelminthes > Cestoda > Diphyllobothriidea > Diphyllobothriidae > Spirometra > Spirometra erinaceieuropaei. The sequence goes on along the minus strand of CACRXP010000317.1, from coordinate 74,719 downwards.
GTTTTTGCGAGCCCCCACCTACAGCCGTCATTTGTTTGACGGAAGTGTTTGAATTTCCTAGTATAGTAAATCTAGCGCGCTCTAAAACTATTGCGAATCGCTAAGAATCGTGGCTTGGAAGTTTACCAAATGACGGGGTAATTCGGTCCTTCTGGGAACTTCAGAGCCAAACTGCAGTGAGCTCTTCGTTATGTGGCTTCTTTGGCATTCTCACCGATATGAGATTTTAACCGTCCTTGGGGCAGCGTAGTACATGCTGTGGGGATCAGGATGTGTGCCTGGCCGTTTTGGTTTGCCAGCCCCTGCGCCCAAGTTCCCTGTAATACTTTTTAGCTTTAACTTGCCATCGGAGCAAGGAGGGTAAGATAGGAGGAAGTGAGATGGACGCCACGCAAGTCCACCCCACCACAAACTAACTTTCACGCATGTAACCGATGCAGTTTCCACTTCGTAGGACACGCGGCAGTCGCTTACATACTGTCCATTCATAGTCCATTCAATCAAATAATAACTGCAATGATCACCCCCTACACATTCTGTGATAAGACTTTGCCTGGGTTGAGTAATCTGCGACGCTCCAGGGTGGGGATTAAGATCAATTCCGATGACAATATCAGTGAGTCAAGTTGCTGAATCATTATCGCGCGAGTAATCAACAAAGGGGATTAAATTACTGCAACAGACCAACCGCGTGCGGGAGAAGAAGCAAGAATTGCACCAAAAACGACCTCCTAGCGGTGAATTCCGAATCGATGGTAAAAATGTGTTGGCAGAGTGACTGCGTTATATATATATATATATATAATGTTAGGGGGCGCTCACCGATCGTTCATACGGAACTCACTCGTTCCGTTGTGCCTTATGGACTCTCTCTCGAGCCCAACCAGCAGCCGCACAGCGGCGCATGATATATAGGCAGAATAGTATTACCGACAAAGACAAGGGAGACTGGAATGGCCATTTCTGGCTTATTAGCCGTCGTCATCCAGCCATACCCAAGCCCGAAGTGTGGAACACCCGAGCCTCGAACTCGCGACATGTTGGTTTAGAAGTCAACGCCTCTACTCACCGGGCCATGAGCCCGTTGCCTTGTCGGTTTTTGATCAGGAATATACAGTGTTAGGGGGCGCTCACCGATCGTTCATACGGAACTCACTCGTTCCGTTGTGCCTTATGGACTCTCTCTCGAGCCCAACCAGCAGGCTCGAGAGAGAGTCCATAAGGCACAACGGAACGAGTGAGTTCCGTATGAACGATCGGTGAGCGCCCCCTAACATTGTATATTCCTGATCAAAAACCGACAAGGCAACGGGCTCGTGGCCCGGTGAGTAGAGACGTTGACATCTAAACCAACATGTCGCGAGTTCGAGGCTCGGGTGTTCCACACTTCGGGCTTGGGTATGGCTGGATGACGACGGCTAATAAGCCAGAAATGGCCATTCCAGTCTCCCTTGTCTTTGTCGGTAATACTATTCTGCCTATATATATATATATATACATGGATAGCTAAGGTAGTGTGCATTCCGAGATAATATGATGAAGAGAGAAGGATCGTCGGAAAAATTGAGTTGTACTCGTAAATTTTCGAGCTGGTGACACCAACCCGTCGTCAGACGAAATAAACAGTGGAGAAAGTGAACTGGTCAGAATAAATTTGCTGGCGTGACAGGGCAGCCAGTGACAGGCAAGCAACTAATGTGTGAATGCGGGTGGACAGATAATTAGGCTGGGATCCGTGGCGGGGGAGGGAAGGGGGAACTGTTGCGTCTCCCTGTGTTGGAGGGTAGGGGGGATGACGAATCAATGGAACTATGGGCAGTTGGCTTAATGGTCGTCGATCCGGCATGCGGGCGGAGGTCAGTGAGCCCAACGTAGAGGTGTTACGGGTTGCAGTTGCGGTTCGCTGTGTCTGGGGGTGTAATGTGGTGACGAAATAGGGCGATTCTACATGGCCCAGTGTGGATTAGCGGCTGTTGTTAGGTCGTGGGCGCAAGTCAGTGAGCCGGGCACGCAGACCTTCGTAATGAGCATCTAGATCGACATGGCGATTGATGCTTGTCGTGTTAGAGTGCCAGGCTTCGAGGAATTCACGAGCGTGTTTGGTGTTCGCCATGGCAACAGCTTCAGTTCCTTCCCAGTTGAAGCGATGGTCGCATTCAAGGGCGTGTGCAAACACGAGTGACAAAGGGTCACGTCGGCGGATGGCTAGTTTATGCTCGTTTATACGCGTCCCAAGTCGTCGGCCTGTATGACCAACATAGTCGCAAGAGCAGTTGGCGCACGGAATGCGGTAGATGACATTGGTTTGCTGCTCCTTAGGTATAGGGTCTTTCACTCGCGATAGTGTTGCGCGCACAGAGGACGCCGGCTTGTGGGCAATGAAGATGCCAAACCGGTTTAGTTGTCGGGCGATCGCTTCGGAAATACCCTGCATGTAGGGTAGCGAGTAGAATTTCCGATGTTCTGGTCCCTCATTATAACCAAAGCCTTGTTGTTGTCTTTGATGCCTGAGACAATTTTTTACAAAGCTGACCGGGTATCCGTTGAGTCGGAATAACCGATACAGGAAAGCGAGTTCTTTCTTACGTAGATCATCGCTGCTGCAGTACCGATAGGCTCGGTGGAAAAGGGTTCGGACACAGCTCCTTTTATGAGCCGCAGGACGGTTGCTTTCATAATTAAGTATGACGTCAGCACTGGAGTCTTTTCGGTAGACGCTTGTTGCAAGGCCGTCATCACTTAGTGTTTGGATACTAACGTCTAGAAACGGGAGAATGCCTCCTGTTGCCTTTTCGCAAGTAA
>CACRXP010000317.1:33356-71547 GCA_902702965.1 Spirometra erinaceieuropaei | reverse complement strand
GGCTAATAAGCCAGAAATGGCCATTCCGGTCTCCCTTGTCTTTGTCGGTACCATCTCATCTATATCTACTACTAGTCGCTGTGCGACTGCCTGCGAGGGTTTAAGTATGAGCCCCAAGGCACAACGGAACGAGCATGTTCCACAACCTGATCGGTGAGTGCCCATTATCATAATATATATATATATATATATATATATATACGACTCTCACTGGGCTTACCTCAACCTTGCCTGTGACTGTCTACGACAGTGGTTTCGAGTGCGAGCCGCTAATTAATGCCCATCCTTCTTCTGAACACCTGTCAGCATATTCAAGCAGCCATTTATGTAAGCTTTGTAGATAAAAATTAGTCAGTCCTTGATCTTGAATCCTTCATTTAATTACACAAAAGTGACGTCGGTTCTGGATGCGTGCTCCTCGGAGATACAGTACGTGACCTTTCCCATGAAATTTTGTTAACGGAAACTGATAAGAGAATTTTCATACGCCTTTAACGTGGCGCATTTTGTTCGCCCACCCACATCCTTCAATGAAATGTGATTTTCATGTTCAGAAATTGTGTTTGCGCAATTATATCAAGTGAAATATCAGTAAATTTTAGCGAAAATAAACGTTGGATTATATTTGTGCAATTTCCTATGCTAATACATGTTCTAGACTCCAGTTACGCATCTGAGCGACTTTTTCATTAAAAGGATAGTAATTTATACGCGAGACGTTTCATAAACAGATTTAGCCGGACTATACATTTTACCTCGTGTTCGATGTTGACCATGGTTATAAATCTCCTCACAAAAAGGTTATTTGAAGTAAACCAGATATTTTATTAATTCCTTCATGTCAAAGTAGCAGATCGGCGCGAATTGGTGCCCTAAAGTGCAATAATAACGCAGATAGAGATTCCTTCGTTTAAGTTGGCTGAAAATTTTTGCTGTTAGAAAAATTCTACCTGATTTCACATCGATGACCACCACGGAATGGTCATTTCCAGCTTTAAACATATGACACACTACTTTTCTAGTATTTTAGCTTCTAAGCATACTATTTTTTCAGAAACAGAACGAGCAAAATACTTTTAGTTTCATAAAAATATCAGTATTTGTATGGACGCTCTGCCGTGCATTCATAATTGAAGAACGGAGTCTAAAAGCGAGCAAAAACAGTGGAAGTGGCCTCAATGTATAGAGAAATGCATATCCTTTTGTTTACAGTAGAAAACATATTAGTATTGTTTAGGAACTTGAAAAAAACCGTCAAACGTGTCAAATTTTTACTTGGCCTCGCCGTACAAAAATACAAAGTGCACATAGATCTGTCGACGGAGTGCAGTAATAAAGCACTTCGTAAAGAGGTAACTTATTAAGGAAAGTTTTCTTATTGATCCAAGGCATAGTAATTGCTGACTTTCGTTGTGGACAGTCATTTTTCTCCAAAATGAATTTTAATGTTTGAAAAAGTCTTCAAATGTCACCCAAACGACCATCGTGCTGAAAAAAAGCGCCTGAACACTCAGTAATTTGGTAATTGCCTTTAAGAACAATTTTATTTTAAAGTTCTTAACGGACAGGTAATTCAAAATCTGTCTTCATGGGCGATCGGATGAAAACACTGGAAATCATGAATTATTCAGCAATATTTCGAGGCCGATCTGAAACTCAATGTAGTCCAAATCGAAATAAGAGTATAAATTAATTTGACGGAAGAAACGTTCTCTCTATAAATACAGAACGGTATGTTTACGATCACGCCTGTCATTTCTATTTAAGGTTATTAGACCCCGACCGGCCTCATGCCATGTCACCTTATGGAAACTTTTGATCCTATGACGTCCCCATCGCCGAAATCAAGCAAAATCCAGCTTCTCCTGTTGAACCCCATCACACTTAACTTTAGATCGTTAGTGAAATTATGAAACACTGGAAACCTGTTATGGAATCTACACCCAGAATGTAGGCAATTGACAAACCGTCATATATGAAGTCAGACTACTTATTAAACAATATTTAGATGTAAAATTCACTGGAACGCTGTTATTAGACGTGGTTTTATGCCCACTTTCATAGTTATTACGTCTTCGGTATGAGAATGCATTTCATGCATCTAAAAACGAAGTTTACTTAATTAGAGCGATTGCTGACGTTCTCGGGATATTGCGCTTTTAAAAATAAACCGACATTTCTAAACAACGCAACAATGCCTTTAATATTTCTTTTGTGTTTTCAATTCTTTTAAAGTTTTCCTTAATAAACATATAAATTTGACTCATGAAACGGTGTCGGTTTGCGAGTGATTGGCAATCATTCGTAAATTTCGACACATTTCATGAGTTAGATCACGCACTGTATGTGCTGCAGCCAGCCGTTCGAGGCTGTGTTAGATGGAATTGGAATAATTCTTGGTATCGTGTAGTGTGACTACTGTTTCATTCAATATCCACTAATGTGGAGTCAGGGCTGGGTTTAAGCCCATCGACCGCAGTTATGTGTTAGAGTTAGCGTCCGACTTACGTTCCGAGTCGGAGGTTGTTGCGCGGGCTACTACATGGGGGCAGGCGTAAACTCAGAAAATGGCAGAACTGACTTATGTGGACGGCCTGCGGCACAAGTGGCTTTGAGCCAACTTTCCGTGAAATGAGGCGCAGCTTTGAGGTTAGGGTTTTAGGCTAGATTTAAGTTTACCGTAAGGCAAGTCAGGATTAAGTTTCGAGTTAAGATAGGGACTAATGTGAACTGCACAGGTTTGGGGTAGGGTGGGGCTCAAGATTAGGGTTGATGCTGAGGTTAGAACACGGAAATATTTTGCCCTTCTCAGAATTATGCGCAAATCTACCTTGGGCGTTAATATTTCCCTGTCCTGTTTAGAAGTCCACGTGTGTTAGTCAGGCCTGCCCAGAAAATTTTGGTTCTTGGAGTAACACCATATTAAAACGAAATAAACAAATCCGTAAAACGGTAGTGCACTTGACCAGTGTTTTGCTCCTTTATTCTCCAAAGGGATGATTATTTGAGGTGTTTTACATTTCTACTCTGCTAGATGAGAGGTGATGTTTACTGAGTGTGGCAATGCACTACAGAAGCGATTGTGTTATGTTAGGCAGCCCATCCATATGAAAAAAAATTGAAAGCAGGCTCTTTGCCCGAGTGCCCTATGGCACAGCACAAATTGCAACAGAAACGTTTGAGAAGCTTTTCAGTGATATTGGAGGGCAGCTCAGCGCAAAGTCCTCATCGATGAGCAGATATTGACGCTTTTATTTGTCATTCCAGTGACTGACAAACAATCATTGATAAGCGTAAAGCTGCAAAAGACAGCGAAAACATTACAAATACAAATACAGCTCTCAGGTTGCGGCTCATTCGAGGAGATTCGGCCACACAATAAAATTCAACGAGGCCGAAATTCTCGCAAGAGGTGACAACCGCGTGAGTCGCGAGTTGCTTGAGTCATGGTTCACTGCCTCCCCCCCCCAGTACATCAACAAGTGCAATGCTTTTCTCCTTCCATACTCGGTGCTGAGACTTTGCCTAGGCGGAGTAATTAGCCGCGCGGGCAACGCACAGGTGAACACTCTTCCCAACGTCAAGATCGCTGGGTCAGCGCGTCAGATGGTCGAGCAATCATCACACCAACATCCAACACATCCAATGAAATTGCAGTAATTAACGACTCGAATATCGGATATCAAACAGTCATCACAGAAAGTGCAACTATCCCTGGGGAATGGATGGGGGGAGATAATCAAACTGACGACCCCCCTTAAGTAATCCTTCCAAATCAAAAACGCATTTCAGAATTTCGGCCAACATTTCTACTAGATAACCTCAGGACGGCCAGATGACCATACTAAAATATCCTTTACTACGGCAGAAAAATGGCCAGTAACCCTAAGCGGACCCGACGCAATTACTATTGAGTTGCAATACACACGAGAGCATACCGTCACTTTGAGGTGGGAATTATCGTTGCGTAGGTCGTGGGTTGCCGAAGTCCTTGTTTTTTCGGCCAGCAGTTCACCGAAAAAAAGTAGTTATCATTCCTCGCCTTATCCTGTGCTAAGACCTTGCTTAAACACTTCAATGAGTAACATGGATGAACACTGCACGCAGTGGTAGTAACTACGAGTCGTTACCACGCCAATCGCCATACCAGTGATGAATCAGCAGGCAATTATCCTATCAAGCACGAACACCCGTGATGAATGTGGGATCTGTAGATTTTAGGAGATATGTGGCAGCGCCCGCCGTATTACCTGTTGCATTCACTGCGCCTTCTTATTTTCCACTGTTTCTTGAAATATACCCTTTTTGCGCCTAGGTATTTAGGGTACTTATGGTGGTTACTTATTACTATGACCCCTACTGCATCCTCACACGTGTGAAATTTGTGTTACCCATCCGCTTTTTGTGAAATCTTCGTGCGCGCGTTTGTGAGTTTGGAGGCCACGTCGCGTGTGTGGTACGCACAGACGGGTCATTCCTAGTTCTGCCAGTCACCTCTCCAAATCTCCGGATTGGCTGGTTGACCGACTCGAACAATTCACCGGTGCTTAGGAAAGGAAATAAAGAGTGAGGTCGACGTCCAGCACATAAGCCACTACCACAAACCATCTGACGAGTTCTAGTCTGCCACGGTGCGTTAAAGGCCGCGACTAGGAATTTTTTCAACTGACAATTCAAATCAGACTTCGCCGTCAGTCCAGTGTGTCTGTGTGGGGTGGCCGATTAGTGGACTGAGAGCCAAACTGCAGTGGCGCCTTCTTAATATGGTCTTCATGGCACTTTCACTGGGTTGGAAATATGCTTGGCAGACGATTTCCTTAATCAAGAGCAGCAGAGTGAAATTGGCATCTAAACGGATTATCTAGCCAGCAGGAATTCTGTGTCAGAGATTGCTTCCCGGTTGTGGAATTCACTCCTATGGCCTGGGATAAATGTCATCTGTGACTCGTTAACTCTCAAATCTCACATACCCTTTTAAATCCCGAAAGGTGGACAGATGATGTGCGACAATTTATCGGCTCTTGGGCTAATATTTTAATTGCTTGAGGCGTCAGTGAAGCGACTTTACGTCAAATTTATGGCACATAGTCGCCGTCAGCTGGTAACCATCGAACGCCCTCGCCATTAAGACAGATATAGAAAAACTGGTCAGTGCTCCTGAAGCCTAGCAATAGTTTTTCCAGGCAGACGACAGGGACCCTAAATTTGTGTGTGTGTGTTTGTGTTGAACTTTAATTTTACCTATCACCCGTGAAAATCCTTTTTGACATATTTTCGAATGCCTCTGCCTCGGAAAAATCCAACGTTTCTGCACTCATACTTCTATCTGCGCACTGCTCTTTCTGTGAACACTGGTAGTTAGCATGAGCTAGCGCAGAGATTCTGTCACACCAGAGCAACCTGTCTGTTTGATTGTTTGGATCGTCTTAAAAGTCAATTTTGCAAACATAATATCTACGCGGGAACCCTTTTACTGAACCGGTGATAGTAGTCCTACCTTCGCGCCAAAACTTCTGTCAGGGAGGTTCCTTTAAAACTTAAGTAGTCTGGTTGTTTTATAAATAAACCATCTAGGGATTGCTAAGCCCTATACAAACGGAACTGTGTTCGCCGATTTAAGTAGCGTCTGACTTTATAATCTCTGTGGTAGCTCTATGGTAAACATATGATCATCCGCAAGGGTGGAGAGCGAGCGTACAAGCAGCAGCAGGTGGAGACGGGGGATACTGAGACAGTGTCCTCGGTAAGTCTTAATGGTTGCGGTTTCGGTGCACCCAGTCTTTGTGGATTTATAGCTGATGTTATTTACTAGCTCATTTGCAGACGTGGTAAAAGAGAGCCATGTACGGAAAACAGAAGTCATTAACTATTTTTTTTATACTTAAGTCGTACCGGTGACACCTCTAAATGGGGGGCACTTAGAAGGCATCGGTGGATCTCGATCTGACATGACGCCTGATTTTCACTGTTGGCCACCTGGGTCAACGTCTGAACTTGTCTACGTCCCATCGCATGTTTTGGTCACAATGCACGATTGGCTGCGGAGAATATACAGCAGATGTACCAATTCATGAAGTGCCAATAGAAGCAAAGAGATGTGTCCCAGGAAGTAGTCTTGAAGAAGGAGACACCATCACTGGGACGGGAGCTTTATTCACCTGACGTTTCGGATTCCTGCTCGAACCCATTCTCAGAGACAAAAACGGATACCGGTGGTTCATGCACAAGGGGCTTCATTCGCCATGCTACCGCATACGTATGAATATTCATGGCTACCCCCCAACTTCATCAGGAATTGTTGTACTTTAGGTGGTGATTGTTTGATGGCTGATGTGTTGGATGTTGTTTTGATGATTGCTCGACCATCTGAGCCACCAACCCTGACGTTGGGAACAGCGTTCACCTGTGCGCTCCCCGTGTGGCTAATTACTCAGCCATGCGAAGTCTCAGCACAGATTATGGAAGGGGAAGGTTGTTGCACTTGTTAATGGACTGGGAGGTCATTGAAACACGACTGGAGCAAATCGCAGCTCACGCGGTTGTCACCTCTAGCGGGAATTTTTAATGTGTGACCAAACTTCGTTGAATGAGCAGCAGCTTGAGAAATAACGTCATTTCTCCGCACCACTGCTGAGTGTTTGGCCACTCGCGTTCGGGGCTGTCTTACGGATTCTCCGAGGTATTTGCTTTGTCCACAACGGCACCAGATCCGATAAACGACTCCAGACGTTTCTTGACGTGACAGCGGGTCATTCGGTTTTATTTCCTGACGCCTGATTGTTGCCTCCGCTCTGAGTGCAACTCCAGCTCCAAGTGGTGCGAGAAGGCGGCCGAAAGCTTCCGACTCGTCGGAGGTACTTTATTTAGGCAATCTTGTCTTTCGGCTTACTGCAGTGCGTTTCCATAGAGCGTCCTTACACAATTGCGTTTGTGGCTGGCTGGTTTCTGCTGAAGTTCATTAATTACATCGTATTTATGGCTTTCCTGTACCCCCTAGTCTTTAGTTCACCACAATCCTTCCGGCATATGAAGACATCCGGTAAGACCAGCTGGTTGTTCTCTTCCTCCTCCATCGTAAATTCTATGTCCGGGTACACCGCATCTAGACGCTCCTTGAATGTCGGTAGTTGATCCCAGTCGATAACGACGAGGGTAGAACGACGAGGGCGCAGAACTTCGGTCTGTGGTGTTGGAAGACCAGCGACTCTAACAGTGGCAGGACAGCCTCTGCGATGAATCCCGAGTTCGGAATTGTGCTGACGAACCGACCGTAGAAGTCAGTAACTTGAGACGCCCAAACAGCCACATAACCAGTCCACACATTAAAGTATCATTGAGCGACAAGATAGCTCGGAGAGGCGCGCCCTTTTGTGCATGTTATGGAGGCCGTAGAATTGGGTCAAAGTCCTATCTTGGGGTCTCGCCATGCGTCTGTCGGTTGGTGTTATTCCACCTGAATTCTCCAAGGCCAACAACTCAGCATTACTTCCGTGTGTCAGCGCTTTTCCAGGGTTCGCTGCACATGGGTCATTCAGTAAACCTTTGCCTTTCGTAGGTATTCTGTCCTGTCCAGCACAACCGTAAAGCGCCCCTTGTCTGCTGGCTCGATGACCAGGCCTTTGTCGGCCTCGAGTCTTCTAGCGCATAGCGCTCGACCTTGGAAAGCATTTCCCGCGGCTTGTGGTCCATTAGGAGGGACAACACTTGGTGTCGGGTGAGGCTCTCAGTCTCCTCCATTGCCTCCGTCTGACTAAGAACTGACTCCACTGCTGCAATCATGTTAACAAGTTTGGCGTCAGCCGTGTTAAATGAAGCTTCGTGCCATAAAACTTGCATCTGATCTTTCGTCAGCTCCTTTGACGACAGGTTGTGCATCAGTTTGTTGTTTTGTGGGCGACGTTGAATTGGGCGGCTTTCTGAATTTGTTCTCCAGTGCTGCGTCGCGTATCACTCTCTGTTCGTGGGTTCGTTCGGTCAGCCTCTTCAGGGGCAGATTTGTGTAAATTTCACAATATCTGGTTTTTTATTGATCAATTCTCTGGCGGCTCTTGCAAAGTTTCGCGTGGCCTTTATGGAGGAGCACTCGGAGCATCCTTCTGTCATGCTGAAATACTGCTCGTCTCGCCAAATTCGTGTTCATCGGGACTTGCATGAAACACATTTTGGTAACACGTCGTTTTCGAGGCACCTCTACAGAAACCGAATCTGTGAATACGTATAGGCCTCTGAAAGAGCGAAGGTTTTCCGTTGCCAGGCCGATTGGAGCGCATCGCGCCTAAATACATTGTCAATAGAAGCAAAGAGACGAGTCCCTTCTATTGGCAATGTATTTCTAACGAAGACGAATTGACACTCAGTCATATTTGGTCTGGCGGTTACTTAGTCATTCTATAATTCACATGTATTGCCTTTGTACAAGCCCCTCTACATTTTCTTCAGAGAGTGCACTTGCCTGTTCCACCCTATCTTCCATCTGATTTGCAGAGCATCGGCCACACTCATCTCCCCCTAACCTACCTGTCTCGAGAACCTTCCCAGCAGCAAGTGTTCGCATATCACTCTCTACTAACCTCATTTTACGTGGAGAAGGCAAGGATAGGCTGCCACCTCAGACCGCCTCAATGTGCGTCTACTCATTCACTCGCTCCTGTAGTGCAGGCTATATTGGTCATACGAGTTGGCGCCTTTCCAAAAGAATACGAGAACACCTTTCCGCGTGGCTGGAAAAAGGTGAAACTAGGAGAATAGGCAGCGCCATCCTTGCGCATGTAGTGGACTCAGGGCATTGTGTGGACCCCGCTGAAGCATTTCGTGTGATTTATAAGGTCCCCTCGAGTTACCCTAAGCTACTGGGCCAGCACATGTTATCAACAGCAGAAAAGGCCGTTATCAGGTTACGAAAACCGACCCTATGCGCCCAGAAGGACCTCGTGCAGGCTCCGCGCTTATCGTGGTCAAAGGTTGACTAACCGCATCCAACTTTCGGCACCCTTCCGCTCCTGCATAGCCTGCATTTTAAAAACGAATTTTTATCGATTTTTTTTCATTCAGTGTACACCGCCCCATATAACTGTACTGGCTTGACGATAAGTTATCGAAAGCAACGTTCGCTCGCCACCTTTGCTTCTGGACATACATTTGGGCTGACTTTATTGGCAACGAAATGCTACGGATCCCAGAGGCTTTATGCTGTTGCTTACTATTTCGATATCAAATTTTATACCTACAAAATATGTCAGGTTAACAAACATATACTCCAAATGTGCACATGCATCATGGGGAAGCAATCGTTGCTAAGGCGATAAACTGTATATCATATAATAGCGGTTTTCGTTCAAATGTCTTGATGCGAAACAGTTAATTTGAACACAGGTGCCTAGACTCGACTTCGGTCGTGAAATGCCGCATAGACCTAGTAGTGAGAACGCTGGATAACGGGAGTCAGTACGCTTTTCTAGACAACCTGTCTGGTCTGGATGCGATCTCGTGGATGCAAGGATTACTGATTACTAGTCATTGAATAACCTCCGTGGCCGAATGCAGTGACAGGGGTGTTCGGTATTTCGTTTTGAAATTAGCGCAAATGTTATGTAACTTGGCATATTTCTGATCGTGACAGAAAAACGTGAGGTCGATAGCTGAAACGGTAGGTGTGATGATCTTCGGATGTTAGATGAGTCAGTGGATGTTAGTTAAAATATCGGTTGCGCGACACGCGGTGTTGGGGGATTACTGAAAAATATCTGTTAGTGGGTGGGGGACTCATAACAGCCAGTGACATTCCGTAATGATACTTTATGAAGTTAGAAAAAGAGTTCGTTGACTTTTGCAAGACTCAGTACCGAATGTGCCGGATTCCGTATTGTCTTAAGATTGCTGTCGAAGCCTCTCACAGTTGTCTTCATTGTGACGGACATTTGGTAACAATAAATGTCACCAAGGGAAACACGGTTGCCTGTGGGGATCGGTTCTGCCTTCCCTGTCATAACCTGCCAATCATAGCGAGACTTTTTAAGACCGCGAAATGTCCATTCACATAGCATCGTACCTGGCCATTTACCACTGCTCCTCATGAAATGTACCACGTGGTCCGCATCCATTGTACCATTTTATGGACTCTGTATGATATCTCTTAAATGGCATAGAAAAATATGTAAGTTTCTTTACGCGGAACGCATGTACCTTGTGGAGTAAAATCACTAAGCGCTAATGCAACGAATGATCAGGCTCCAAATCATTCGGTAATTAGAAAACTTTTTTTAAAACCTAATTATACTCCTTCCTTAAGTATAAAATATAAAGAAGACGTGATTTTCAATTGCCTAACTAAAAGAAAGCATTTTTTGTTTATGGTTTCTATAAAATATATTTGAATCTCCAAGACCATCGAAAATCAATGGGGAAAATGCATGCTACTTAAGTGGTCATTTTTTGCCGAGTACGCATTCTGCAGGAGATTGACAAGAAATGCCTTTAAAAGCCGACATTCTGCCGAGTCCGAAATGTTATAAGAGTGTGCCTCAAGATAATCAGTATTACAACCGCGACCAAGTAATCCTTCTTAATCGAAAACGCATTTGAGAATTTCAGCCAACATTTCATGAGATCGGTCACGCACTGTATGTGCACATTCCGTGAGCTTGAATTTTCGCGGGCACATTGTCATAGCTGGAGTGCGCGGCCTATCATTCTGAGTGTCGGTCTTGGATGCCTGACAGCTTGAAGTCTGCGATTCTCCGAAGCCTGGAATAGAGGAAGGAGTACCAGTTGTCTCTACTGACAATGCACAACGTAATTGATCGTCTTGTCATCGTTTACTATCGGAAATACTAAAGGGTCTACTCACATCGCCATTGTAGGAGAAGAAACATCTTCAGCATATGGTGTGCGTGCTCAGCGAATAATTTTACAATCTGTAAATTCCGTCTTTCCTCTTAGGAGGTCTGTGAATGCGGATGCGAACCCCACGTGTTGCTAGTGCCCTTTATCCTCGATTCTACGGTAGGGATCGGTTACGCTATCCTAGCCCCAAACGTAAGCACAATGTGGGCATTGCAAGTAAAGTTGGCCGAACTTTGATGCTAGAATCGTTAGTGGGAAAATAGTCACAGCTAAAACAAAGAAAGGGCAACCTGATGTCTCGGTTTAGAAGAAGGATTGGTTTTAGGGTTATTGTCAGGGGGAGAATTGAGCCTAAGGTTAGGGAGTAAGTTAAGTGTAAGCATTTCGGTCAGGGTTAGGGTTTGGATTGAGATTTTGGTTTACTTTTAGTCTTAAGGTTGGAGTTAAGTGTTTGGGTTAGGCTTACGGTTAAGCTTAGGGTTAGGGTCTGAGTCAGAGTTTTGGAAAGGGTTGAGGTCACGGCTAGGATTTGAGTCAGGGTTAAGGTCAAGGTTTTTGGTAAGTTTGGGGTTAGGTGCTATCATTAGGTTTATAATGCGTTTAGGATTAGGTTTACTTTTGAGGTTACGGTTATGTTTAGCGCTAAGTGTAGGATATTGCTGCTCTGCGTGTCCCGTGAGCCAGGTCGTTTTCGCTGAGTCTGGGCTTCCTCCTGTCTCGCGGCAGATTTTGCCATACATCAGGTTGTCTTTTCCGTTTCAGTCTTGGCTGCTTTCCTCCTCTTCGGCCTACTTTACTTTAAATGCTCACATTGTGCTTGCATTTGGGACCTGGACAGCGTAATCGAGCCTTGCCGATTCTACTTGCCATTTGGTTCGCGCAACGTACCTTTTTACTGGCCAGAACATCTTAATCGGTGACTGACGACCACACTAATCCTCCTTGAATTCTATCTTCCTGATACATTACCTGATGACACATTTCCGAGTCCAGATTTTAGCAGTCCCAGCACAGAATTGTTTTCAAATTGCAGTGAGGGCCATCGATACGTTGCTTTTCTACTGCATCACCAATTCGTGAGGCGATAGAGATGATCGGGTCGGACGCCTCCCGACCAATTCCTGCACTTCCTGGAGTTGGTGGTGTTTTGCGTCATCTACGAACGCCTGCACTGGCACCGGCCTTGTGCATGCATTTTGATGACGTCCCTAGAGTAGGTGGACTAACTCTGGAAATGTCAACCGAGATTTCGAAATGTGTTCTCGTTTCGAAAAGATTAAATAGGTATGATTGTGAAAGTAATCCCGATCCAGCATAAATTAATTATGATCCAGTTACTACAGAGTGTCTTCTTTCGAATAAACCTATTTTCGACTGCATGCAAAAACCATACTCTGTAAAAAAATGACTACTTAATAAGCGTGCAATTTTTTCATTTATTTCAGAGGCCCATGAAAATTCCACAATATGTCATGGAAAACATGCATAAAATATTCATTCCTTTACTTATTCTGTAGACAATCACGTCTTCTGTCAAGTTTCTGTTCGATGCAAGATTATAATTCGGTTTTAAAAATCATTTCTAGTTCCCGAATAATTTTGAACCCGACCTCCTGTTAAACTTGCATTCAGGGTTTCCAGACTACAAGCGGTATATTTTCCGTGCACGGAAACCATAAATTTTATAAGGTATTAGGAGAAGATCATATGCGGTTCATAAAATTAAGCAGTGGATTTGAGAAGTTATTGTTAACTTTACAAGACACATTGGAAAATGCAGATACGTGACGTTTTATGAACAGCCATTTCACGTATTAAAAATCTCACAATTAGAAATTTTTTGAAACCTGATTATACTCTTCTTTCGAATATAAAATTGAAAGAAGACGTTACGACCTGCAGAATAAATGAAAGGTTAAATATTTTTGTTCATTTTTTTCATGAACCATAATTTAGCTCTTAATAGCATCTAAAATTAATGAGAAAAATGCATCCAACTTAGGTAGTAATTTTTTAAAGATTATAGTTTTTGCCTGCAGTGGAAAATAGGTTCAGTCGAAAGAAGGCTCCATAGGGTACCTGGATCATTATGGAATTATGCTGGATGGTGATTAGTTCTACATTCATGCTTAGTTAATTTTTCGAAACGAGAACGCAGTTAAAAATTTCGGTTGACATTTCATGAGTTAGCCCGATTACTGTACATTGGGTGACGCTGGAGGGCCTTCCACTTGGCTGGTGACCGATGGCCCCTTCTCCAAAACATTCATTTTTCACCTCGGCCTCCGCGACATCCATGCTGCAGACCGGTGATCTGGGTTCAATGGATGTTTATGGGTTGGATCATGTTGACGACTGATATGCTGCCGGGAGTTCCTACGGGAAGTAATGCCGATTTGCCACTCCTTAAATCCCCTCCGTTCTATCCGCATCTCTTGCTTCGTTTTTCACTAATTGCATCAACAGAAAAGTTTGAGTTACGGTACTGACGAAAAACTGATGCAGCAGAATGAATGAAAACACGGACGAGGGTATGTATTGGGAATAAGTCATAGTATATAAGGTAGAGTTCAGAAATAAAACAAAGTCACAAGTGGAATATTGAAGCACAGAAAGTTAATTTGTCCACGTAGATGTAAACATCATCATCATCTGTATGTAGGTAGTAGTTTCAATAGTAAGAAATAGTGGTGACCTAAAAATAAATCCTCTTTTTAAATGCCGACCGCCGCGAAAACAAACCGCAGGACGCAGACGTACTGTAGCCGTTTGAAAAAAAATTACATAAGAGAATGCCCTGTGTCAGGCTGACCTGCGTGGGCCAACATTGACGAGATACAGTATCGTCTATGGTTTGGACCACCGGCCTAAAACAGGCGTGGAAAACCATCCTGTCCCACATCGCGGAAGTGTACCCTGTGAAGCAGATGAGCAATGGACAAGCTCGAGAGAACTGGCACGCAAAAGCCACTTTTCTAAGCGGCAAAAATTTCCATTTGTATAAAGTACTTGCAAATACTCAGCCTCTGATATGTGGCAGATTGCGAACGAAACTTTTTCATGACATCCGACATGTTTAGCGTGAGGGGCACAATAATATGTCTCTCGGATGTAAATATTTTCATGTGTATAAAGTAAACCAAAAATACTCA
Organism: Spirometra erinaceieuropaei; assembly: GCA_902702965.1. Taxonomy (NCBI): domain Eukaryota; kingdom Metazoa; phylum Platyhelminthes; class Cestoda; order Diphyllobothriidea; family Diphyllobothriidae; genus Spirometra; species Spirometra erinaceieuropaei. The sequence goes on along the minus strand of CACRXP010000317.1, from coordinate 57,553 downwards.
GCCATTCATATTCCGTTGGTTGCAGACAAAACTTTCTCGTAACATCTAGCACGGCCGGGATGAGGAGTTCAATAGTGAGTCTATATAGACATTCCTTCGACGCCTGGTTCTCGGGGTGGTTGTTTGCATGGTCAGTAGTACAGGCCAGCGAAACACTTAGAGAAAGTCAATGCCAAGGCCTAGGTGGTGCAGGGGAAAAACATAAAAGAACAGCACCTACTTAAACAAATGCAGTAGCCAGTCTTGTATATTATCAGGTCCATGCCTGGTACAAAACATCCTTACCGAACACGGTTAGTCCAGTCTTAGCCTGTGTTCCTCCGTCTAGTTCAGACTCATGTACCCAATCCCCTCACCTTCTCCGTGCAGAGGGATCGACAAAGACGTAGGTAACTTGAAGACGCTCGTCTTCGGTCGCATTTAGCCTTCATTTGGCCGATGATGACCTCACGCACAGCTCAGATGGTACAGTCCAGCCGATTGGTTCGATGAGCATCTAGTCAGTTTGTTAGTGCGTACCCACCTGTCAGTCTATGGCTGCGATCTGTACCCAGGCGGAGATTCCGCTTCCGATAACTGCATATTGACATACCTGTCTGCTTCTGAATCTCGTGGCGAGAACACGGACACTTACAGACGGGGCAGAATTCTTGCGCCCGAGTCCTACGCGGTGGGTTAGTCCAGCCTGACGCTCGCTCATTGGTGGCACGGAAAAACTAAGGTATGTGATTTCCTCGTATCATTTATATTTAGCTTGGATGGTTTGATGACGCAGTGTGGGGCAGTGAATTACAAACCACCGCTACCTCAGCCATTTGGGCCATGCGTCAGTTCTATACTTCAAAGTGAAAATTACGTCTCATCATTTGTGATAGGCTAGTGGATCCAAAAACGAGTCTGGATGCGGGTCTAATCTAAGATCCTTCCCTGCGGAGAGACAGGAATACAGAAGCTAAGATTCGAACTGTCCCCATGCGTTGTTTCATGTCTTTTGGTCATACCAAATTTCTTGGTCCCGTAATTTTTCAGAATAACCCACTCTCAGAATGCCTCATCATAAAGGACGTAGGTCTAAGTTATACAAATAAGCTTGCTTTATCACCTCATGCAGATAGAATCTCTGCCAAAGCCGCGCAGATATGTGGATTCATATCGCATAATTTTCTCCTTCCGGAAATGAAGCTAAGACCTTATCAAATGTTTGTTCCTCCAGTCCTTGAATACTGCTGTCCATTCTTCGGTGTAATGAAAACCTGCGAACGTAATAAAATCGAAAATGTTCAAAGGATTTTCACCCGGAAACTGTTCTCTCAAGCTTCGTCCGGTATTTCTTATTCTCAGAGATGTCAGCTAGCGAACATTAAGTTTTTGTGGGTTAGAAGACCCGAAGCTGGCCTTTGCTTCCTTTTTCGCATCAACTCCAGCTCCAGTCTTCCGCTCATTGACACTCTCACTCCGAGAGATCGGTCTTATGCCACGCGCAACTCCTGCATGGTGATTCCGCCGCCTCTTTGCACTACATCTAAGCGCTCCCTCTTATTTGCTTCCAAATATGCCTTCCTTTGGAATAATCTTCCGCCTGAAATTAGACTATCGCCTAAGTTACTGGTATTCAAGTCTAAATTACGCAATTATCTTACACCGGAAAGCATAAAGGCGCTGTTAACGGTCTCATTCCCGAACACTCAGATTCGTGACATCGAGAAGGGTCCTCCTGGGATTTAGTGATAGATTAAGTAGTAACTCTTAATTATATCATTAGAAACCCCTGTTTTGAATTGGTTTCTAAATACACTGCTATCACTCCTCCCCCATTGCGACAATTTTTGCGGTTTTTGATGTCATCTCCCGCATTTCGACCTCATGCGGTCTGTCGACGCTCACGGCGGAACCCTCAGTATTCACCGTCTACTAGTAGTTTGGTCGTACCTCCCTTCCCCACTGCTAAACTGAGCTCGAAGCGTGCTGTGGCCGATCACATCTGGGTTCGTTTCGTATGGCCTCTTTGACGCGAATAGTCTCATGCGGCGTATCAATCCGGCCCAGACGATCTCAATTGTGAAACCTGTATACAATGCCACATGCAGGCCCGTCCTTTCTGATCCGCATACGTGCCCCTCAAGGCTGAGATTTATTGCTACCCTGACGATAACCGACAACATTCCGTTATATACCGTCGCCTACAGGCCAGTCCTGTTCGGTTTTTCTGTCATTATTTTTATATGGGGTTTTTTTCTCCTGTAAATTTAATTCAATCATTTTTAAATTTTCTTTATGGAGTTTTTTCACCCCTCAATCATCATAATTCTCAATGGACTACCAATTCAGAAACTATGAATTTCATTTTGTAAAGATTCCGCCGGCCTCGTCTAAAACTCACATGTAAATTTATTTTAACTTGCTTTGATGGGACCCCGACGGGTCTTTAATAAAAAATTATCTATCTATCTATAACACTCGTTTCGTTTTGTGTAAATCGTATTGGGTCTTGAATTATTTATTAACTTTTTCCTTGTCCACAGCGAATAGAGCTCAATTTTGCCACATATTTTGAAATAATGATTTCAAAATATGGCGAATTCCTCTCTCTGTCGGGACAAAGGGAAGTACCCTGTGTTCTCTCATTGGTCGCTGAACTGCACATCTAGGGGCCATCATGTGCAGTCGTGACATGTGCTCATGGCATGTCTTATTTGCGCCACTCTAACTCTGCTTCACCCTTAAACAGCGTTATGCGTGCGTGCCCCCAAAGCCGGCCACTCCGTAAATACGCTGGACCACCATGGCGGTCGTATTGGATTCGGGCAGGCGCTATCGGGAACTCACACTCATGACAAATGCCAAAATTTGGGCTGTGGTGACAGGCCCAGTTGCTGGCTCATGTCACCCCAATTGGGATTCCTGTCTCCCCTTCCCATTGTTGTTGTTGTTGTTGTTGTTGTTGTTGTTGTTGTTGTTGTTGTTGTTGTTGGTTAAGGTACTGAACAAATGTTCATTATGGACAAGGATCTGTGGTGGCACGCCTAGGTGGGGGCCCGGTCGCAACAGCCACCTGTGCCATTTCCCTCCTGCGATCTTCCTGACACAGGACTCATGTGACGAGGAGGAGGAGGAGGAGGAGGAGGAGGAGGAGGAGGAGGAGGAGGGAGAGGAGGGAGTGCGGTGGATGCAGCGAAAATCCTCCATCACTGTAAAAGAAACCATGCGTAAGCCACTCTGCCTGTTCTCACCCTACTGTGGAGCACAACGTGAACATTGTCGGTCACGAAGGTCGAACTGTCGTTACGCGCTGGATACTCGACTGTGATGTGATTTACGTATCTCATCAATCTCTGCTCACCCGGTGCCTGTGGCTTCACACACAAACCAAAAATACTGGTAATGTTGTACAATCACCGTAAACACCAGTGAGATCCTGGGTATTCCATCCGAAGTAAGTGCACCTGTAATCCGCGCAGTAATATGGCCTGTTTAATGTTGTTACATGTGTCTGTTAAGACTATGCTGGAAGATCTCAACAAAATAAGGCATAACAATGGCCTCAGGTGGGTTGTTTCATGACACGACAAGCGCATTTAGCGCACAGTAGTTGTGACAAACGTAGCCAGAAGAGTTGCCAGTAGAAGTCCTTGTAGGGAGGAGCTTGAGGAGATCGCGTCATGTACAATGTAGTTCACTTTGATAATTCTACCGTGGCGAACGACGATGTCCACCGCTAACAACATCCTTGGATGCGCCAACAATGCCGTTTTATCCGCTCGCAAGATTCATTCCCGTGTCCACTGTAACAAGTTACAGAGGTGTCAGTCGTAAGTCGCCATTACATGAGATCCTAACGGCCCCGTGTTTCGTGAAAACCTGTCATTTTGTTTGAGGAACCAGGTGATACGTATAATGTACAAACTGACTGATGCAGCCCTGCCAGCCATCGCGTCCAGCCTCAGCTTCAGATGACTAACGGACTCGGACCGGTTGACTGGTGCATGGGAGAGGAGAGAGAGAGAGAGAGAGAGAGAGAGAGAGAGAGAGAGAGAGTAAGGTCGATGCTGGGAAATCCATCACCACAGCACTTCACCATCATAAACCTGACGCACTTCGAAAGAACTAAGAATGGCTAAGAGTTGTCACTAAGAAGACTATCAGCTGACTGGGTAACTCGGTCATCATGGCCAGTGCTGTGTGTATTTATGGAGTAACTGGCTGGAATAATGGAAGTCAGGTACAACGGCTCCTACCAATTGGGGTCTTCATGGCACTCTGACGAAAGTGAGACTTGGGGCGCTATCTATGGAAAGTCCTGGTAAATTTTCTGGGATCAGGTGGCTTGTGAAACGCGTAGATGGACTGCCAAGCTCTGTCAGTCAATGCGTCCGAGCCCACACCGGTGTTCTCTGCCTTGTCTTATCATCGCAACTCAGTGAATGCAGGAGGAAGTAGTTCACCAGATGCCGCGCTAGTTTGATATATTAACGCAGCAATTCTTATGTAAGTCACCGTCATGTGCCCGACATGCTATGGGACACACGGTGGATGTCTTTGTTGGCGACGGTGATGATATAACTTATTCACTCACAAGCAGAATGTCCAATGGGACCTTAGCCAAATGCCTTTTCGTCAGCCGTGTTTGGTTCAAATCAGCCTACGGAATTCCTAATCTGCCAGAGCTGAATGAGACGTGATAATTCAAATACTTTATCATCTCTTTTTCTGTATTGCTCTCTACGAATCTATAGCAAATGCACGTCGAGCCGCTGTTACGGGCGGGAACGACAGGTGACCTTTCCCCGTCTGCAGATCTGATTCTGTCAAGGATAGAGTACCGAAAGTAATTTCTCAATAGCCTAAACGGTTCCAAGGCAAATGCCCTAAGATATGCTCAAAATTTACTCAAGACTGACTATTTTACAATGTTCTAGATATATTTCTATAGTTTACGCCGTGGGATTATAGTGCAGGGGCGGCACAAGATCAAATCCGTCTGTGAAAGGACAAAAGCACGGCTCCCTTTCCTGAGTGCTATCAGATACTTCAAGGCACCCATCCGTCTTCCTTCAAGGTGTTGGATTTCAACGGTGTTTAGTTTTCCGCAGTCCAAAGTGTATCGAAGTAACTCCATGCCCGACTGTTCTACCGGTCGAGCTCATATCGAACTCAAAAGTGGCCACCTGTTGGCGCCCCTATCGAAGTGGATTACGGAACATGTATTTATCGCATGAATGCAGGTCAGGCTTACAAGACCTACTTAATACCAATCATATGCCAACCACGAAAGAATTCAATGGTCAAAATCCGACATGAATTCCATAGCCGTCAGGACTGGAGAGCAGATTGACATTTTCGTCTTCTTCATAAAGTAGATAGCTTACAAACTCCCACTGTCTTAAAAAAATCAAGCCTTCGAAGCTGATTCTTCTGCCTTTTGTAGTGCGTAAATACTGTGCATCCTTTGTTTGGCGTGGCAACTTCAATAGTCGCCGCTAACTCCTGACATCACTTGTCAGGTTAGGTAGCCGCTACTGAGGCTGTGTTATCCTCATTTCTCCTTTGTGAGGGAAGAGGGCTGTGGCTGAATTGCAAGGTCATTTCTTTTAATAATTCAGTCTGTATTATACTCGGCAAGATAATGCTTTTTAGTCTACAGGAGGCACCTATGCACTCGTCGGTCAAAATTGTCCTTCTCAACCAGTGAGCCGTAAATTGTTTAGAACATTCGGAATCCGGAAATAGAACTCATACTTACACGACGGCTCATATAGGGTTACTGGCTGTATAAATATGAGACACAACACAACGGATTACAGCTTTTATCGCCTAATTTGGTTGATTTAAGAACCTTATACGTTCGATATCTTTGTTGCCTGCGATAGTGGGTTAAAGAAGGAATCCAAAACGTCAGGCCAATAAATCACTTCTTCAAGCGATCATGTCTACTTCTCCCCACCGGATATGATTGTTTACGATCAGCAACGATGTACAGTTTCTATTCTAGGTTCTTCATTTAAAAATGTAATGACAATGCCAGCGGTGTGAGCAGATCTATGAAATTATTCACAACAAAATGTCAGCGCGGAAATATATGCACAGTAGTAGACAGTACTTGTAATGTTGATCTCTCTGACAATGGACCTCCACTTACTTGTTGTTTTGAGGGAGCAAGATAGCGAAAAATTAGGAAAGTCGGCAAACAGTGAAACAACTCTATGGGGACACTTGACTGTGTCGGAATAATATAAATCGAATATTCTAAGGAGGTGTAGAATGACTGTGACTTGGGGGGTTTTCAAAAGAAAAACTATCGCTCGAGGCATAATGATAGTTATCCTGCCAGCACCAGCCCCTCCTAGCCCCATCAAAAATGACAGGGCTAGATGGGGCTAGGTGGGACATTCAACACGAGAACCCCGCCTGGCCTCACAGCGAAATAAAGTTTACGGGTAAGCGGGAACAGCAAAGGATCAAGTTTATTTGGTGAGAGGACCAACTAGCCTTTGGGCCTGGTCAACCTATAATTAACCCTGCCAGCACCAGCCCCGCGTAGCCCCCTCAAGTATGGCGGGGCTAGAGGACACAATGAAGGGGCTAGGCGGGGCTGTAGAGGGGGCTGTGGCGGGGAATTCAACACAACAGCCCCCCTGGCCCCACCAACTAAAAATGTGTAGGGGACGCCAGATTTCCGCCCACTTTTTGCACTCCGTTAAAATATTGACCTGTATGATGACTCCCCTGAGGTACACACACATATAATACCTGCTGGCAGAAGTTTCAGAGCTCAGAATAGGCATTTCTCGACGTCGAGGGAACCTCAGACTCAGGCTCTTCAGTGGCCCCATAATATGCCTTCATCTGGTGCTTAATGCGCTTGTATATGGTGGTTCGATGAGAGCCACAGTAATTACGCTTCATAATTGCTTTGGGTGTTCAGTAAAAACGATAAAAAATTGTATAGGTGGACTGTGAACACCAATGCTAACTAGTACATATATGGACACACAAGACGATTACTTGAATTGGTTTGTGAGTAAATACCCAAACAATTAGCATAAGATGCATAAATTAACTAAGGCAGTTATTAAGAGTATGAAAACAGCATTGCTTGACATACGATATTATCCGCGACCCGTGGGCGTAAACGAATGCTTTTTCCGTGATTTATAAGCCACCTTTGACAAATTTGCTCCTTTTAATGCCAAAGATGGTACAATGAGTGGTGCTTTTGAAACATAACTTTCGATGCAAATACGCTTCAAAAGGTTTCAATCCAGAGGGGGCTCTGGCCCCGCCCAGCCCCTTCCAGCAACGCCTATGAAGGGGCCATGCGCTGGCAGGGTAGAAGCCAAACCCAACTATCCCGTCAACGAGGGCCTATGCGTGTGCTACACCTTCCTCTTTAAGGAGGGCATTATTACACTGGGGAAAAATCCACTAGTTACTGAAGGCTTGGTAAGTGCGGCATGTCTTTACTAACCGAAGAATCCACAGCGTAGGGATGAGAGAGTGGAGTCCACCGTCAACGTCATCAGTTCGGTGGGCGAGAAAAGGTGGATGAGAAGTTAACTATTATGAAGGTCGTCACATCCAGGTGCAATATCGATGGATTTCTCCATCAATTTCTGTTATTCTGCAATACGTGTAAGAATTCCGCCTAAAAAGGGCTTCTTGGAACAAAAGAGATGATGACATGGTTAAAAAAGTTAGACGCGAACGTTTACTAAAATTTTACCCTAACGACGAGGTTTTCAATTCTAAGGGTTAATACCTTTTCTAAAATTGATTCTTCGTGGAGCTAAACGTTATGAATAGTTGAAGTCATCGTGTTCTTTTGGATACGCGGAAGGATGCCCACCTCCCTTAGAAGATTGACTGGAAGAACTGAAAGAAATATTCGACATCATTTTTACTTTTCGATATTTACAGCTCCACATAGATCCACATAGCAGGATTCGGGTTTCTGTTGCGTGCACTGTCTCAGATAACTGTCACGTGACTTACTACTTGGTATGAATCGGTGTAACAGTTTTGTCTCAAAATACCTTGGCATTTTAAAAATAAATCCACTAACCCTTCTGCTTTGGACTTTGCATTCCGCAAATTATATAGTTTCGTTGTTCCAGCCAGGCTGATCTCTTCGTGTTTTATTTTCTCCATAGTCGTGCAAATGGTTACCGGTGTCACAGATGTTCGAGTGGGGAGTAATTCAGTTAAAGATATCCTCTGCTAGCACATGTCCTGAACTAAGCACATGGCCATACTGGGATGAACGAGGCCATAGCCAAGTACGACAGATCCCCAATCTTTTATTTCTAGCCACTCAGTATAATCCCAATATTCACGATACTGCAGTTTCCTTTTAGTCGCGAGCATACTTCCCATTCTGAAAGATTAACGAACACTTACTTCCTCTTTCTGATAAAGCATATCAACCGGCAAGTCTAAAAGATATGAACGCCTGTAAAGACCACATTCTTTGGAGCCTCCGACTGTCAGAATTCAAACAACTGTGCACCATTTGGGGTCAGAATGATCCTTGGTCTTGCGGCAAGTCAAATCATCGACTTCATGCTCCAAGGAAGCTACAGGAGTTGCTTTTAACTTCAAACTCCGTTGAAGCATTCTCATTTTCCCCAATATCCGCACATTTTCGTTTTGCATCCGGGTAAATGCTGGCAACGGTAAACAGGGCAATTTACTTATATTGCCTCTTGATATAAGAAGATTTGTCATTTGCATTTAGAGGTGTCGGCAAGCAAACTTTTGCAGCCTAATTAACTGCGACTGGCAGTTTTCGATCACACCGTTAGAGCCCTTGAGGTATTTATCTAAGTCCCCCGTACCATTTTTCTAGTTATACTGGTGATTACCTCCGCGTTTGCAAATTGTTGTCCGTACTTTTCGATGCGCCGATATGAGAATCTTCCGACTATGGCGTGTCATGTGTTTTGCCTCTTTAGGAACAGCACTGTTCATCTCATTTTAGTCTTAGGTATGCTGCTGCATGAGTCCCTTGGACTTCAAAAGCACTCTTTTGGCTCTGCAAAGAGTATACGCACATTCAACCTCAAGACACCTCATTCTGCCCTACGTCTTTCCAGCATTTATGCCGAGTTTTGGACCGCTTTTCCGGGCGTGGGTGTTGGGTATCACGGAATGTCTGCCACAACTGCTTTATCAGGAGGGCAAAAAGTGAAACAGACTACTGGCAGTCCGCGAGCGGACCAGCCATCCAAAAATCGGCGTCAGCGTGGCAAGTAGCATTCATCCACTGCCAAATGACAGAACTCGCGCTCAAAAACCACGTCTCGGCGCTCTCCAAGAACACGCTCCAAACCAAAACCACGTTAACGATAGGGAGTTGGCTCAGGTAGTATTATTGCAGAAGGTTTAAGGTTATCAAAAATGAGTTTGTTTATTTTTTACTACTGCAATTGCAGTTATGGGAAAGGTGTTTATATCAACACTCACACCAACATCTACAAATGCGCGTCAGATCAAGGCCAACAGGCAATGCAGATTATCAGTAGCATGTTTGCCGTGAATGCCGAGTGTTCGTTCTTTGAATTTTGACGCTTCAAAAACGCTTGGGAAGACCGACTTTCAGTGATGAATGGAAACCTAGCAAAATAAAATACCTAACAAATATCAGTATTATTCGCGAAATTTAGAGTCACGATATGCGACCCTTGATATTGCGCAAGTCTTAGGTAGAAAATTTGCCCTAACTCATAATTTTCTTTTCCATATTTCCCTTATTTCACTATTTCACTGATGGGTCTGCGTAAGTATCTTCTGACGCGCATATCATATAAGACAATTCTACTATCGTTTCCGACTATGTATACCGTGTGTCCTGCAGTATAATGTGGACAAGCTAGTGACTGGCACGTAAATCAGTTTTTAATAATGGTAGAGGTTTGAGTAAAAATAAGAGTCGCAGATAAAATGGATCGCGAAGATAAACCAGCTACTTAGATTCAGTCGGAAGACTTGCGTACCATCTACTACTCTCTTTTCTCCTCCACCTGAACCCGGTGTCATGACATAACAGAAGAGCCGGAGACGGGACCGGACCCCGTTGTCATGCGTACCAGCACACTCCCTGGTCCCCTATGAGAAGCTGACCAATGTTTCAAACAACAAAGAGGGGTGGCCCAAATGCCTACTGAGTTGGGACGGTTGGTGCATGTTGGTACGTCAGACATTGGTTATCCAGTCCTTGTACGATTGATTCGTAAGTGACCGACCAGGCCGATTTATGCCATGTGTGTGCAATGGAGGCGTGCGCAGGATAGGTTTCGCTATGCCTTTATGAGTAGCCGCGCTGGCGGATAGAGAGTTGACAGGGCTGGGCAGTGGATAACTTTGTGGGTATGCAAGGTATGCTTGGTACGGCGATATAACAATGAATTCCACTGTCACAGAAACGCATGTTAACGCACTGAGCACTTGCAATACAGGACAATGAGAACGATAGATTCTCTTAGTGACCGACCTAGCAAGTCAAGTTGACTGTCCACCTTAAGGGTAAAGGTAAAGTCAAGACAGCTTGCTCTTATTCGGACCGCCTTCTGAAAGCGACGTTCAAATAAATGACTTTGTTCGTTAACATGCAATAGATCGCTAGTAACATTTGCTGACTTAAACTGACCAACTTATGTTGGCCAGGGAATATCAGCGGCATCAAAATCCTTCTAAACTAAGGATATCTTTCTCCTAACCTACTTTGTACGTTCATATATTTCTTAGTAGCAGGACAGAATTCATTATCTGATTAGACCGATGTTATGATCCTGATAACGTTAGCGGCCAGACATGGTACTTATCGCAAAATGCTCAAAGGGGTCTGAGTTTGTCTTTGTCAGAAGGGACTTTCGTAGCCCAGAGATTGGTGATGAACGTAAAATATGGTTTCGAGGTTTCTGCCCGGCTGCACAAAAGATATTTGGTATCGAAATCTTGAGATTCGAATAATGGGTCGACACTTCGGAGATGGGCATATCAAACAAAAGGTTAGACATTACTTAAAGCTACCTGACGTTTCATCGGAACGAAACTTCGGGTCAGATGAGTCTGATTGCTCGAATTGGTCCTCAGGATGAGATTCCGCTTAGAATCCAGCTATCGAGGAATTATGCCGAAAGCAAGAAAAACACTGCTAAACTTAAGACAAAACCAACTATTAAAATAGTTAATTGGGTTTAGCTTTTTCACTGTATAACATGGTGGGTAAGCAGAATGGTGTTCTAGATACAAATATGACGGGATATCGGGAAAGAGGGTATTCCTGTTGAGTTTTCCTCCCTATTAGAAACTACGAGCGAAAAGTTCATAGTTATTTCGGACTAACAATTGCTACACTTTGCACCTACTGAGTTCTTGTAATAAAATAGACATTTATTAAATAAAGTGGGATATTGATTCTATAGTGTAAGACACATTAGTCCACTTTGGATGTTCTCTTGCACTTAAGACAATACGAAGGAACCTAATGGAAGTGGTAAAAGTAACCGGGCAAATATTTTCGTTTCTTGAATTAAACAAAACTCCGACCGACTGTAGCATCGGTAGGTTAATAATGACGATATTTTTTACTGATTAATGAGGCGTCACACCGGTCCTTAACCAAGAAGACTTGTTACAGTATGCCCAGCAAAAACAAGTTCGACGTCTTAGGGAATGAACGCAATTGGTTGGAGGTAATAGTCAATAACCATAAAACATTAAGGCTATGTATACAGTAGGGGATGAACATTCACTAAAGATGCATGACTCACAACTAGGTTAACAGAACAAAACATACTTTATGTGTGTCGGTTTATTAAACGTCTAGAGGACACTGTCGATGCTGAGGAAAACACAGAGACAGTGAACGAGAAAATTGGGCACAGTAAAAGAACCATGGTACTGCTCATTATACTCCTCTATCGTGAAGTGAGCAAGGTTTGAATATTGGACATCTGGATTATGCGTGAATGGTCGTGACGAGTGAGATGGTCAAAGTGCGGACCGTATTCATGGAAGAAATAAAGGTACGAATTTGATACTAGTATGTGCATCGAAAATGACATAGAAATATAACAAAATTATTGGTGATCAGAGACGATCATCAGCCACCTCTGCCTAGTAAAATCAAATTACCCGCTTTTTCGATCACTGAAGTGAAAATGGCGAGTTCGTTTAAGACATAGCCCACGTAGGCAGAAATGGGAAATGGAGTGGAAGAAGTGAAAAGGCTTCAGGTTGATTAAACCTGGTCTACGTATATCATGATGCTAACTTGTGATTAAAGGTTACGGTGAAACCGCATTTATTTGCCCGAATTGTCCAGCACACAAAGGCACATCTACAGCCAACGGCGACTCGCACACTGGAAGCGACAGCACTTGTGCTAAAAGTGGCAATGATTGATGTTGAAAACAGCGGCGCAACTGATTTTTTGAAGAAGTAGGAATGAACTCGTCTATAAATTTGTAATATCATCAAGTTAAAGTGTTTTTTGTGGCAGTCGCTTCTACGCCAAAAAATCAATATCGAAATGAAATTGTTTGTCGTCTCCAGTTCACATTTAAGACCCCAGTCGATCTTACATCTCTTGCTAACTTAGAGACCGTGTTTAAATTGCGAAACTCCATGAAATACATCTTTGAATAACTCTCATAAATGTCGATATCCCAGAACCAACGAACAAAGCATTCCTTACCTGACAGTTCGACCATCCGTTTCGATGATGTCCACCGTGTGCCCAACAGTTGCAGCAGAAATGGGAGCAGGGACGGTGACTTACGCAGGGATTTATAGTGCCGGTAGACTTGCGTAGCATCTACCTACACTCTCTCCTCCTCCCTCGTCCGAGCCCGGTGTCAAGACAGAGTCAAGAAGACCGGAGACGAGAGAGGCCGTAGGTGAATGGCTCGGACGGATCCTCACCTTGGCGTTCCACCACACCCCCTGGTCCACACAACAAATAACCAGGATTTCAACCAACACAACAGAGATTGTAGGCTGGCACGACCGAAGCCGCACCTAGGCGTGCCACCAACGCCTGGCTCGGATCCCACACTATGGTGGGAGGGCCATAAAGGCCACATTAAAAAGGAGCCATTGCAGCCTGACTCTCAGACCGCCACCGGTCAAGCAGGAGGTCCAAGTTACCCCGTCAGTTGGCAACCTTCCAAGCCACGGCTTTTCGCGCACCGTGATAGCTTCAAGCGCGTCAGATTGTTTATAGTGAGGAGGAAGTGCGCTGAGTCGTCGACCTCACTCTCCCTTCCCACTCCCACACCCCAGCCGCTGTCCGAGCCGGTCAGCAGACTGGAGTGGGGAATGGGCGCGGTGGCTGTCATGGTCGAATGACCATGACTGCGCGCGCCACGGCATGACCTGGCCCTCCATACACACAACACCAGGATTTCACACAACGGGGGTTGAACGGCGTGTCTCTCACTTGCGTGAGAGGGCCGTGGAAGGTGCTGTTTCAGCCCGTCCCCAGCCCACCAGTCCGCCACTCCACGCAACACACACAACGCGACGAACTGCGTGAAACGAGAGCGGGCGTCAATCAGCAACCTTCCTATCCACGACGCTTGACGTGTCGGGATAGTCTCGGACTCAAGTCACCCGTGCAGCCGAAGCCGCATGGGGACCGAGTCGAGATGCGGACTTCCCACTTGCGTGGGAGGTGGCAGTTGGGTGCATGAGGTGTGTGAGAGTTGATTTCTGGTGCGGTGATGGTGGTAGTGGAGGAGGACGAAGGGAGTGAGTGAATGTGTGGTGTGGCCGGCGGTTGTCTACCGCAGGTCATCGTGGATGCGCATGTGGCCGAATAGGCTGGTGTTTCAGGCACTGGTTCGCCAGTCTCTGTGCGATGGATTCGCAAGTTACCGACCAGGCCGATGTGTGAGGTGAAGGTACGGTCGCAGTGAGGGCAGGTGTAGTCCTGATCCTCATCCCTGGAGTCGGGGGAGGTGGTGGTAGTGTTGGTTGTTGTGCGCGGGACAATCGCCTGAGCGTCCGCCGTATGAGCACTGGACGAGAAGGAGGAGGAGGAGGAGAAGGAGGAGGAGAAGGAGGAGGAGGAGGAGTAGGAGGAAAAGGGTGATGGAAGTGGTGGGTCGGAAGAATTGTCAGGGTTAGTTGGCGGCGGAGAGGAGGAGGAAGAGGCAGGCGGGGGGGCAATGGTTGGTGCCGTTCGAGAGGCGCGGTTAATCCGAAGATGTCCAACAAGTCCGATTTGAGCCCGGAATGTCCGTTGACATCGAGGACACGTTGGAAGCGATTGTGCGGCGGCGTTGCCTACTGGGCGAAGTTGTGATTTGCGGGCTTCACGTTTCGCTTTGGCGGCAGCGATGCAGTTGGCTTCGTATATCGCAGCGCCTGTCTTCACTGTCCTCCTCCAGGTCGGTCGATGGAGTGCGAGCTCCTCCCAGTTGGTCGGGTTGATTTGCAGGCATTTCGGGGAGGACTTATGGGTATCCTTGTAACGGCGAATCTGGCCTCCTTGACGGCGAGAACCCGTCGCGACGTCTCCGTAGAAGAGTCGTTTGGGTAGTTGCTCGTCGTCCATGCGCACCAGATGGCCGCTCCATCGCAGCTGAATGTGCCTCAGTATGGCGTAGATGCTGAGGATTCCCGTCCGTTCCAGCACATCAGTGTCGAGGATTCGATCCTGCCACTTTAGCCTCAGGATGCGACGAAGACAAGTGAGGTGGAAGTGGTTCAGACGACGTGCCTGCTTTGCGTACACAGTCAAAGTCTCCGCTCCATACAGTAGTGTCGGCAGGATGACGGCCTTGTACATCTTCAGCTTGGGGCTCAGCTAAAGACCGTGGCGATTCCAAACTGTGCTTTGGAGGCGACCGAAGGCTTGACTGGCTTTAGAGATCCTGTTGGTGACTTCGTCGTCGATCTTGGTGTTGCGGGAGAGAGTACTCCCCAGGTACGGGAAGTTCTTCACCACCTGCAGTTGGGTTTCGTTCACGCTGATTTGCGGCGGCGCGTTGGGGGCTGTGGCTTAGTTGGGTGGCGGTTGGTGCATCACCACCGTCTTCTGCGTGTTAATGACCAGACCGAAGTTCTCGCAGGCGGCGGAGAACAGGTCCATGCACCGTTGCATCTCCTCTTCTGAGGTGGTGTTCAGGGCGCAGTCGTCGGCGAAGAGGAGTTCGTGAACGGTGGTTGTGGATACGCGCGATTGGAAGTGCATACGTTGTTGATTCAGCAGGTGACCGTCCGTCCTGTAGCCGATGCGGATCCCGGGGCGTTCGTCGCGGTAGGCGTCCATCAGCATGGCAGAGAACATAAGACTGAAGAGGGTAGGCGCCAGTACGCAGCCCTGCTTCACTCCGTTGGTCACTGCGAATGCCTCTGAGACAGCTCCGTTGTCCGTGACTCGCGCCATCATACCGTCGTGCAGCTGACGCACCATCTGAGTAAATCGCTCCGGACAGCCGAATTTCTGCATGATCTTCCACAGTCCTTCACGATTCACCGTGTCGAAGGCTTTCGTCAGGTCCACGAAGGTAGAGTACAGGTGGGTCCGCATCTCCTGACACTTCTCTTGTAGTTGACGGGCGGCGAAGATCATATCCGTGGTCCACGATGACGACGGAAGCCGCATTGGCTTTCCGGCAGAAGGCCCTGTTCCAGATGGTTATTGAGGCGGTTGAGAAGGATGCGGGTGAAGATCTTCCCGGCGATGTTCAGCAGGGAGATGCCGCGGTGATTGTCGCAGACTTGGCGATTTCCTTTGCGCTTGTAGAGATGCCCGATGGTTGCGTCTTTGAAATCTTGCGTGACTTCACCTTGACGCCACATCTCTTGGAAGAGCGCAGTCAGGTGATCCATCAGTTGGGGACATTCGTGCTTGTAAACCTCAGCAGGGATTGCGTCCGATCCGGGTGCTTTACCGCTAGAGAGCTGCTGCGCGGTCCTGATGGTCTCCTGGAGAGATGGCGGGAGGTCGAGGTCCACGTTGGTCTCAACTTGCGGCAAACGCTCGATGGCGGCGTCGGAGATGACGGAGGGGCGGTTGAGGACGCCTCGGAAATGCTCGGCCCATCGCTGCAGGATTTGCGTCTTCTCAGTCAGGAGAGTGTTGCCGTCGGCGCTGAGGAGAGAAGAAGTGCCATTCGTCGGCGGACCGTAAACAGCTTTGATCGCAGAGAAGAAGTTCTTCCATTCGTTGCGGTCCGCGTAGCCTTGGATCTCCTCAGTTTTGCGAGTAGTCCAGGCGTCCTGCATCTCGCGCAGTCGTTGATGAAGTTGGCGGCGACTGCGGTAGAAGGCAGCTATGGTGGCATCAGTGGGGTGATCTACGTAGGCTTTGTGTAGGCGTTTCTTCTCAGCTAGCAGATTTCAGATGGCGGCGTCGTTGTCGTCGAGCCAGTCCTGGTGTTGGTGGGGAGCGCGACCGAGGACGGCGAGCGCCGTCGACTGGACCGTGTCTCGCAGTTGACACCAGCGGTTCTCCACGGAGGCGTTCTCCGCAGCGGCGGCATCGGCGATGAGGAGGTTGTCTAGCCGTTGAGCTAGCTCGTTGCTGAGATGAAGATGATAAGCGGGCAAAGACAACAAAGCAACATTCAGCTTACCTGGGGGTCGCTTACCTGGGGGTCGCTTACCTGGGGTCGCTTACCTTGTGGTCTCCTGCGAGGCTGTAGTCGAATACGCATCTTCGATATGACGAGGCGATGGTCGGTCCACCCGTCAGCACCCGCGATCGCCTTCGTCACCAGCACGTCCCGCTGATCTCGCCTCCGGACGAGGACGTAGTCCAGCAGGTGCCACTGGCGCGACCGAGGATGCCTCCAGGTGGCCTTCTCTCGCTCCGGCAGACAGAACAACGTGTTCGTCAGGATGAGGCGGTGTTCTGCGCAGGTGCGGAGAAGCAGCAGACCATTGTTGTTTGAGCCGCGGAGACCGTGGGGACCCAGTACTCCTCTCCAGGCAGTATGGTCTGTGCCGACGCGAGCGTTGAAGTCACCAAGGACCATCAACTTGTCCGCCTTCGACACAGTCGCCAAGAGGGCGTGCAGGTCCTCGTAGAATTTGTCTCTAACGGCGTCGGGGTTGGTCAACGTCGGAGCGTAGGCGCTGATGATGGTGGCGAATTTGCCTCCCCAGAGAGGCAGGCGGAGGCTCATCAGGCGATCATTGATACCCTGCGGCAAACAGGGCAGTCGTCCCACGATGTCGTTCCGAATGGCGAAGGCGACACCCGCGTCCCGTCGCTCTGCCCTGGGTCGACCGCTCCAGAAGAAGGTGTAGCCGGCACCAACCTCCTCCAGTTGGCCTTGTTCGGAGAATCGGGTCTCGCTGAGTGCGGCGATGTCCACCTTGTAGCGCGCCAGTTCTCGTGCCACTAACGCCGTCCTCCGTTCCGGTCGGTTGCTCCTCGGATTGTCTAAAAGGGAACGAACATTCCAGGCTGCCAGAGTGAGCGGTCTCACCCTGCCAGTCTGGTGACAACGAGTGGGGCGACGGGAAGGAGATGGAGAAGAAGGTGACGAAGGAGAAGAATAGGCAGAGGAAGAGGAAAAAGAGGTAGGATGAGGAGAATGAGTATGGTTGTTGTTGTTGTTATTATTATTATTATTGTTGTTGGTATTGTTGTTGTTTCGATTTTGATTGTTTCAACCATGATAAGACGTCTGCGGCCCTGGCTAGCCTGGAGACGGCGTGGTACTCAGCAATGTTTAGGCCACCTTTTCTAGGCCCTTCCCCTCGTGGGGGCTGGCAGTGCCATCCCTGAATAGGGCTGCCATGTGCCGTTGTGGCGCGGCCGAAATCCACTATGGGACCACGACTTCGGGTTGTAGTGGAGAGCGACTCGAATTCGCCGTAAGCCGCGGTCTCCGACGGCGTAGGTGGGCGCGTCAAGGCCTTGTCGATGTGGAGATCCATCCCGTCACCGTCTGTCCAGTGGCGTGCAGAGGCGAACCACGTCACGACGGTGCCGACGCAAGGTTCCATCCGACCTTCCATCCAGCGGAATCCGCAAACCCTGTGCACACGGCACAGCGCACAGGGCCCCCTCACCTGGTTTAGCCCGCCGGTCGAGACGGTTGCCCGGGGTGGGGCCGCTGAGCAGAGTCCAGCTACGTGGAGCCACAGGTGAGAGTTGAGTGCCAGCAAGTGGACGCTAGGCGCAGTCCCAGCGCACGCAGCATCACCCAACGAACAGCTTGCTTAGGGTCGAGACGGGAAGGAGACTGGAAAGGTCAAGAAGCTCATCGACAAGGTGCGGAAGATGTAACCATGACGCTTCTTGTCAATAGAAGAAGCCACAGACCAGGAAACGAAAACAGGAATCTCGTCGCAACTGCCAACAGTTCGTTAATTAGCGACATGAGAGGAAACGTTAAGGGCCGCAAAGATAATCACTCCAGGACGTGATGGATGCAATCATACACTTCTTGTTTGATAAGGTTTTTTCGTCCATGTTGGGCCAAAAGGAAGAGACCAAAAAGACAGAGGAAACTGGCGTTCAAATGGTGAAACAGAGAAGTGGTGAAATGATTATAAAAGAACGATGATTGGCATAAGGCCGACTTACTGGACTGATCGAGTTAATAATTGGAATAATTAGGGCTAAAATTAATGTGGAAAAAAGCAAGGGCCGGCCTCGAATCTTATAACCCATAGAAATTACTCAGTCACTAACTGGCATTTCTCGGATATGAGACACTGGACTAGAAGAAGAAAAGAGTTTTGCCTAAAAACAGTCTGAACATTTTTCGATTTCGCAGCAGTCGTATGCATTCTATAAACCAGAGAAAAGAAAGCAGTACTCAAGGATGGGGTGTGGAAGAATTTTAGCTTTGTTTTCAGATGGAAAAATCAGTGATGCCTTCGCAGTTATATCTACATTAGGAGATAAAGTATACATACTCCTGTAACTTAAACCCAGGTCCATGTTGATGGATCGTCCAGTGAGACGACTATTTTAGAAACTTTGGAGGACGGGAATCTTGAAGGGACCGAAACACATGACACTACATCTTAATGGAGCAAACTATATCTGTCAGGCCGAGCATCATTCTGGCAGCGAAAGCATATCGGAGTAACATTTCCAACACAAACACTTGCGTTGTCCTAGGAAAATAAGTAAGCATACGTAAAACCATCAGCATAAATCATCGCTTGCGCATTTCTAATTATTGTTGATATTTCGGTGATGTAAAAATGGGAGTAGCGAAACTAGAACCACACACTGATATTCACCACATTCGATCGGATGAGGAGGCAAATAGCTATTACCCACCAGGATCTTTTCACTGCGGTTTGGCAAGTAGGAACCAACGAAGCCGAGTACAGGTGGGTGCATTCCGAGGAGCTCGAGTTCTTCTAGAAGACGTCTTTGCAGGACCTTACTGAAAACTTTGCTAACGTGAAAATAGACCACTAGCACTGACTGCTGCTTTATACAAAGGGGAATGACCAGGTTAGGAAGTGTTGAGCGGCAAGAGTAGGGTGGACTTCCAGGAAAAAATCTATGCTGGGTAGAGTACAAAAGCTAATAGCTAAACGGGTATCAGTAATTCCATTGAAAAAAAATCATTTTTAGACGTTTTGATAGAGCCAGAGTTTTATGAACGCCTCGGTAGTCGTAGGAGTCTGACTGAGGTTCTGACATGTATACTAGAAGAATAAAAGTGGTCTTAAATGAATAAATAATGTTTTATTACAGACCCATCTGAGCCCCATCAAAGCAAGTAAAAATAAATTTTCATATAAATTTTAGACATGGCAGGCAGAATCCGTACAAAATGTAATTCATAGTTTCCGAATAAGTAGTCCGTTAAGAAAAATGATGAACGAGCAGTGAAAAATCTACTCAATAATTAGAAAAGTGATTGGATTGACTTTACAGGAGAAAAAACCTGTCGCTCATAATAACACAAGCATGCGGGCAGGACTGGCCTGAATGTGGCGGTGTATAACGAATTATGATCGAACAGTGTAAGGGCAAAAATAAATCTCAGCCTTCGGAGGTACGTAAGCGGGTCAGACGGGATTGGCCTGCGTGCGGTATTGTATAAGGCATTCAAAACGGACATCGTTAGGGCAGAATTAATACGCTGGATGAGACTTTTCGCGTCATAGTGAAGAGACGAGAGGAACCCAGACGCGATCGGTCACCGTCCGCTTCGAGCCCACCCGAGGAGTGGGCATGAGAGGTACGACCAAACTACTACTAGACGAGGAATACAGATGGTTCCGTCGTGAGCGTCGACAGACCGCTTGAGGTCGAAATGCGAGAGATGACATAAAGGACCGCGAAAATCAACGCTATGGGAGATGATTGATCACACTGAACTCAGTAATCAAATAAAAACAGTGGGTTGTGCAGATATAAGTGGACGTTTCCACTTAATCTACCACTAAATCCCAGACCGACCCTTCTCGAATTCAAGAGGCTGAGTTTTCGGGAATGAGACCGTTAAAAAAGCCTTTATACTTTCCGGTGTATGGTGTTTGCGTAATTGTGACTTGAATACCAGTAACTTAGGATGACCTAAGTACTTAAATGTTTCAGGGAACAATTCATTTGGAAGTTCACCGGAGAATAGATGTCTTCGCAATTGGAGAAAGTTTTTCATTTTCTTGGTAAGCGTGTTTGGCACAACGTACATCCCAAAAAAAGTGGAAGGTTTCTAAACAACTTGTTGCTTTCGAATTAACTCTCCCTTTGAGCGTAACAATATTTCCCGAAGGTAACTCCGCTATTACCATGTAGTTTAGTTTTCCAGCAAAAATCGCCAGTCCGCTCGAGAAAAGAAGTGGTTACAGAGGATTTGGTCGTCGCCATTACACATTCAGCTTTGCAGCATTATAAGAGGCTAGCACAAGTTGTTTCCAATTTTTTCGTAAGATAGAAGCAGCTTTCACTTCTGTAGGAAATAGGGATTATTTATCTGCTTTCTGTCAAGTCATTCATGGTAAAGTGCCTTTTTCCGAAAACATGTGATTTGATTTGGCAAAAACATAATACAAGTAATATTGCAAGTCATAACATAAAAAGATTCCTCTACGTTTGCTATTGATGAATGTTTGATAACCTAGACGATGTCTACTGCGTGGACTGGTGATGCAATGAACCGCGTGCAGTTGAACAAGAGGTCGACGAATTTTATGACGTCAATAAATTATGCACGTTTCTTCGCTTTTGTCTTGTTCAAATTTATACCGGGAAAAAGCGTTTTAATTTGATAAAGTAAAAGTCAGAGGTTTACATTATCTGAGCGGCAAGTGATTCAAATCTTTGTTCTAATTTCCTGAAACATACTTGGATTGAAACACCAGTTACATGCGGAATGGGCCTATCCATGGACGTTCATAAAGTAAGATACAATCACTGAATTCAAGTACCTGTCAGATGTAACACAAGTAAATTTAAAACACCGCAAAGCGAAAGCTAAATGAACTGTTTTCGGCAAATACAGAATTCCTTCTAATTTAGATATTTCCTCCAGTTGAAAACAAAGCAGCCAAAATAACCTATTTATTTAGGTATAGATACTAAATAATCCCATCTATTCAGCAGGCTGTGACAGTGTGGGCTTTAGATTTTTTCAGTCATCGAAATCTTTGGAATCGCTAGAACTTCAGGAGGAAATGCTATTTCAGTGAATCATTGAACGTTCCCCCTTCACTAGATGACTTGGAAATCAAGCAAATTCGTTTCAACCTTTGAGCTCTGTTAAAATGCAGCTGAACGTTACGTGTTTCATAAGGTTTCATTAAGGTTAACGATAAGAATTTTTAAATTGCTTTATACTAATACATATCTATGGGGATGTTCAAACAAGGGGGGCTTGAATTCAGGCGTTCTAATCAACGTTCCTCTGATATCGCCACAGAACGCGTCACCTGCAACGAGCTGCTTTATCTGTCAAGGAGACACCCTACGCATATTTTTGGTTCCACTTTTCCGTTTTTCATCTGGCTTTGATTTTGCTTCCGATGCCGTTCTCCTGCTCCTCGTTGGCCTGACGATATCTTTGTGACTGTGAATTTCTCAACGACTCTGCTGACTGACCTTAGTTTCCAGTTGAAGGTTTAAAACTCGTGCGCATTTTCACAAAAAAAACTGTCAGGTACGCGGTTACCTGAAGTCTCCCGAAAAAAACGATGTCTGTTCGCCCTCTGGTTGCAGTAGAGAACTCCTTTAAGCGAATGAGGTCAGAACTTTCATTCCAGTGCCCAAAATGGAAACCTGACATGGTCATCACGGTCGCCACCTCCCACCTCATCGTTGCGAATGAACTCTGTTAAGATATCGTCAATAATATAGTAAATTGCGTATCAGAAATCATGGCTGTGCATGATAGCCCAAAAACCGGATCCAGTTTAACTGGGCTATTAAATATCAACGCATTTTCAATTTCTCGAGATGTCGGTATGTGACCTAGGTCCACGTATTGGTAAATGTGTCCAAGTGACCACACTTGCTGGGCTTTTTCGCCCGTCATCTAGAAAAGTAACATTTAGCTATTCGAGTTTAGATGATTTTGGATTCTTTCTTTAAGCGACCGCGCAGTGGGCATCTGATAAATATTATCCACTAGTGATATGCCACTATCGGATGGAATAATATTATACCAAATCGTCTTCTTAGCAGTGTCCCCCTTTTCGACACACGATCGTCTGTGTGTGAGCAGCCTTTTAAAAACCATATGTCCGTCCCGCCATACGTTTGCTAGGCTTCCGTTCTCACTTTTATCGTGTTTACATCTTCGAGCAGCACTGATACTGACACAAATAGGTGATAAATATTCACGAAAGTTAGCCATCTGTGTCCTGCATTTTTAGCTGAGTTGCTTTTTGGGTGTTGGAGGCAAGCATGCCGCTAATGCCTTGTAATTGCAATAATCCCTAAAACTTCCATGTGGTCACTTAACTATAATCCCTCAGCCAGCCGCACCGGTAAATTTGTTACACATATTCCTACGTTTCTGTTAGTTGTTTCTATATGGCCTGTGTTGAGACTTCGAGTACGTCGATCTAAACTATTTTAAGTAGAAGACGAAAGGGCTATTCCAAATACACAGTTAAGCTGTGCTAGGGTGTCCCCTTATACACGACGTGTTCCGGCCATGCATCGTAAAATTAACCCCCTTTTTACGCTCTAGATCATAGTGCGGCAGATTGTTTCTTTCATATACTTTGCTTCCAATGGTTGTGTTTCATAGGACAACGATGGCATTCCTTCCACTAAAATAAATTATTATCTATCGGAAATTCGCATGTTTATTATATTTGTAATAACCCCTTTCCTTCATGTTCAGCTAATTTCTTTATTTTCCTCATGTCAAATAATTAACTCCTTTAAGATCTAGCTTATAAACCGATTTATAAAAACTGCGATGTCATGGAATCCTAGTTGGCGGGTAGTATATACAAATAGAGGAGAGCGTTGGCATATCAGCAAACACTCCACTATGTCGCGTTATCATTGTACGTTCAACCTGTTGAATCAGGCGAAAGTTTTAATGCAGGATCTCGTCTCGTAGAATGCAAAAGTTATGTGGCATTAAATTTTCAATCTATCGGGCCGAATCGCTTCATAAAGGGTAGGGTAGTGCACAAAACATTACGACTGACTAGAAGGGATCTTCTCTAGAGCACATCTGTTTTCGCATCTTATCATCTCGCAATTTTATCTTGTCTGTTGCGCTCAATGCACTGATGCTAATGGTGATTTTCGTATGCTCCTTGGCTTCCCGGTTTTTTTTCAGAGGCAAATGTCGATTTTACTTATTTTTCGCTAGTCGATGCTCGTGTTTAAAACTCTTTTCTATGCTTTTTAGCTGTCATCGAGATAAGATGATATCTTCTGTCCCCCTTGATGCAAATGCAGCTCAACTCAGTTACCTTCGAAGCACAGTTCCCTTAAACATGATCGACGCGCAGCTGCTGCAGTACCACTCTGCTGCCGGCTATCCTTCGCCAGTTCAGCAGTCGAAAGCCGTTATGGGTCGTTCACCAGCTACTACAGCGGTTGTGGGGTCCGCCGCAGGCGGCTATGATTATCCACAAGTGTGCTACTATCGTGAGTCCAATCGTTTTTTGCTCGCGTTTAGTTTCTGCGTGGACGGCAGTCCTGATGCTTGGTTTTTTGGTTATGGGGTGAGGTGAATATCAAAGGCGTTTTAAAGCACTGGAATGCATTTGTATATGTTTTTGCCGCAGGAATCACCAAC
>CACRXP010000317.1:20485-33222 GCA_902702965.1 Spirometra erinaceieuropaei | reverse complement strand
CCGAAAAAAAAACATTATGTTCTTGCATCACTAATATATGCTAGTCCGTTCTTAAACTAAGCTGCCGGAGGTCCACTCTGTTCAACTCTAGGACCTCCCGTAGGCGGTTGAAGCAGGACTTATTAGTAGCCTTCCGTTATGCGACACGGTTCAAGCATGGCCTACCATTATATATACATATATATGTAATGGTAGGGGGCGCTCACCGATCGTTCAGACGGAACTCACTAGTTCCGTTTTGCCTTAAGGGCTCTCTCTCGAGCCCAACCAGCAGCCGCACAGCGGCGCATGATATATAGTCAGAATGCTATTACCGACAAAGACAAGGGAGACTGGAATGGCCATTTCTGGCTTATTTGCCGTCGTCAGCCAGCCATACCCAAGCCCGAAGTGTGGAACACCCGAGCCTCGAACTCGCGACCTGTTGGTTTAGAAGTCCACGCCTCTACCCACCGGGCCACGAGCCCGACAGGGAAACGGGCTCGTGGCCCGGTGGGTAGAGGCGTGGACTTCTAAACCAACAGGTCGCGAGTTCGAGGCTCGGGTGTTCCACACTTCGGGCTTGGGTATGGCTGGCTGACGACGGCAAATAAGCCAGAAATGGCCATTCCAGTCTCCCTTGTCTTTGTCGGTAATGCCATTTTGCCCAAGTAATTACGACAGGTCGGTGAATATCACTCTCGTTTGACGGAGGAACAGAAACCCCTGGCCTACTAGTCCCGGATACAGACCTTGCGCGTGCACGCCAGCACTTGTAGCTTGGTTATCATTGGCTAACGACTACGGATAACGCGGAAGTAGCCTTTTTCTGTCTCCCCTGTCTTTGTCGGTACCACAGCCAAACTGTAAGATTCCGAGTCCGTTTCCACACTGCACCTCGCACTAGCACATAAAAATTTATTTTTCCGCCGATTGGCTAGACACAGACAGAGTTGTTGCACATTCAGTCTTTACTTAAGGCCCACCTTTGTGCTATCGGACTTACCGCATCGTTAAGATTAGTAAGACGCGCAGCACAACGCGGGGTAATATAGCTGTACTCTTGCCAACGCTGCATGCACACACACGCAGATCGCGCAGCTGCTGCCAGGCCTGCGACTGCGTATGCCATGAGAGGCTGGCCCATTTAGTCGCGAGAAACGGCCTTCCTAAAATCCACTGCACTGAGGCTGCCCTTGGAGATAATTATATTTCAGCCTGTTTTTGGCCTATATGCTACTGCCGCCACCGCACACACAAACGACAATTTCACCGTCGATTTCGGCGATGTTTATCCTGTGCTCCATCGCAGAGAGCGGGACGGTGACTTGCCCGTGAACCAGTTTATAATGATAGTGGACATTTACAACATCTATCACTCTCCTCCTCCCCCTCCTCCTCCTTCTCCTCCTCCTCCTCCTCCTCCTCCTCCTCCTCCTCCTACCCCCGGCCTGGACCCGGTGTCATGGCCAAGTCAAGAAGACCGGAGGCAGGGGATGATGCAGGTGGGTGATGCGGCCGGACTCGCGCCTAGGCGTACCACCACACCCAGTGATTTACAGAAAAATGCTTCACCAGGATTTTCAACAATAATAAAAATGGGGGACGCAGGGATCCCAATTGGCGCGACGTAAGATTGCAACTAAGCGTTCCACCACATGCCGAATGTTGACATTTTTATGAGTGCGCATTCCCGACAACGCCTGCCGATGTAGTCCCCGTGTTGACCCAGCCAATCTATCTCATGGCCCGTTTAAGGGCGAACACAACAGTTCGTCCGTCGATTTCGACGATATCAACCCTTTTGATCCACAGGAAGGTGAAGCGAGCACAATGACTTATGCTTGAATTAGTTTATAACGAAAGTAAACTTGCGCATCATCTACCGCTCTCTCTCCTCCCCACCTGGACCCGGTGTCAAGACATAGTCAAGAAGACCGGAGGCAGGAGAGGATGCAGGTGGCTGGCACGGCCGGACTGGCACCTAGGAACGCCACCACACCTGGTCTATAACGTACACTGACCAGGATTTTAACCAAGAACACCACAGAACACCACGACGAGGATGACTTGGTAGCCATACTCACGACCTGTGTACACAGCGGGAGCGCAAGCGCATCTACCGGCAGGGAGCCAAGTGCCTGAGAACTGCCAGCGCGCACCAGGCTGCGATTGTCTTGGTTTGCTGATCCGGGCATAGCAGACGCTTATAATCCTTCAGACCCAGGTGGGAGGGGGGGGGGAGGGCGAACACACGCACGCTCACAAAGCGAGAATCAACAAGCAACAGGACTGTGTGCCTGATATTATCACGATTTGGCCGGGCGAGACCAAGTGTCCTTCTTGTTTATGGAAGTTTCTAAAGTGTTCGTACAGTCCGTGGGTAGTAGTGGGCTTCTCGACTTGCCATTTATGTATTTAAGATAAACAGGCTAGACACGACTTATGCCACCAACTGGATTAAGGCAAACAAGGCGACGTTCTTCCCATGCTTAGTAAAGCAGAGACTGATGGAGATGTAAAGTGTCCGACTGACTGGGAAGGCAAAGGACATTCGAGGGTGCACGAACCACAGTGAAATTATAAATTTCTTCGCGGCCATTCAAACCATCCACGGTCCTTAAGCTCAGCCTAGACGCCACAGCCCTACTGTCGGACGAATTACAAATTCGACAATGCTGGAGTGGACACTCACCAGGAGGCGGGGAGTCCATGCTGTATAGTAGAAAGCACAAACAGGAAGTGCTATGGGTCTCACTGTTGATTTTAGCCCCTCATAGCGGCAGAAAACTGGTGAAACTGGGCGTCTGTTCGTTACCTGTGCTGTCAACATGACAAGTCATGCGACCGCAAGCACACTCTCTGTTTACAGCCGGCTAACTACAAGAAAAATGGACCAAAACGTGAGGACCAATCTTCACCTCATCTCCATTGATCCGACAAGGGACTTAGGCGCTGTAGTGAATTAGGAAAAGTCATGCTGAAATTCGCATGTCCAGCACGATTTGCGCAGATGATAAGACAGCCGCACGAGGACATGACGAACCAACAGTGGGTCAGCCGAGGGTTGATCAGGCTGTGTATTCGCCCTCACCTTCCTCAGCCTCATGACTTTCGCCATGTCGGTACCTGTCTACCGTGCAGCAGGCGTTATCGGGCATGCGCACACATGACAAAATTCGGGATGTAGTGGCAAGCTCAATTGCCGTATCACGCCGCGTCAATTGGGATCGGTGATGTCCCCTATTTGTTTTATAGTTTAAAATCCTTGTCACCGTCTGCTGTTGACCAGGGTACGTCCAGGTGTGGGTTTTCGCCATGCCAGACGCCTGTACCCTCTCACGCCTTCGGTTTCCTTGACTTTATCATGATATCGGACTCCTGTGGGGAGAAGGAGGGGGGGAGTTCGGTAGAGGCTACACAAGTCGCCGTCTCTCCTCTCACCCTGTTGTGGATCACGCGATGGATCTAGTTGAAATCGACGGTCTGGGATCGACATCAGTCACCGAAATGATGGACAGCTGCTCAAAATCCTGCTTACTCAGGCAGAAACTGGAAGGTCAGTATGTGCGGTCCCATATGCGAAGCACAGAAGGCTGTTAACCGACAAGACAACTCCCACCTAGGTCTGAGAATCAGGCTACAACGTCCCCCTTCTTATTCGCCGCGCTGAGGTCTGCTACAGGTTGTGTCTGGTCCGCGCTGAGGGGCCGTTCGGGTTGGCTACCAGTGCGCCTGCCCTCATCCCTGATCGTTTTGACTTTGTTCTGTCATCAGACAGCAGTGAATGTGGCAAGAGGGTGTGAGGTGGACGCAGCCCATGTCATCAGTCCGTTAACACGGCGAAGCAGTGGCGAACC
Source organism: Spirometra erinaceieuropaei (assembly GCA_902702965.1). NCBI lineage: Eukaryota > Metazoa > Platyhelminthes > Cestoda > Diphyllobothriidea > Diphyllobothriidae > Spirometra > Spirometra erinaceieuropaei. Next base: position 29,383 of record CACRXP010000317.1, on the reverse strand, counting down.
TTGGTGTTTGAGGCTATCAATATATCCTGCTCAGTTTGGTCTGAAAGTAGGGTTTAAGTGTGACTGAAACATATGCTTTCTGGGCGTCTGTTCGGTCTGCCGCCCCCTCCCCCAACCTAGCTCGAAAATTGAGCGAAAGAAGTTAATATGTGAGTGTGCACACCAAACAGGCAATAGCTGGGTTAGTCAAACAATCAAAATAGTCGAGGGCACACTATTCACAGACTGGGGAGAGCGACAATTATCTTCTCGCCAGTTAGACCTGTATGGCAGCAAGCAAAGCGCCAGTGTTCTCCGCCGATCAATTACTACTACGAAGCAGTCGTGTGTGTGTGTGTGCGTGCGGCTGGTGTTTGCAGTAACGGCTGTGCCGACGAGGTCACCAGAGGGCTCTAGCTGTGCTGATAGGTCGTCTGACCTGCCCTGACCAGGCGCCTTCTGCCAACGCACCCGCATCGAAAGCTCGACATCAGACTGCAGGAAAAAAGATGTAATTTGGAACCCACAGAAAGAAGCGCCTCCTGCACAACGCGTAGACGGTCGCTGTGGGGGGGGGTAAGGTGAGCCTACTGCCACGAGAAAAACGACCCCTCTCTGCACTGACTGTGTCTAGCCATAGGGTTACCTGAAAAGGAATTCAAAATGACCGCGGCAACCCCGAAGCCAGCGAAAGACAAGATTCCAAGAAGCAACTACAGGAAGGAGACTGAATCATGGAGATAGGAATTTTATTCACTTTACCCACCACAAGGAAGCATTTACAGGTAGCGAACGCACAGAAGGCATACAGCTTCTACAACATCAATGGCGGGTCCCACCACTTGCGGCAATAATGGGACCATATTGGCACTGCGTTGGTGGGCGGTGACTGTCCTTTGTGATTTGTGGGCCTTTCCACTGCGGTGGGTACGAGGGTAGCCGATCAGAGGGTACCGGAACTAGAGCGTGGTGTTACAGCGGGCGCAGCGGGTGGGATGGGTGTTTTCTGCTGTGAAAAGTAGGTTGGCCGTTTGGCGACTGATTAACGTGCTGCAGAGAGGTCCTCAGGGTATCCTTTCGTTGACCTTGCCTGCGAGTAGCCGTTGTGAGATCGCCATTGCCTGGACCTGCGCACTCGCAATGTGACCACTGTCAGCTCGACCGTCGGTTCCGACGATGTCCATCGTGTGGAGGCGCGGGGACGGTGACGTGCACGTGAAGTAGTTTATCGTGGTAGTAGACTTGCGCTGCATCTGCCGGAGGTGTGATTGGGCGCAGGTGGCTGGCACGGCGGGAAGACCTGCGTCTAAGGCGCGCCATCACACACGTATGGCTGTAGTTATAGAATCTCGAGGACTCTGCGCGGCCTGACAGACACGCGCCGTGAGTCAATCTTGCCTCCACTTTGCCCGTCGTAGGAACCTTTCGCGCACAACAACCCCTGTCACGTTCCGATAGTAGTGCAGAATCAAGACCAGTGTGTGCGCAATGAATGGCAGAGCTAAACAACCCGTACTCGCGTCACGGACGTTTTAGTTCTTCCCTCTACACGTACCAAGTGTCATTGCAGGGGAAGTGGGTGGAGGGAGGGGGTTGGGTCTCACGCAAGTGCGACCATTATAAAAAGGTCACATTTCTAGGAAGCTATTACGGCCTGACTCTCAATCCAAAGGAGGGCCGGATCGTCCCATCGGTTTACAGCTATGCGTGCAACAACATTTGTTACGTCTGGATGCCTTCACGACGCGTTTGGTTGTGTGCAGTTAGACGGTGCGCGCCAGATCAAGGCCGCATCCCCTCCTTCCGCGCTCGGACGCCATTCGCCCAAAGCGCAGTGGCGTCGCATGGAGTAGTCCGTCGTTTAACCTACACCACAAATGCGGGCTCGAGTTTTCGCGGAAGTGGGCGCCGCGCGGTAGACTACCACACCTGCTGCATATTAAGCGACAAGCTTCCGCAACCTGACTTTCTTTTCGACCAGAGTGCAGGTCTTGGTTTTCAGCTTGTCTGGCGTATGTGGGCCATTGCAGGTCTCGTAGGCCTCTTTGCAGATCATCAGCTGCGTGTCACCATATAGAGACTGTAGCGGCTAAGCGGTGATGGTGTACGCTCAGTAGGCCACAACTTCAGGCCATATCCCAAGTTTTTAGAAGCAGGACGCCATTTGGTTAGGACGCTTTATTCTGTACAGAATAGTGAAGGGGAAAGTTGGCAACCGGACGAGGATGCGTCCGGCGCCGCGGAGTCGGCGTCCGCGAGAGCGACGAGCCCCGTGTCGCCGAAGGTTGCCGCTGCTAAAGTGTCGTTGCAGATTGTTTACTCTATTGTTCTGGACTGTTCCCGCCTGTCTTACCAATCAGCAATAAGAGTTGCGTTGATTGGCTCCGGGCCCACGCGAAGGTAGGGACAAGCCTCGCGTGGTGCAGGCATAGAATCGACTGAATGCGTGGTGCAGACAATGAATTGCAACGAGACAAATAAAAGCCGGGCAGACGTGCGTGCCATAGCAGGCTGTCGCTAGGACGTGGGTGCAGGCGCTAGCGAGAGGCGCGACGCAGCCATTATGGCTGTCCACTACAAGACTACTCACAAGCGAGCCCTTCTGTGACATTGGCTTTTAACCTTGGCTTGGTCGCACATGGATGACTGACTGCAGCCAACTTCTCTCTCCCCACACGTCAACAATAAATAGATGTTGCCGCGGAAGTGTTTATGCTGTCTCGTCTCCGTATTGTTTTTGTTTGTTTTGTGAAATCGTTTAACTAGCATAGTACACTTTTGTCCTCATAGACTCCAAGGCGCGCATGCCGGCATATTGCCGCCCTCCAACCCTCTTGGTCTACAAAATTCGCCTCCTCACGTGATGTTTTTCTCACCGCTTTGCACCAGTCATGTGTTTTTGCGTATCTATTTGTGTCAAAGGCGGCAGAGACCGGTTAGGTCAGCTGATCTGCTCTCTAGGGCACGGGTGCCTGGTACACAAACTGACATCGCCATTCCGGTCACGAGGTTTTCGATTATCAGATGACCTTCAGTACAGACATCATTTTGCTGATCGTCACGCGTCCGCCTCTCTCATCTTTTTCCCCTGCTCCACACCCTCTTATCTTTGTCTTGACATCCTAAGTATATTTTCCTCCTCCTTCTCCTCCTCCTCCTCCTCCTCCTCCTCCACCTCATCCACCTATCACTGCCTTAATTGCCGCTCTCCATCTCCTACACCCCACACCCACATCTGTTTCAATTCACCCTTTTGCTTGTCATTGTTTTACAGTCTACATTTATCCCAAGTTAGCGCAACGCATTATGGGTATGTTACATTGTGACTTTGACCCTGACTGCCAAATCCCACCAGTCGCTGGCCGGCGGGCTCGGACAGCCGGCCGGTGCACGTTTATCTTCCTGCACTGAGTCCGCGCGAGACCATAGTCAGTGCTACGCCTCAGAATTAGGTCTTCACGGCACATCAGCCCTTGTTTTCAATTCCACCAGTCGATGGTTGGCAGGCTGCGAGGGTCGACTGGCGCATGGGAGGTGAAGGTAGGCCGGCGCTAGGGAATTCTTTAACACATTACGACGATAAATCTGACACGCTAACAATCGTGGCTTGGAAGACTTCCGACTGATGGGATAACCTAATCATTCTCTAGACCGCGATTCAGACTGCAATAGATCCTTCTTAGTATGGATTGGATGACCAGCCAACCTCATAAAGGTCCGGTGTACGCTGCGGGTATTAGGCTGTGTGCTGCGCGCGCGTAGACTGGCTGTTTGGGTCTAACTGTCGTCGACTAGATATATGCTTGCAATCCCACAACTCTGCGCTGCGGAGGCGTTAAACTACAAGGAGACCGTGGAGGGCAGATTGCCACACATCGCGCGTTAACCAGCCAGGGTGCCTGACCGCGTGCTTCACGCTGCGCTATCCACTTGCACCAAATCCCGACTGATCCGCTCGGACAGCAGACTGGGGCGCATGTAAGAGGGAAGAGGGGTGGACTTTGGGCAATACACCCCCTCCCTCCGGGGGGGGGGCACTTTAGCGAATTCCTCAGAATAACAATCGGACACGCTTTGAATCTACCTCGACACACCAGCGTCGTTGTTTGGAAAACAGCCAGTCGACTGGGTACCTCGGTGGACAGTCGGGCCATTCTGAAGGCGGGCTCTACGGAATTCTCACTCAATTGGGGCCCGAGCCGCCCCTCTTCGTGCAAATCTGGAACATGTCCGCACGTGCGTGGCGCGCGTAGACGGTCGCCCTGCCTCTGCCATGCCACCAGACCTAGACGGGTGAGGGGGGAGGAGAGTGCAGTAGATGCTGGGCCAGTCAGCTATCACTACAAACTAACCCATGCACAAGTCACCCCTCTGGGCTCACCACACATATCGTTGTCATCATCATTCGCCGTTGTCGAGTTGTCGCGCGTTCATTGTTTGCTGTGACTCAAAGCAAGCGGCGTTTTTGTTGGACGTAATGAAGGCCAAGCGAGCGTATGGTGCACATTGGACGGCGGCTTTACATCCAACTACTTCCACTACTAAAACTGTCTACGACAACCATGTTATAGTCAACTTTACGCACAAGTTGGTAGTGCACCCTTTGGGCTGTGGTGTTCCCAGTCACATGACAGTTTGATCGTCGTGACTGGCGATGTCCACCATGTGCTCCACAGCTAGGTGAGAGCATCCACGGTGACTTGTGCGTGGATTAATTCATTGTGATAATAGGCTTGCGCAGCATCTACCGCACTTCCCCCCCCCCACTCCAACCTGGATCCGGTGTCAGGACATGGTCAGGAAGACTGGAGGCAAGGGAGAGTTCAGGCGATTTGCGCGGAGTGGGCACGCACCAAGGCGTACCACCACACCCCCTGGTCGACAAAAAGCACCTAACTGGGGTTGTTACTAACAACAGAAGTGGGGGAGGGCGACAGGGGACGGCCGTTTGAGCCATATTTGTAGACTCATCAAAATATGAAACGTCGTCGCCCAGAAAAATAAACGTTCACAACGGAAGCCGGTCATTAATGCGCTCTATGTCAATTGAAAACTTCCTCTTGCGAGTTACCCCGTTAAGGAGCACTTAAATAAAGTATTTCCCTGATGGATGTCTACGAAACGTACCTTTTTTCAAAGGCAGAGTTAAGGCACAAACGTTTGGTCGGCTTTTACATTTCGCTGAAAAATAGTGATTAGTTTTTTTGCTACAAACATCAATGAACAAACGAAAGAACTCACTTTTCCCTTGTAGACATTTTCGCCATATTAACGGACTTTTGGCTGTGCTCTGCGATTATAGGTGCACATCATAGTGCCCGTATAAATACTCAGATGTTCCAAAACTGCTAATCTTTTACACGTTCCGTTTCTAAATCACACATTAGCAGGAACCAAACCATACAAAAGCACCCTACTATATGCTCAAAATTTGATGGAGGGTCTTCTCGTGGTAAGCTGTTGAGTTTTGGCCAAGGGTGTGTTTAAACCAACAACTGCTTGTAGGTGTTTTTACTGCGTTTTAGAGCATGAAATCACACAGATTTGTAAATCTGACTTTATAAAGTCGATAGAACATCTGGTTTTCTAACAATAATCAGCCTATTCTCTCTCCGCCTCGCCTAAGTTACTCGAACGAAAAAAATTAATTTTCGAGTGCAGCAAGTTTTGCTTGGCAAACCTTTCGAGTTTAGATTACTCCCCCTATCATTTCAAAACACACTCGAATGCGTAAATTTGGGTTTAGACAGTTACTTACGTAGCAAACTGCTCGATTACGAGCTAACGTAGATTTCCGCTCGAATTTCTAAGCATTCTGGCATTCTGCTTGCCAACAGGACAGTTCCGGAACGGACTGCGCGAATGAATAAAATGTTCAATATTTTTGGTGCCTAAACTTTATCGTCTTAATTTCCGTCATGTTTTAGGAGTTAGGATACATATTGTATATATTCATATTCCACCGAAATTGGAATAAAATTACCGGATGCAGTCATAGGCACAGCATTTTTCGTTGTAAGAAATGTTTTCGGTGAAATTTTTATGTTTTCTGACTATAATGGATTCCGTTTAGTCTGGAGGCTTCCTTGAAGCCCTAGTGAAGACTTCGTTGTCTCCCTGTGTCCTGAATTGGTTGGTCGGAAACGCGGGTCCGGCGATTTATGAAGATCGAAGCCTTTAAAATCGATTTTGCCCGTTAAATGAGTGCTCGGAGGTTCTGTTTTCAACTGATGGCGACTTAGGTCACATTTGCAAAACTCACCCAAACATGAAACCTAATCCTCGAGAAAAATGGATATCCACAACGAGGATAAATATTTTCCACGGAAAATGAAGCCTAAAAAGGCTTTGCCGGAGGTACTTCGTTGACTAAGGAGTGAGGTCATCAGTTGGCGAAGGTCGTTTTGGTAAGCCTGTCGCGTTTGGATGAATGGCGTCTGATAGGAAAAACACCCGCAAATGCGCAGATATATGCCGGAGGCAATTGTTCGCTTCCAAAATCACCTGAATATAAATTAACATGGACTTCGTCCACAAATTATAACTCCTTTTGGGAGAAAAACGCTCTTTATATGGCATTTCAAACTAATAAATAAAATGCACCGCCCGACGTGCCCTGAACTCATTATCTAAATTCTGACCAATACATTTCATCAGTTTGGACGCTTGCTTTATACGAGGACGGGGTCGTTGGTGCCGTGTCTGACAACGACTGATACAACTTTTGTTGCGGAGAATCGTCTCACGCTCTCATTTCGAGAAGAATAACGCGACTGGTAAGGAGAATAAGATTAGCAGAGCTTAGGGAAAGGCATACAATTTCCGGCATGTGATTATGCACGCGCAGCCATGAAATGTCCTGCGTTCAGATCCGAACAGGCCCCGTCGACGCCTAGGAACACTGACCCTTTTTAAGAACTGAAGATGCTATTTCGGCCAGGTCAGATAAAATCATGTGTCCTTTAAACGGAGGAGGTTAAATTACGTCATTGGGCTGGGTGAGTTGTAGTCATTAAGTAGTGTTAGGGCGAGAGCCAGGTGCTTGTTTGCGGGTCGTTAAACCCAGCCACATTTTTGAGCAACGGGCTGATCTAATAACTGCTGGATAGAAATCCGCAGTTGGCTGTTCCCTGCCGACTAGTGGTTGCCGCCTAATGTTTAGCAAATGGGCCAGAGGCGGTACGGTCTCCACGTTATCCAGGCGGATAATTTTTAAGATACGATGAGCTGGTCAATTGTTCATTCGCTCATTTCTTTCAAACAGGCAGCCCGCGTGTTCGCAAAATGTTGGCTCTTCTTCCTATGTTCGGGATAAATTTGGACGCCAGTCCGATTAGGTAGGCGAATATTCTTAGGAGGCCGTTTTCTAAACGCCTATTCAGCAATGAACGTCTTTCCAAACCGCCCTTGACTGGGAAGAGATAATTGGCGCCAAGGCAACTGCCACTATTGGCCGCAATCGCCAGTCATCTCTCGTCAGCCGTCCGCACTAGGCGATTAAAGCTACTTGAATATTTTTCTGGGCTTTCGAACTCGTTCCGGAGGCAGTCGTCAGCAGCAGCAGCAGCAGCGAAACGGGTGAGAGTTATAGGAGTCGTTCAGCAATGAACATCACCCGTTATGATTCTGCTGCCATCTCTAACGATGGACTCCCGTACGAGTTCGAAAACCCCAGAAAAATAAGCAATTAATTCCGGTGCTCGATCAATCTCCTTTCTTACTCATCATACACATACCGGAACTGAAACATTCGTCTCCACACGTAGTTAACTTAGCTACCTTACGGCTGGAACAAACGGCAGAACCTAGTTTCTCCAACTGGACCTGGATTGTTTGTTGTGTTTGTTAATTGAAATCCCACCAAGGCTTCGAAAATGGAGAAAAGAGTGCGAGTTATGCAAGACCTGTTTAAGTAATCTTAGCGCCGTAGTCTCTTCTGCATCTCGTGCAACTTTCTTGTTCCTGCCAGGTCTGTGATTAGGCCTGGCCTCATTGATGTCGTGGGCAGTGCCTCCTTACAGCACAGTCGACTCCCGTTGCCGTCATTGAAGCGGCTTTGGTCTGTGGGCCCAAATCCATAGACTGGGGAACACTGCTGCCTTTTTTTTCAACGGTGCCATGGCGACCGTTCAGTGACGCAGACAATTTTGTTATTCTGCCTGCAACTAACAACGTTGCCTGCACAAGCACCGCATTGTCTGCGTCCGGTGACGAGGAACAAAAACTGGCGATTACATCATAGGGAAGACAGCCTGATGATTTCGCTTCTCCACAAACGGACACACGGCATTGTTTAACTCTACGCGCTCTATTTTCTATACCTTACGGCAGTATCCAGTGAGACGCCACCCTAGCGCTCTGTAACACTGCTTCATCCGGGTTAAGTAAAGGTAGCTGGCTATGATCGATTCTGCCTGCATTTGCCTTTTCTCTCTTGATTTCGAGAGATTCAAAGAACGCGTTCCTCCACTTGTTTTCTAGCCCAGCCCATTTTCCAGCCTGTCTCGGCTTCTCCGGGGCCCCTGGATCCCAACTACCTCTCAATGCTTCCGAGGGAGATGGCGGCTGCGGCCGTAGCTGCTGCTACCGCCGCTGCGGCCGCAAACGCTGCCGCAAATGGAGGAGGTGGAGGAGGGGCAGGGGCGAATGCCGGCTACCCACCAGCGATGTCTGCTTCTATGGGGGGCTGTCCGCAGCCGAATTTGCCTGGCTTTATTCCCCAGATCACTCATCAGCTGGGTGGCCTGCAGCCTCCAGTGGCCGCTTCAAGCCGCTCGACACCCTCTTCTCTACAGAAACGACGTTTTTCCTCCGCCGATCCCTTCACACCTAACAATGGACAGGTCGCCCCTGCGGTAAGTCACTCTTCTTATTCAGAATCATCATCATAACCACCACCACAACCACCACCACCACCAC
>CACRXP010000316.1:668975-716096 GCA_902702965.1 Spirometra erinaceieuropaei | reverse complement strand
TCGCCATCTTCCCCTTCTATGTTCACCTCATCATTGTGGAAGTGGCCTCGCGCAATAATTTCAAGTCTCTCAGTTCCGTGCGTAAGGTGGTGCAGATGTTCCGTATTTTGCGCATTGTTCGTATCTTCAAACTGGCTCGACATTCCACTGGCCTCCTATCTCTCGGCTACACTTTCCGGAGATCCTACAAGGAGCTGGGTCTCCTAATGACCTTCGTTGCCATGGGCGTCATCCTGTTCTCTAGTCTTGTCTACTTTGCTGAGAAGGAGGAAAATAGTCACATGTTTCGCAGTATACCGGCAGCTTTTTGGTGGGCTGCCATCACCATGACAACCGTCGGCTACGGTGACGTGTACCCAAAGACAGCGATCGGTAAATTGATTGGCGCTGCCTGCTGTATCTGTGGGGTCCTCGTGGTGGCCCTTCCCATCCCCATCATTGTTAATAACTTTGCTGAGTACTATAAAGAACAGATGAGACGGGAGAAGGCCCTGAAACGACGAGACGCTCTTGAACGTGCACGGCTCACTGGCAGTATTGTTTCTCTTGACTCCGAGTTGCTGTCCAACTTTGAGCGCGGACAGGAGACGTCGGTGGAAGAAGAGGTACAGAGAACGGATCAATCAAGTGAGTTCACACAGCACCAAAGACAGCAACAGCAGCAGCAGAAGCTCGGAGATGTTGTCCTTAAATTGGGAGTTTCAGAGGGGGAGCCAGAGCAATCGACTTTACTGCGTGGATGCAGGTCAACTCCGCCGACTGAAAAGGTTAGGATGAATATCCTCGGTGTGTGTGGGCTTCCATCGGCTGGGGCTGGGAATCCCCCGACGGAGAAGGAGGGGGAACTGTTGACGCACAAAGGAACATCCCAACAAGTTGATGACTGCCACAACAAGGTTAGCTTTCAATGTTGTAAACCCCGAAGAACATCTCAAAGGGTAGCGGGCACATTTTTCTAGCAGTGAAGTTTGAATCACATAAATTTTTTCGATGTTGTTGACGTTCTTCAATGACTATTTATCAAGGTTCATATTTTCAACTACGTTTGCTTTATCATCGAAAGGCTAAATTACAAAAATATTTTTTACAGAACGAGTACGGAGAAAAAAAATTATATATACGGCTTGTATTAGGGTGCTCGGCAATATGCAGGATAACAGTACAGAGTTTGAGCAGATACTCATCGTGTAAGCTGAATTTATACGTGCACATGACTTGTTAACCGTCTGTGATATTAGAAGACGCATCCTTAATAATTAAATAAGCTAATAGGCCTTCAGGTTTTGATGGAAAGTTCAGTTACATTTGAAGTCCCATTTCAAATTAAATTGCAGAATCAGATAAATTTTGCAGCCGCAGGACTAATGCGGCGTTATCTAGTATTATGTCGTGTCTTATTTCTCCAACTTCAAGAACATTGCAATTGCAAGCAATCAATCAAGGATTTATTAACCCACAGTATCAAACCTTGCTAAAAACAGAACACCGGTGACACAAAGTCACTGCCCTATTATTAAGTGGACACGTGCTGATCTTTTCGGTTACTTACGAAACGCTTAGGGGTCACATCTAAGAGTGTCTTCTTTATTGTAAAGGTATTATGCCATACTCCCGACATAGATCCTAACCAAAAACCCAGACACTTGTTTCGCGGACATTCTAACGCTGCGTGACACGGCTGCGAGAGGTTCGGCTCCTCAGTGGGTCTCTTAGCGTCCTCTATGTGGTTTTAGGTATATGACCACCAGAGAATAATCAAGCGAATAATTTCAGAAATTATTCAATACAAGACATGGAGTTAGGTCTTCGGACATGACTTTTTGTGTCGGGTCCGAAAGTTCAAGTAACAATATATATTTAGCACATACATTTCATATTACTCGTAGTACTACTTGTTTGTAAAATGGACATTACGTGGTTATTCCACAGAAGTTGATTGTCTTTGACTCGAATGTTCATTGAAATTTCGGGTCTGACAATAAAAAGCCATGTCCCGGAGACTTACCTCCATGTCCTGCACTGAATAATTTCTGAAATTTATTCGCCTACGTGTTTTCCATGTTCTTGATAAATCAAATAAGTAATAAGAAAATATGCATCATCGCTCCCAAGCATAGATATGTCATGTCGAATAAGAAAGCACACTAAATATTACTGACTTCATATTACAGTGAAGATGCTTGATTCTCCTGATGTAATGCAAAGCTTTCGTCTGTTGCCGACCAGACTGTGCCTCGTGCATTGGTGATGATTAAGTGACATTCTCAGGCCGATAATTGCAGGAATATATCATAATTTTACCTGAGTAGGTGTTCATTTGTCTCCTCGGGCCTAGTTGGAAACACCCAACCATGGACAAGTGGGATTTTCGTCGTCGGGACTGTGGCAATTGTGTTTCTTAGTCCAGACAGCCTGTCGCATTTGACAAAACCGGACCCCGATGGTTAAGGGCAGGCAAATTCCGAGCTACTTTATCTTCGCTAAAAAGAGGTCGAGGATGAATTTCATGATCGTGCAGTCCCTCTCTAAGGACTTTGTCCCAATCAAAATCGCAGGGATGACCTTCATTTTCAGTTGAAAAAGTATATGATTTGGGCTTTTCACGTTCTGCCATTGCTTCAGCTCATTTAACCGCATCTGCAGACCTTCTGATTCCCTTCTACACATATAATAAACCATTTCTCCTAAAAGACAACTAGTATTCAGGTCAAATGATGTTTTCTCATCACGCAAATGAAAACCAAAGTGGGCATCGGTCAGCTATCCCAGCACTAGGCGGTAGAACGTTGTGTCCAGATATAAACAGGGTCGTTGAAGGTTGGATCGAATTTAAGCAAATAGGATCAATCAAACAGTCTTACATGCGGGACTCAATTCTAGCTTACTGCGATTAGAAGACTTACGTGGGCGCACGGTCGTTAAGACACCAGGGCTGAGGGCAAAATTACAAGTTACTGCCCAAATCAATTCGACTAAACACAACTGAGATATGTTTCAGAGGTCACACAGTGTTTGAGCAGTTTAACAGCTGACACCTCCACTGACCGTTCCTAGGACATCAGTTCTCCTCTATACATTGATGTGATGTCATTATAAAAATTTCATTCCCTTACCATACCAACCTATATGTGAAGATGATCCGGACGGATGATGAGGTACTGTGTACGGCACTTGGTAAGGCGTTCAAAAACTCACTAATTTCCTCAAAGTATTGTGTAGAGTGAGCAGGCTACACTTAGCTCAGATGTTTTAATTATACGCCACACTTGGGCCAGCTGGGTCGTTGGCAATTTTCAAGTTATACAGGAGCATCATGCTCGTTTACTAGGAATTGGCAGTATGGTGTGTCTTATCATCAAAAGGATCACCTGAACCATTCTGTTTAATGCTGGTGCGGATGGCCCCACTTACTGAAATGAGACAGTCGGTTATGCCAAAGATCAGAAAGCGCAAGTGAAGATGAGAAGCCTTAGTTTTAGCAAAATAGAGCAACCAACACCGCCAACGCGATGCACGACTTTACCCTAAATGGATCTTGCTAAACAAACAGAGTAGACACAAGGCTTTCGTGGGGTCTCCTGCCAGTTTACTGAAGCTCATTCCTCTAGGCGTTTTGTATTGTACAATGCAGGAACAAGGACCAGGCTACGAAACCGGCAACAGCCAATGAACACGAAGTGACCAATTAACACGAACACAGTCAAATACAAAATGAAATGTCCCTTGATGGTTACGTCTTCATTGCTTTGTGTTACCAACAGTACCTAAGTCAGTGTGGATAGCAGCTTTACAGAGGGTTTGACAAAACGACTGAACAAAACCTGTAGATTCTATTCAATTGGCAAAGTGAGGTGTACGTGAGTGGTACAAAACACGTACTAGCTAAAACCCCAGACGGGTGTTTTGTTGGTACTCTGTCGCTGCATGGCACAGATGCGATGGTTCGACTGATCAGTTTGTGTATTTAGGTTTTAAACAGACTGAGTTACACCACACTGACAACTAACATCCAGGAAATTATAAATCTGCAATTCAAAAACTAGCCATCAACCAGAAAGCATATGAGTAACGATCGGGAACCATTGATGAGCCGCGCCCTACGCAGACGTGTCATATAGCGGCGAAATATCGGAACAAACATGTATGGCATTGTAGCTAGCACCTGTGCTGTTACGTTTGGTATATCATACGACCCATGTTTATATGACTGGCTTTCTGTCGGCAGTTTGTGGATATTTGGCGGTTATCCCACTGTGCTCGCTGAACGTCGGTCTAAACATTCATATCAAATTCCAGAATGAGCTTATAAATACGAAAAAGACCAATTTACTCCAATCAAGCGATTCATTTCTGAAGAGACCAAACATCCGCAAAGTAAAATGCATTCCATCGAACATTAAATTTATAATAAATCTAATTGCTTATGCACTGCCCGATACGGACAAAAATGCTAGTCCGAGAAAGCAGTCAAGAGATGGAAGCGGTTGGTGGAGCAGGCACTTGTCATAGCGATTGTGCATACGTCTATGTCCCTGGAATAGAAAATCAGACCTCATGAAGAAAGTTTTCAACAGGTCGTTATACAACGGATTAATATAAAACCAAAAACATTAAATAAATACATTAGTCAATTTTACCTTGACTTCAAATATTACAAGGTTGTTTTTAAATTTTAAATTGCTGATAATTAGGCTTTTAAATCCATTCTTGCTTGAAATATTAAAACTTGGTTGGCATATTAAATTAGCTCCTAAAGATGATTTTGCTTGCTCGGAAAGTACAGACTAAATAATCTGTTCTACAAATTAACGCATGACTCATGTTTCCTCATATTTACTACGCATGTGCTTACATACCCGGTTGTTTTTGTTTCTTGCATACCCAGAAACGAAAATATGTATATAGTAAAGGAAAATAAATGGAACAGAACACATACGGCATAATAACATAATTGTCCGTTTTTCCAAATACAAGCTGCAAGTTCAAAGCTGTCTGTGCGTTTAAACTTAGCCAAGGACTTAGCTCTGTACGTAAGGATGCTTGCCAAATGCCCAGGATCTCATGAGGATTTTGCTAACTGCTTATCGAAACTTTTGAAAATGATTGCTGTGTTCACGCTTGCATTCAGAATGGATGACAATCCATTGTTTTTTTAGCTGTAATTATGAGAAAGGAGAAACCGTCAGTTCTAAGGTTATGCCAGTTATGAAAAATCCTCCTTACCGTGGGGATCTTATTCGAAAGCTACTCACTGCATACCCAAAATTTATTTTGCAATACCATAGTAGAAATCAATAGTTCGAACGACCTTATCGACGACGTTCAGCATGTGTCTTGCAGAAGTTGATTTTTCCAGGCAACTTGGTAAGGTAGATAATCGTTCAAAAGAAATCGTGCTTAAAGATGTCTACCAATATTTTACATCATGCCTTGTACGAGGTTGGTTTCAGCTCGTAGTACCATTTGTGACATTCTAGAGCGATAACCGAATTTAATCGAAGTATTACAGTGTAAATATGTGCACTGTGACTCGCCCATAAATAACAGCCCTATCGACCGAAAAAAGGATTATTTAGGGGATCGGAACTTGGAGCTGTTTCCGTCAAAATCCGCGGGTGGGAGTTCAGTCAGGTGACATGACAGGCAATGCCGTTTGCACGTCTTCTGACTGTAATAGACCAACAACATCTGGTTAATTACTTCTGCATTTTCGTTGTATTTGTGAGCAGGCGTCAGTGCTTAAAAAGTTAGTTGATTCATGAATGTTTTTTAAGAAAATCAAATGTCTACAAGTAAATACTTGCTATCGAACATTTCTGGGCTACCGTGCGTCACATAAACATTCCTGTGCAGAGTGCGTTGCTTCGGTTGAGGAGGTACTTTTACCTATTTATGACCATAAGTTATCTAAAAATATACTCTCCTCTACTCTCCAAAAAGCCCTAGTAAGAGTGAAATGGCCGTTTTTGTGCAGACCTGTCGCTTTCGTTCTACCACATTTGACCCCTCATCGACCAGAACAGTACACGATTGGCCCAGACTGTGCAGGCTAGACATGTATTGAAAGGGTTTGCCGTGTCCCCTGGGGGTGAGGTGGGATATATGAAATTAAAAAACCGCCATACCATTTACTCACAGCTGCGCAACGCAAATGTTTCAAAATTTAAACATAAACAGTTAGTTTACATTGTGTGTTGAACCTCTGCAGCAAGTTTATTGCACAAGTTATGGGTGCACCAATAGGGTTGCGGTTCTCCTATTCTCTCCTCCTCACCACTTACGATTCTTCCGATTTCTTTTTGGTTGTTTAAGAAAAAGCAGAAGTGTTCTTTACTCAAGTCCTATCTCCCTAAATGAGGTTTTCTGGGTAATAACAAGCTTCTAAAAGTACACTTTTCACATTTATATACAAAGGCAAGTCCCAAAATTAGCAGTTCTTCTCAAGAAATTATTCACAACGTAAACTCAACGAAACTGGCAGATGGAAAACGTTTTGAATATTCACAGAAGGGACTGAGTACTCTTGATACCGCTCTAATTAGTCATCGCTTCCACCTACACCTGCCTAACATGTGATTCTTCCCATTACTCGGCGTCTTAATCTAAATGCCGGTATACTCAGAGGGAATCCCCTCCTCAGGGACTTCGGTAAAGATTCTGAACGAGAGCCCGCGAGATAAAAGCACAGCACTTAAGCAAAAGTCTGCTGGACGCCATACGACTGAAAAAGAGAGGGATGAATAGAATAGCATGCCGGCAATGAAGCCTAATAAAACATCCTGCGGAAGAGTCATCCAACTAGCATTTTTAAAAGTTAATCGAGTCTTCCTTCGCGTCGAATGTTAACTTCCCTCAAAGGCATGCTGACTGCTCCCACCCTCAGGGCGATATTCAATAACACAAATAAACAGGCATTTCAGTCCCCTTTAGACAGGAGGAGAAAGAAAAAATTGTTTGTTTCTCACATTAAGGTAGAGCAGTATGCACAGTGATGGAAAGATTAGCTGACGAAATCGACATTGATAACTTCAGTTATCATTGATATATAATAAAAAGAATAATTGTAAATTATGGACATCTTTAAAAGTACTCTTCCAGTCAGATAAAACCAACTTAATATTTTTTGAAATACGTTATCTTCATTTGATCCTATTAAATGTGAGATTTTTCTCGCGCGGAGAAACGTTACACACGCTTCTAGTGATTCTCTAGGCCATTTTTCGCAGTTTATAGAAGACCTACTGACTAAAGTTTTTCTCAGTTATTCCTGTATAAAAGGAGTATTGAAATTCGGAGATATAAAGGTGCAAAACTGTATTTAAATCTCTGATCGCTTGTTAAATGTCGGGTATGCTGGTCGTGTCGATGAGCGACGACGGATGATCTGATTTAAAAGCCGCGCCAAAAGTTCTGCTATGGTGGAAAAAAGCGCACATTTTGTACCCGAAATAAGAATTATTGGGCACTGACGTAGATATTGTGACCATTGTCCAGAATTGATTCCGGGGACGCTTTTCAACAGTTATTTAATTTCTCCGCAATGGGCATGTAAGCAAACAACAAGAACCGCTGTTGCATTTTGTCTCATCTTTATTTACGAACCTTAAAAGTATTCACATCAAACGTACTTCATTTTTAACAAACTGTTATTTCGTTTTTCGGAGATCTGAAGAGATAGACTAAATTTTGACAGTGATTAGGCTGACTTTGGGCAAGAAGGATGAAGCGGCTTCAGTTAGAAAAATAGACACCTGTAAGGGGTATGACCACGTGACACAGACACCATTAGAAAAAAAGTAGAAGAGATCCGTCGTCATCTGTTGTGGCATTGAGTAGCCCATGCATCATTCGGCTGCCTAATCGACAGTTCGACCGTCGGTATCGACGATATCCACCGTGTACTCGGCTGAAAGGTGAAGTAGACATGGCTTACAGACCTTTTGACCCCACTGTCTAATCAAGCGTTTGGTGCTAGGGTTTGGCGCAATGTGGATGGAGCAGGAACAGCGCATCCACATGTGCCAAGCACCACCTGATCACTTTATTTTCTAAGAAACAAATTCGAAGACAAAAAAAGAAGAAGTATCCCATCTGCGTGGGAGGTGTTTGCACCTCGATACAGTGATTGGCGCAGATCTCAGCAAGGAGAGAGCGCCGTGAGGCCCATTGCAACCTGACTTCCAGTCCGCTATTCAATTCACGGGGTCGTTATTTCGTCGGTTGGCGACCATTTAAGTTACGACATTTAGCACGTTGTCGCAAGTCCAAGCGCGTCAAATTTATTATAGCGAGGAATGAACTGATATGACATGAGAATGTACAGTAGGTGGGCTAACTCATGAAATTTCAAGCGAAATTCCGAAAAGCATTTTCGTTTCAAAAAGAATAATTAAATAGTGTTGTAAAACTACTCATCGTGCAGCATAATTCTATAAAAATCCAGTTACCTCAAGTTGCCAGCTTTCAAACGAACTTCTCGGCCGCATGAAGTAACTACACTTTATAAAAAATGACTACTTACTAACATGAATTTTTCCAAGTTATTTACGATGCCCTTAAATTTCCAATTATATTTCATGGAAACCATGCATAAAAGTATTAACCCGTTTACTCATTCTGCAGAAAATTACGTCTTATTCCAATTTTATGCTCGAAGGAGGGACATAATTCGTCTAAAATGTTTCTAATTTTGGGACTTTTAAAAACCGTGAAATCGCCGTTCATAAATCGTCATGTCTTTGCATTTACCAATGTTGCTTGTAAAGTAAACAATATGGACCAAATCCACCGCTAAAGGTTATGAACCCTACATGGTTCTCCCTTATTACCGTAGAGAAATGTGTGGTTTTCCGTACGCGGAAAATATAAGACTTTTAGTTTGGAAACCCTGAATCCAAGTGTAACGGCAGAGAGGGCCCCAAGTTATTAAGGAATTGAAGACGTTTTTGAAAACCGAATTATACCCTTACTTCGAGTATAACATCGAAAGATGACGTGAGTTTCTACCGAATGAGTAAAAGAATGAATATTTTCATGCGTGTTTTCCATGAAATATAATTAGGATCATGGTCTAATAGTTTTGTTTCAGTAGTTGAGTAGTTTTAGTAGTTTAGTTTTTACATGCAGTCGGAAGGGAGTTCATTCGAAAGCCGACACCCTGAGGTAACTAGATCATTGTAGAATTATGCTGCATGGTGATAAGTTGTATAACATACTTAGTTAATCTTTTTGAAACGAGAAGACATTTCGGAATTTCGGTTGACATTTCATGAGTTAGCCCACCTATTGTATGACACAGTGTCGAACACGTTCTATGTTCCCTTTCATATGCACCAATCAACTGTCCATGGACATCAGCCACCTGGTGTTGAAATTGTGTGCAATGACTGGCAGACAAAACAGCCCACCTACGAGTACTACACACGATCCGATCACTTTATTATTTGGGATACAAAAAAATGTGCCACAAGATGTGAATGAGCAGGCAATGCTGGCGGTTGTGAAGTGCGTCTAGTGGTTCTAGTGCGTCGTCATTGACGTTGTCGGTCGTCGTTCCACAGCAGAGGGAGGGCAGGCATAGTGACTTTGGCTTCTTAGTTTAAATTTCTAGCAGACTTGCACTGTATCTGTTGCACCCTCCCCTCCCCCTACCTGTATCCGGTGTCAAGAAGACCGGAGCCGGAGGAGGGCGCAGGTGGTTGGCATAGCGCAAACCCGCATCAAGGTGTACCATCACATCCCCGGTCCACAACTTATAGTGACCTTAATTGAAAGGGAACAGCTCGGATCCCACGGAATAGGAGCGCCATTGAGGCCGCATCAAGGCATTATTGCAGCCTGACCCTCAGTCTAATAGTCGGCCACTCCACATAACCGCACACCGGGCTGCCTGCGAGATCCAAGTTATCCCGTCAGTTGGCAACCTTCAAAGCCACGGATTTTAACGCGCCTTGGTAGTTTCATACACTTCAGACTGTTAGTAATGTGGAGACTGCGCGGAGTCGTCGACCTCACTTTCCCTTTCCATTCCCAGGTCGTGACCGATGTCCGAAGCGGTCAGTCGGCTGGTGTGGAGAAAAGGCTCAGTGACTGACGAAGCTGGGGAGCTCGTCTGCGTGCGTTGCATGCACGAACTGCCCTCCCCAAACGCACACACCGGGAATGAAAATATAAGGGGAGTAGAACGCTACGATCTCACATGCAGCAGATGAGTCACACGCAAAAAGAAACCGAAAAGCACACTATCCACTTACGTGTGAAGTGCCATTATTGTGTGTGGACGGGTGTGTGTGTGGATTTTGGACGGGTGCATGTGCGATGCATGTGTTGAAGGGTGAATATGTAGTGATGTGGTCGTGGTTTACCGTGGCTTTTTATAAATGCACATGAGACCTCGTAGGCCAATGCGGTGGCTGAATTTATGAAGGCAATACGGGAAGTTGGAGGCGATTGCGTCAGATAAATGTTGGGGCTATCTTTTCTTATTGCCAGGCCCAAACCTCTGCCGGGGCCGCTCAGCTGTCTGGTGCGGGGAGTGAGCGCAGTTGCTGACTTTGTTTTCGCGTGCTAAATACACGACCTTGATCACAAAACACAGACACAAGAATTTCATACAAAAGAAGGCGGACGGTATGAATTTCACATACACAAGAGTTTCCGAGGTCACATGCGAAGGGGATAATTGCACTATGACGCGTAGAAGCACACACTTGGCTGACTGCGAGGTCTGAATTCCACCATCGGTTGGTTTAGGGGGTATTTTATTTTATCATGGCGACACTTCGGTGAACTCGCTTGTTATTGGAAACGCTAGTGGTCCAGTAGACTTGAATGGTGGCTGAATGCCAGAGATGAAGTGTGTGTGACGGGTGTAGGATGAGACCGAAAGTACTGGTTCGATGGTCTCTATGCGATGAACTCGCAAGTGACCTGTCAGGCCCGTGCGTAGTGCGAAAGTGTGATTTCAATAATTTCAGGGCGTAAACGAGTCCACATTGCTGATGGCAGGAAGGTGGCGATTATGTTTTATACGTCGATAAGAATTTCCGAAGTGGTGTTGCTAGTGATGCTGTGTTGTAAATTGAAAGGCAGGATGGTTGTCTTGATATTTCCGTGAAAATTCAGTGATGTCCGTTTGTTTCATAGCCACGTATTCAGATATGTGTTTCCGCCACATTTCTGCTGCCGCTTTGAGATTTTCGACCGTTTGTGGATTCTTTAACCTCGTTATCGTGTTTTCTGGCGTGCACGATACATAGAAACTTTTATGCAAAGTTGGTAGTTTCGCAAGTTATTGGAGAAATGCCTTGTACATTACACTATTGGTCAGGTTGAAAATCGTAATGTGAACTTACAGTAGGTGGGCTAACTCATGAAATGTCAGCCGAAATTCTGAAATGCCCTTTCGTTTTGAAAAGCCTAGTTAGGTATAGCTGTAAAACTAATCATCTAGCAGCATAATTTTATAATAATTCATCTACCTCAGGATGTCGGCTTTCAAATGGACTTTTTTCGGCTGCACGCAAAATCCACTCTTTGTAAAAAAATGACTACTCAAGTAAGATGCATTTTTTTCCTTAATTTTCGACGCCCCTAAAAATTCAATTATATTTCATAGAAAGCATGCATTATGCTATTCATTTTCTGCTTTTTCGGTGGAAAATTACGTCTTCTTCCAAATCTATACTGTTAGGAAGGGTATAATTCGGTTTTAAAAAAGTTTCTAATTGTGAGATTTTTTAAGACCGTGAAATGGCTGTTCATAAGACGTCATGCATTTGCATTTACCAATGTGGCTTGCAAGGTCAACAATATGGCTCAAATCCACTGCAAAATTGTCTGATCCCCATATAGGCCTCTCTTCATATTGTAGAGATAAGAATTGTTTTTCGCACACGGAAAAATACGGCCTGTAGTTTGGAAATCTTGAATGCAAGCGTACCGTCAGGTTTGGTTCATAAATATTTGGAGATTAGACACGTTTTTGAAAACCGAATTATGTCCATCATTCTAGCCTAAAATTGGAATAAAACGTAATTTCCCACCAAATAAGCAAAAGAATGAATATTTTTATGTATATAATTGAATTTGTAAGGGCATTGAAAATCAATGAGAAAAATGCATGCTACTTAAGTAGCCATATTTACGGGTTATAGTTTCTCCATTCGGACGGAAAGAAGTTTGTTCAAAAGCTGGAATCCTTAGATAAGCGAATTATAATTGAATTTTGCTGTGCATTGATAAGTTTTACAACCCTACTTAATTAATCTGTTCGAAATTAAAACGTATTTCGGAATTTCGGTTGACATTTCATGAGTTACCCCACCTACTGAATATGAATACAACCCATTTCTACGGGCCCTTCTTACTAGCAAATAGAACTAAAAGTATTTGACCAGGGCTCTAGCATATTTTTAAGCAGGCCTATCTAACAGCATATACTCGTCTTTCGCTAACACGTAGCCCTTGTTTGATGGCCCAGCTAATGAGGAAATCAGGTCCACAGTTTGCCCCACAGTGTCTCTTTTATGGTTTACCCGCATTTCCGTTCTTTTCAGTCGTTGACGTTCTACCTTCGTTAGTATTGCCTAAAAATAAAGTAAGCTTACATAAGGTAGACTCTTTTAAACTCACGTCAGTTATCGAGGAATTTGTTAGGCCAAGTCTATCGGTTGCAGAGCATTAACTGTGTAACGTATGTAGGCTGCCGAAGCTCAGTCACTAAACGTTAAAGGCAACTTGAAATGCATGCAGCACAGTTGTGAATTCAGAATCCGACTATGGCCATAGAGAAATGTCTGATACAGTTAAGTTAAAAGTGCCTTCTTTTCATTAGAAAATCAGGCTAGATCATAGTTGGTAGCCAAGAATGGATAAGCGGACGGTGACATTAACCCTAACCCTAACCTCAACCTTAAACGTCATCCGTTAACCTAACCGTAATACGGAAACCTAATTGCACGCTCAAACCTTAACCGTAACCCGAAAGCCTAAGCCTTAAGACATACAATGAGTGACCTATCTCATGAAATGTTGGCTGAAATTCTGAAATGCGTTCACGATTAGGAAGGATTACTTGGTCGCGGTTGTAAAACTGATTATCTTAAGACATACTCTTATAACATTTCAGACTTGGCAGGATGTCGGCTTTTAAATACACTTCTTTTCAATCTCCGTTAGAAAGCGTGCTCGGCAAAAAAATGACTAATTAAGTAGCATGCACTTTTCTCATTAATTTTCTGCGGTCTTGGAAATTCAAATATATTTTATAGAAACCATAAACAAAAATATGCTTTCTTTTAGTCAATCAATAGAGAATCATGTCTTCTTTACATATTATGCTTAAAGAAGGAGTTTAATAAGGTTTAAAAAAGTTTCCTAATTGCCGAATAATTTGGAGCCTGATCATTTGTTACATTAGCGCTTAGTGATTTCACTCTACAAGGTGCATGTGTTCCGCGTAGAGAAAATCACATATTTTTCTATGGCATTAAAGAGATACCATACAGAGTCCATAAAATTTTGCAATGGATGCGGACCATGTTGCACATTTCATGAGGAGCGGTGGTAAACAACCAGGTACGATGCTATGTGAATGATCATTTCGCGGTCTTAAAAAGTCTCATAATAAAAAACTTTTTTAAAACCTAATTATACTTCTTCCTTAAGTATAAAATATAAAGAAGACATGATTCTCTACTGAGTGACTAAAAGAAACATATTTTTGTTTATGTTTTCTATAAAATATATTTGAATTTCCAAGACCACCGAAAATTAATGAGAAAAGTGCATGCTACATAAAGAGTCATGTTTTGCCCAGCAAGCTTTTTGCCGGAGATTGAAAAGAAGTGCATTTAAAAGCCGACATCCTGTCAAGTCCGAAATGTTATAAGAGTATGTCTTAAGATAATCAGTATTACAACCGCGACCAAGCAATCCTTCCTAACCGAAAACGCATTTCAGAATTTCAGCCAACATTTCATGAGATAGGTCACTCACTGTAGCCCTAACCCGAAAATCGGAAACCATTAACCGGTACCCTAATCTTAACCTCATACTTAAAACGGTTGCCAAATGGATCAGATAAGATTATGGAGCCTCACAAGATAGCCCCAGTAAACAAACACTCCCGCCACCTGTAATACGGTTCCTGGCTACCAACTGCGATCTAGCCGAGAATTGGTTTCAACTTGGTCATGCCAAGTCGGTCAGTTGACTTTGCAAATTAACAAAGGTGGTAAAATGAATTTTTGGCTGGTACAGTTTACTCTGTCTGGCCATTCAGCAGCGACACAAGAATTTTTTAACTAAACGATAGATAACTAGGCGACAAATTTATCCAACGACGGAGGTCCGGATGACCTCGAGAGATTAAAGTAAACCATCAAAAATAAAACAAAGTTTCCCGATTTTTTCTGAGCTAAATTACTGCCTAATGTGATATCCCACCTTGTACAGATTACATATACTTACAATAAAGCATTCAAAAGCAGATACAATACTCGACTGTTCGATTGGCCCAAAGGTCCTCTGTATTATTACTTGCGATGTTTTGGGGGGAGTGCGTTCGAAGCCACCAAATTTAATGCCCTAGTGGTTGGTTGTTATTTGGCAGCCTTTGGGGGGTGATTTGGTGGCATATCCAATCGCCATATGCTTTCGATGAGGTTTTAGATTTATAGCGGTGATATATTCACTGCACCCTTATGCAGCATCCACTATTTGATGACTTCCGATTGATGGTAGTGATAAAATGACGGACCAGGGAAGATTGAGCTCACGACTTGAAATAAAAAACTTTGAAGTTCTGGTATTCTTTTGCATACACAACAGCTCTTAAATCGGGTTTTAGTTATTACGCCTATTCTTAAATATGCTGACCCTCGATCCCGGCATCAGTCTGGCGATTTTCAGGCGGGGCCTTTTAAATTATTATTAGGAAACCTGGGATCCGATTAATTAATAAGTGAAATTTTTGGAGGTCAGAACCGTGTGTCGTACGGGACAACTTCATCGGAATCAAGAAGAGTTTTCTTTCATCAATTCAGTGGGACCGTCTAGCCCTCAGAAAATAGTAATTAAATTTACAATACCCAGGACATTAACAACCGAAAGGTTTACTCTGACATGAGTTTAAATGTCGTCCGCTAGGACTGGGTTTTAACTTACTCTGTGATATGGACGTCGAATTATTATCGCGCCCATCTTCGCAGCAATTTTCGGATCTACCAACTTGTCTCACTGAGTGTTGCATAACAAGTGATGCCCAGATTTGACCTCAAGGAACACTGTTTTTCGAGTTCAAAAGCGCTCGCAGCAATACACAAAAAATTACGTATTTAAGATAAGCCGGTCTGTGCCCTTCAAGCGGTTTTATTGCTGGCTTTTCAAAAAATTGACCGATATAATTCCTTCACCGTTTTTTTGCATGAATCTTTGTAAGATGAACGTCCAAATTCCTTAGTTGAGCAAATTCTCATTTGGGAATTAAAAAAGACGATTTTGCGAGATTGACTCTGCCTTCACTTAATCCCCCTAGGATTTATATATTTATGTTGCTACTATACAGTATCTTACAGTTATTTCAGTGACAGTTGAAACTTGCGAGTCTGAGTAGAATCTATCTAATTCAGGGCATACTTGTCAGAATTTGTCTTTGATTTTGTCATTTCTTTTAAACTGATGCTTGTTTGGGTAACGGAGTGCTCAACATTTTGAAACTTGGTACAACAATGTTTTCCACTCATGTTGAGCTCTAGTGCCTGTTATTGCACACGAAGGGATAAGAGACACATGGAGTAGTGTAGTTGGTTTCTTAAGCACAGAGGGAGTGGGCTTACAGGTAGAGGAAGAGCACGTATTCCCTTGCAGCTCTCTTGTGCCACTTAACTCAAATCGAATTCTGCAGGGCCAAACCATCTCTAATGACCGCGTCAAATTTGTGAATGAAGTTTCCAGCCATGCTCTTTGTTTGAAACTTTGTTCTTCTGTTACCTACCTGACGGGGGTCTCAGTTCATTTTCAACGGCAAAGAAGGGAATTCTTTGAATTTCGACGCCTGTTTTCCAAGAAGCCTATTTCTCAGCCTGCGCGCCGAGTTATTCACGTAAACATCCTTTGTCTAGAATTTTTATTATTGGAAGGCGTTTATGTTCACCCTTAGGGGCAGTGCTCACAGAATATGCGGATCAGTCGTAGTCAGCATCACGAAGATTGAAAATCACGATCAATCGCAAAAAAGGACACAAGATACACAATTGATCAAAAAGATATCCCTTTTTTGAAAGACAACATAAGGTGAAAAAGGGAGGTAATTATTCCCAACTTATTGATGATAATTACAGTGCGCGACCGATCTCATGAAATGTTGGCTGAAATTCTGAAATGCGTTCTCGATTAGGAAGGATTACTTAGGTGGGGTTGTAATACTGATCATTACGAGGCGAAATCCTATTGTGCAGCATAAACCTGAAGCATTTCGGACGCAATGGGATGTCGGCTTTTAGATGCACACCTTGTTCACTTTCTAAAAAAAACACGCTTTTTAAAAAATGACTACTTAAGTATCATGTATTATTCTATTGATTTAAAATGGTCTTGTAAATTCAAACATATTTTATAGAAAACATGCGTAAAAATATGATGTCGTTTACTCCTTTGGTAGAAAATCGCACTTACCCGATAGTTGATACCCGAAGAAGGTGTACAGTTAGGTTTTCAAGAAGTTTTTACTTAAGAGATTTTTAAGACCGTGCGATGTCCATGCATACAGGACCGCACATGTCCGTTTATTAATGTTCCTAGTGTAATGCACCACGCAGCCCGGACGCATTGCGAAATTTCGGGAACTCTCTGTGGTACGTTTTCTAAGGCATAAAGAAATATATAATTTTCCTTACGCTGAAAGCGTGCACCTTGTAGACTGAAATCGCCGAAAGTCAATGCAATGGCAGATCAGGCTCAAAATTTTTCGGGAATCGAAAAAATTTTAAAGCCTAAAAGTACACTTTTTTCGGATATAAAATATCAAGAAATGTTGTTTTCTACCAAAAGAGTAAAAGAAAGCATATTTTGTGCATGTTTTCTTCAAAATATATTTTTGAATTTACAAGATCATTGAAAATCAATAGAAAAAATGCAAGCTACTTGAGTAATCTTTTTTTTTACCGAATGTGATTTCTGCAGAGGGAGCAAAAAGAAACTAAATTAAAAGCCGACATCCTGGCAAGTCTGAAATACTATAAGGGCTTGCCTCACGATGATCGATATCGCAACCCCACTTAAGTGATCCCTCCTAATCGAAAACGCATTTCAAAATTTCACCCAACATTTCATGAGATCGGTCACACACAGTGCGCTGGAGAAAATGACGTATTTCGGGCCATATCTACCCCAATTTCGATCGAACTTTGTCAAAAGGGAAGTGGAAGGAGCGGTTCAAACTTTACTGCTGACGGTTGTTTAAGATATTTCGGCAGAGTTTATAAATCCTGACAACGTCAGTTACACAATTTGGCCAAAATGAAAAATCAATTCGAAAGTAGTGTTAAATTATACAATTGGACATTTAGGTGAGTGCAAATCTTAGTGTATATTTCGTTAGTCATAAAGGCGTTTCTGTAAATGAGGAATCAGTGAATGGTTTAAACGTACGATACTTTCCGACAGCAGTTTCAATTGTGTGAACAGGGTTGGGAAAGACACGAGGCACAAGTTCAAATTGTATAGAATTTTTCCGGTCAAAATGTGGGTCTCCTACTGGGCGCAGACGGTCTGGCCATTCTCTAGATTTCTAAAAACATCGTTCCTTAATCCAGACGTCTTCAAATCTCGAATAATTTTGAACCCTACTTGGCGTTACATTTGCATTCAGGGTTTCCAAAATACAAACCCTATATTTTTGTGCGTACGGAAAGCAATACATTTCTTTACAGTATTAAGAGGAAATTTTGTAGGCTTCATAAAATTAGCAATGGATTTGAGCATGATTGTAAACTTTGCAATCTTAGTTAATGTAGAGACACGATGCATTCTGAACAAGCATTTCACGGTATTAAAAAATCTCGCAGTTGGAAGCTTTTTTAAAAATCGAATTATACCCTTCCTTTGAGTACAAAATTGGAAGAAGGCGTAGTTTTCTACCGAATGAGCAAGAGAGTGAATACTTTTTTATTGACGTTTTCCATAAAATATAATTGCATTTTGTAGGGCATCTAGAATCAATGAGAAAAATGCAT
This sequence comes from Spirometra erinaceieuropaei, assembly GCA_902702965.1. Taxonomy (NCBI): domain Eukaryota; kingdom Metazoa; phylum Platyhelminthes; class Cestoda; order Diphyllobothriidea; family Diphyllobothriidae; genus Spirometra; species Spirometra erinaceieuropaei. The sequence goes on along the minus strand of CACRXP010000316.1, from coordinate 697,860 downwards.
GCTACACACGTAGTCATTTTTTTACAGAGTATCGTTTCTGCATGTAGCCGAAAGGAAGTTTGATCGAAAGCTGGCACCCTGTGGTAGCTGAAATATTGTAGAAGAATGCTTCATGAAGATCAGTTTTGCAATCATAACTAAATAGTCTTTTAGAAACGAAAACGAATTTCGGAATTTCGGCAGGCATTTCATGAGTTAGCCCACCTACTGTAAGCTGTCTCGGATATTTTGTGAGGGAACCGGTCAGATCATTGAAGAAGGTGTTTTTTGCCCCGAATATCAGATTAAACAGAGATAACTTTTTGGCGTCAGAATAAATACAGAAGCAGGCTCTCTTAAGTTGACAATGAAACGTGAAGATGAGCCGGTCTAGAGGTAGCTTAAATCCACTGCTATCTATCTTCGCACGGGGCTACCCATTATTTCCCACGACCGTTACGTAGATTCGTTTAGGACGGAGAGGTTGATTTTAGATCCTAGCGAGGGGCATCTTCGGAATCTGGAGCATAAGCCGGAGCACCAAGAGGTTATAGACAGAAGGAAACGTTTGAGAAGTTGATTCGGCATTGCAGAAGCATTAAGCATGGATAGTGAAACGGCACACTGAGAAAGCCAAAGACCGCAAGAGAGTAGAATTGTGATCGGCAGCGTTGGGTTTAAACGAGGTGTTTCAGTGTTCATTTGAACAAGGGGGTGGACTGCACAGTTATTTGACGCCTGTTAGGCGAACGCTTACGCAGCCGCCTTCACTGTTCCCCGATCCCATCTTCAAGCAGCATAGCTTAGGCTTCACTCAACTTGCTATGGCAGAAGAAGGAGATTGCGCCGACTGTAGCAAAATCTTTTATTATTGCGAATTAATACAGCTATTTTTTTTAAAAGCTGCCAACTGATAGATCCACTCAGCCCATTTTGAAGTGTTTGTCGGTCTGCGAATGTTCCTTTATCATGCATTTCTGACTGATTGACACGAAGTATTGTGTCACATGGACTGCTTACCTAGAACTCACTGACTATTGCCGCAATTACTCATAAAAGGCGGAGAAGGCCGTTAAGGCGCCGACTTGTTTTTTTCTACTAAACTTGAAGTATTTTGAACTATTTTAGCAGATTAAATTGGTGGCTTTGAGGAGTAGCCACTAACTGGATAGCTGGGTCGATAATCGTAGTGCCAAACAAGCCGGAAGGACTCTTTTTTTAACTATTCGTAAAGTCATGCTCACGACGATGAAGGATCTGATTTACAGTTGCGAAAATTCCCATAGCAATAATTCGAAGACGAGGTGGCAAGCATACGCAGCTTTTGATAAATTCTCCTCGGGCCAATCCAATTACATGGGGAATCGAATAAATTTCGCCCTTAAACACAGACAGGGTGTGGGAATGTGTGGGAGGGGGGGGGTAATAGCAGTCACTGTCAGGGACGGGGTGAGAACCGAAGAGCGTTGCATCGTAGTCGACCTTCGACCACTATGGGCGCGGAGCCTGAACGTGGTTCTTCTGTGCGCATAAGATTGGCTTTCGTAACCTAATGGCGGCCGCTTCTGCTATCACTAGCAGGCGCTGGCCTAGTACCTTAGAGTAGCGCGACGTGACCTTATAAGTCACACGGAAAGCTTCGTTAGGGTACCCGTTTTCGCGTGAATTCGAAGGTATCTCGATAGTTGCGTTGTGCGGTAGGGGCTTGAGTTTCTCTGCTGGCCACTTTGCTATCCGAAGATACGGAGATTTTCGCTTGTCCCGACAGGTTTATTGCAAAGAACGTTCCCGAACGACCGGTAAAACTCGCTGCATTGACAGCTTAAAATAAAACTTTATTCCTCAAAGTCCTTTCCGAAGGGGACGCTGAAAGTGAACTCCTAAGGAGACGCCTTGATCAAGATGTCTGGCGAACCTTCCCTGTGCCAAGGGTTCAAATACCATTTTCGGTTAGATCGCAGTTGGTAGCCAGGCCCCGTATTACAGATGGCGGAGGGGTTTGTTTACTGGAGCTATTTTGTGGGGCTCCATAATCACACCTGGTCCATTTGGCCTCCGTTGTACGTTTGAAGTTAAGACTAGGGTACCGGTTAATGGTTTCCGATTTTCGGGTTAGGGTTATGCCTTTAGGCTTATGTTTTCGGGCTACGGTTAGGGTTTGAGCGTACGATTAGGTTTCAGTATTACGGTTAGGCTTTTCAGTTACGGCTATGCCTAAGGGCTACGCGTACGTTTACGATTTCGGTTAGGGTTAGGCTTGCCGGTAGTGTTAGCGATTAAGGTTTAAGGTTGAGGTTAGGACTAGGGTTAAGGTAAGAGTAGGGTTAAGGTCGCCGTCAGCTTTCCCATTTCTGGCTACCAACTGCGATCTAGCCTAATTTTCTACTAACTCTATTTTACGCAGAGCAGGTAAGGCTAAGCTGTCACCCCGGACCACCTCCATTTGCACCACACGATGTCCGGAATCGACAAAATGTGCGAGAATGGCGCTGCTTATGATCCTAGTTTCGCCTTCTCCCAGCCATGCTGGGAGATGCTCCTGTATTTTCCTGTATAAGCGCCCACTCGTGTGACCGATATAACCTACTTAGCAGAAGCAAGTGAATGAATAGATACACACTGAGGTGGTCTGGGTTGGCAGCTTGGCCTTACCTGCTCTGCGTAAAATAGGGTTAGAAGAGAAGGATATTCGAACCCATGCTGTTGGGAAGGTTCGCCAGATAGCTGTATCAAGGCGTCTCCTTAGGAGTTTACTTGCAGCGTCCTCTTGAGAAGGGACTTTGAGGAACAAAGTTTTCTTTTCGGTAGTCGAGATACCTTCGAAATCACGCGAAAAGGGGTACCCTAACGAAGCTTTCCGTGTGATTTATAAATGTCATATCGAGCTAACCTAAGTTACTGGGCCAGCGCCTGTTAGCAACAGCAGAAGCGGATGCCAGCAGGTTATGAAAACCGATCTTGTGCGCACAGAAGTACCACTTTCAGGCTCCGCGCCTACAGTGGTCGAAGGTCGACTAACGCTGTAGCTCTCCCCGCGCACTTCCGCTCCCACCCCGTCGCTGCCACTGACTGCTATTTCCCCCCACCACTTCCCCCACATTCCCTCATCCTGCCTGTGTTTTAAGACGAACTTTAATCGATTTCTCCTGTCTTACTTCTATCCCGTTCCCATGTAATTGTACTGGCCCGAGGAGAATTTATCGAAAGCTACGTACGCTCGCCAACTTATCTTCTGGGTCCGAGTTACTGAAGCCCCTATCCTTTGCATGCATAGGCGAGCACATGTCCAACGTATGCCTGCGTTGATTTTGTCCGGATGACCAGTGCGTCCGCGTCACACTTCCGTTCTCAAGCTATCTTGCCAGTGCAGCAGCGTGGGGGTGGGAAAATGAAGTGCATTTGAACAAGCAAAAATACAAACGCATTTCATCTGCATTCCCATGGAGTCGCTGCTATTCAAAAAGCTTAAAGGACAATCTCCCCGTTGGCAATGCGTGTTCGTTGTTCTCAACTAAAGGAAGTCATTGTTAATGTTCGTGAACCGGCTAAAAATCGACACATGACGTAGCCAAGTGTTTGAAGGAAGGTCGGTAGCCCACACCAGTGCGGATATTTCGGAATGTCCTCGAGCGTGGAGCATAATTAATCACGTTCCAGAATGTTCTCAGATACTTTAAAGCAAACCGCGCACTTTTACAAGTCAGCAAGTCGGCCAACAAGTCTACCTAGTGGAAACCAGGTGTGCTTTCTCACGAGAATCGCCGCTCAGTCATCTCACCCAGCGGCGATAACGTCAACGAACAGTCGTAATTGAGGCGCCCTGAACATTAAGTTCGAGAAGTTCTTGTATCCACCCCCACACACCCACGTATCCACACACCCCCCACATCTTGAACGTTAATTAAATACACCGATTTAGCCGTTCAGTTGAAAATAATGATCATAGTTTAGCGGGGAATCTAAATTATTGAAAACGACATTAGTTGGATTAAAATCAATAACAGTTCGAAAAGGGCAGGCATTTCGTAAATCTTAATAATTGTTACAAAAAAGACATGTAAGTGTATGATATAGATTTGCGAAAAAAATAGAAGAGATGGATTATATACGCGGAAGTAAGTCTCTCTATCTTCACGAGCGGAGGCAATGTGTAGACGAGATTCACGAGTTCTTTGTTGCTTATATAAAATAGCATTAGATAATGAAGAAGGAAGTGTGTTTGATATAATCGTCATTAATTTCAGAGAGATGAAATTACTCTTAAGCTCACGAGTCGAAAGACTGGTCATTCGTCGTAAGTTTAGAACACGTGGCTATGGAAAAAAGATCTCCACAGTAAGTCACAGGTCATTATTAAAACAAAAGGGTTTTCCCAAGAACTGCTAGCCGCGTAGAAACTAGCTTCTTCTCATTAATTGGACTGGAAAAGAAAGATTGTCAGAGGACATTTCAAGATGACGGTGAGCCTCTATTAAATGCCTTTAGATGTGCGATAAAATCACCAGGAAGACGAAAGACATCCCAAAACATTATCTTGATGGTAGTGGGTTGGAAGCACACGGATGTGACAAAAGACCTCAAGCACAACTTTTCCACTTACCTTCTGCTCAGTTTATTCTTCAAAATCGCAAATTCGGTTGGATGTGTACTTGAATTTACTAAGTGGCCTTTATTTGAAGACGTAAAAAGGTGGATCCAGCTGAAGGAATGGCATTACTTATCATTAAATCTCACCCGGAGTCCTTTTTTCACGACGTCCTATCAATTAAACCTAGCTATTGCAGAAACAACAGGGACGTTTTGCATACTGATAACTTAACACTCTCTTTACGAAGGTCCAGGAAACGAAAAGAGTATGTTCACAAGGTTGAAACCATGTTCCTTTTTTGTTCTCCTACAGGCCCAATCCGGCGTAAAGTTTCACATATCCGATAGCATCGCCTCGGACGAGCTGAACGAGTACCCGTTTCCAGAGCTTTCTCCAATCACTCCAGTCGTCCACAGCAGCCGTGATCCATCTACTCAAAACACGGCCTCTGGATGTCATTCCATCCATCCTCTCCAATATCCGGAAGGCGGCCTGTCTCCGTCCGCCCAATTCGGAAACCTCGAGGCCAGCACCCACGAACGCAGCCGGCGCAGTCAGACAGTCGCCGAGACATCACATTCTGTCCTCTCTTATGCTCCGTTGCCGCGCTTCAGGAGGAGCGTCGAAACTTCCCCCTTGATGGCCAGCAAGCACTGCAGCGTCTCCACGCCGACAGGCTTCCCAAAAATTGTCATTGATACGGACGAGGGATGCCGCGGAGCGCCAATAGCCAGTCGCAGCACAAACGGCCACGCGATGGAGGCATCACTGAGTCCTGCACGCACTCGCATGTTCCACTCGCACTCCTTCAACGGCCACATTCCGCTGCCAGCAGCTAAGGAGGAGGAGGATGATGGCGACGACGAAGAAGACGACGCGGTTACGTGTGCAAAACCAGAGGAGACGGTCAGGACATCCGTCGACATCAATGTCTCATCTTCCAGTGCGACAACGACAACAGGCGGACGAGGTTCACAACACTGGCCCACCTGCAGTGAGGCCGCGGCTTCTAGTACTAATTCCGAAGTGAACTCTGAAACCCATCTGCGTCCACGATGGCGGGCTCAACGGCTTCAGCGTCAGGACGAGGTGAGTTGTTTTTTAAAGGACAGCATGAGCACTTGAATCTTGAATCAAATGTTTGTAATAATTCAGCAAATATATAGGTATTTCGGCCGATTTTAAACAATTCATATTGACCCAACTGTGGAAACCTCGGCGCCTAGGCGGGATTCGAACCAACGCAGTAAGGAAAAGGCTTTAGTACAGCCAACGCTCTAACCACTTGAGCTACGAGCCCCCGCCGGACGACGCGAGTTTAATCACATTTGGGTCAAGTAACTCGCCCAACCTACAGCAACGTATAGAATCCACCTAATATGATACAGTAAGTTGACAGCCCAAGCAGGTTTTCCAACGTAATTTGCCTAGAATCTACCAGATGACTACCAGGCTCACGTAATTCATGTGTATTTTGGCAGATTATGAATACTTCGAATAATTTGAGACGCCGAGTTTTTCACAGTTGGGTCAATATGAATTATTCAAAATCTGTCAAAATACCTATGAACTACGTGAGCCTGGTAGTCATCTGGTGGATTCTGGGTGAATTACTTAGGAAATCCTGTTTGGGCAGTCAAATTACTGTATCAGATGTGGTGGATTCCAGACGTTGCAGTAGGTTGGGCGGGTAACTTGACCAAAATGTGATAAAAGTCGCGTGGTCCGGCGGGGCTTCGTAGCTCAATTGGTTAGAGCGTTGGCTGTACTAAAGCCTTCTCCTTACTACGTGGGTTCGAATCCCGCCTAGGTGCCGAGTTTTTCACAGTTGGGTCAATATGAAATATATGTAACTGAGAAATTCCTCGGTACAGAAAATGTGAAAATTTTAATTGGAAAATTTGTGCATGTTGATTTTTGTATCTATTGTTGAATTGCGATTTTCACAATGGTGCCTGTCCTTAAAGATGGTGTGTAATTCGTCCAAGCGAGTAAACGTCTTCCATGTGTCCACGTTTTTGGTGTTTCGGTGAACTCATAGAGAGTCTTCATCTTAAGCGTATCTAATCATCTAATACGCTGGTTTTCTTAAGTTGGAAAATAAATAGGGTATTTTTATGTCTTAAGGGAAGGTCTCAAATGACGAACACACCAAATATTCTGAGATTAAGCTATGTGAGGAGAAGATAGTAGAGCAAGAAACGTTTATTCGGTCTTCGTTGCTAAGTATGGAGAACATTGAAGTGTGATATATTTGCTGGATAACCCTCCTGGCAGAACTAAAACTACACAAATGACTTTTTTACACTAACTGCTTAGAAAGGACAATTTAAACAATACTTGCTGAATTATAGGGGTTTTAGGAGACACATTATACACCGAACAGGTAGCAATACATATGGCTCAAAATGTCTTAGAAATGCACTTGCTGAAGCGAAAAAAGAAACAAGGTTAAAAAGAGATACAGTGGCTCGTTGTGGAGTTGCAGAAAAAAGGGCCACATTTTCGGATTGATAATGTGCGTTGGAAACTTACCGCACACGTTTATTTCTGCGCTGACTTTCATAGCCAACAAGTGGGTTTTTCTTCAGGTTTGCAAACGTAAAAGATCCTAGTCGATAACCTGAGAAATGTGATGGGTTCACCCGATCAGTGCAATTGAGTGGCTGGCGTTTCGGGGGGCTTGACCGGTTCTCTATTATCAAAATTTTTTGCGCAAAAAAATCGACTAGAATTCTGAATGAACGAGGACTCGCATCGGAGAAACTAGTCACGGTTTGGAATTAGAAGGAAAAACCTGAAGGATAGAACGTCTCACACTTGAGACTTGGAACTCATATGTCAGCTCCATCAACAGGCGTCTAGACCTTCATTCGGCTTATAAAGCCCTACGTCATTACATACGCCAAGACTAGGGTAAGACGGTCATACGGAGTTTAAAAATACTGAGCAAACGCGACTCGTCGACCATTTTACCCAAAGGGGAGGGCAGTTGCAACCGGACCCCAATGACATGACGACACACAACACAGGAGGCGCCGAAATTCACAGACAACAGGCAGAAGGCCGAGGCAGCGAAAGAAAAAGAAAATCGACTGGCTTGAGGCCAACTAATATGGCAGTTTATTCAAAATTCTCATCGATTTTATCCTTAAAATGCTTTTATAGTGGAGAGTTGACCATGTCCCCCGAAACGTCAGTCACTCAGTTCCACTGATTCGGTGACCCTTTCCTATTTCTTAGATTATGCTACATACATGTATACAGTAGGTGGGCTAACTCATAAAATACCAACCGAAATTTCGAAATGCGTTCTCGTTTTGCAAAGATTAATTGAGTATGGTTGTAAATCTAGTCATCATGCGGCATGATTCTATAATGATCCAGTTACCTCAGGGTGCCGGCTTTCAAATGAACTTATTGCCGACCGCATAAATGGAACTACACTCTAAAAAACGACTACATACTTAGCATGCAATTTTCCCATTGATTTTCGATGCCGTCCAAAATTCAATTATATTTCACGGAAAACATGCATAAAAATATACATTCTTTTACTTATTCGGTAAAAAATCTCGTCCTTTTCCAATTTTATACTCGAAGGAAGAGTATAATTTGGTTTTAAAAACGTTTCTCATTCCCAAATAATTCTGAACCATACCTGCTGTCATACTTGCATTCAGTGTTTCAAAACTACAAGCCGTATATTTTCCGTGTACGGGAAACCTACCGTATAAAGAGGAGACCATATGGGGTTCATAAAATTAAGTAGTAGATTTGTCCCCTATTGTTAACTTTACAAGCTATATTGGTAAATGCGAATACAGCACGTTTTATGGACAGCCATTTCACGGTATTAAAGAGTCTCACAATTAGAAACTTTTGAAACCGTATTATATTTCTCATTTGAGTGCAAAATTGAAAGAAGACGTTATTTTATACCGAAAAAATAAAGGAATGAATAATTTTATGCATTTTTATGGAATATAATTGAACATATAAGGGCATCGAAAATCAAGGAAAAACTTGCATGCTACGTAAAGAGTCATTTTCTGCGAAGTATAGATCTCGCATGCAGTCCAAAATAACTTCGTTCGAAAGAAGACACCCTGAGGCAACTGGAGCATTATAGAACTGTGCTGTATGATGATTAGCTTTATAACCATATGTAACCAGTCTTTTCGAAACAAGAACACATTTCGAAATTTCGGCCGACATTTCCTGAGTTAGGTCACCTACTATATACTTCAGCAAAAGCTGCGAGAGCTCATTCAAACAAGTGCATTTCGCACCAGTCGACTCCGGATCATAGCTGCAGACTGTCTAATCTTGTGCCTGCAAAGTGCTTTGTAGAAACTTTTACGAAATCGATTTTTCTCTCTCTGTTTTGATTTTAAAATAGCCTAGTGCAACTACGTTTCACCAAAAACGTCATGTCAGACAGCATTCAGCATTATCGCGTACTTTTTTATTTAACCTAATTGAAGTTTTGACTTCAGAAAACTATTTTCGAGGCATAACCTAGTAAATTGCAGAGCCTTAGTGAGGCACCGGAGCACTTTTTTATCCCGCAGGCCGTCTGCCGTCTTTATTCGCGATTGAATGGCTCTCTGGGAAGAGGTCAGGATTTCACACGTCACTGTGACCATATCCTCCATCACACATCGATAATAAGAACACTTTCCTCGGGGCCTTTTCAGTCAGTAAGACAACAGACAGACAACATCGTGTCCTGTTGATTTAAGTTCTGCATGTGTCTACTTAAACGAGAAATTGAGGAAAATGAAAAAGTCCCAGTCTAAGAATTGTAGCGATTAAACAATTGTGGCACATGACGAAAGTATCGTACCGTACTTGCGGATAAAAGGCAGCGCATGCAAATGCAGGCTCGATTTTAGGAAACAAAATGAAGCGGCGGTTTCACTTTGAAGTTTTGGTACTCACACCCTTAATTTGTCCTACAACAAAACGTAAGACTGAGGAAATAATCTGTAGCCATGCAGAAATACACAAAGTTTGTGTGTGGAGACTTTAAGCTCACAAGCAGGAAAAAATTGGTTCTTTAAATTCGCAAGCTGAAGACAGCCAGTTTTACTGCGGGATCTTTCGCACGACTGACGGCATAGCTGCTATGCCAATGACGACGTTTCAGGAGGTCAGAACAGTGCAATTTAATGATCCACTATGCGGCAGCCATTTACTTACTTTGAATATGCATTTGGAATTCATGGGCATCTGGATTTCTAACAATCTTGCGCTTAATGTTAAAAGTAGAAAAGTTCAGACCTAGGAATTGGCTATTCAGCTCTATATTAGATTCTCTGCATAATGACTTATTTCACTTGCTAGCCCAGCTACAGGTCATCAAATGTAAAAAATGGAATTGTAAGAGGCAAAGCGCGTTTGACAAAATCATGAAAGGAAAGAAACGTAAAATGTAGACAAGTGGCCTATTTTTTGAAATACCAACCGGGTTTGAAAGAGGAAAGGATTATTTAGGGTAGATTGTGGTGCTGATTATCTTATAACATTATCTCAACATGTTTCAGTCGTGCCACAATTCCGGTATCTAAATAATCCCATTTTCGGCCGCCTGTCAAACACCCACTCGATAAAAGTGAGCATTTAATTAGTTAGTGTTTGTACCACTAATCTTCCATGTGCTTATAAATTAAAGTATATTTATTTTGAAGCATACACCAACTGCCTAATACATTTGCTCTTTGGTAAACCACTTTGTCGGATGTTATGCTTAAAGAGACATCTCTCGATTTCGAAAAACGTTTTAAATTTTTCAATAATTTTGAAACAGGCTTGTTGTTGTACTTATGGACTGAGTTTTCGAAATTCGGGCTATATACCTTTTGTCTAAATAAAATCACGCTTTTTTCTTTACTTTTCAGAAGAAGTCGTATAGGATTTATGAAATTTTCTTGTGGGTGTGGTTCATAGTCCATGCTTCGTACGCAGAAACAAAAAATGACAGACAAGATGCCGTATGGATGAATATTTTGCGGTCTTAAAACTCTCAAAAATGCAAAGTTTTCGAACGGAAATATACACTTTCTCTATGCGAAAAATTCAAAGAATACCTACCAACCAACGAGTAAAAAAGAGGAATAATGTTGTATGTTCTCTAAAAAATATATTTATACTTATAATGTTATCGAAATCAGAAGAAAGAAACGTATTCTGCAAAAGTAATCATTTTGTACCAAGCGCGTTTTGGGTACGCAGATGAAAATAAGGTTATCGTCAAAACAGCATCCTCGCGAGACATAAATATCTTGAAATCATTTTCCTCAATGGTTATTTTCGCGACCCTGTTTAACTTTTCCTTTCTAATCGAAAATGCATCCAGTGGGGTGGAACAGGTACCGAGATTTCCGCAGGAATCTGTAAATTACTCATGGCTTTCAATAAGGCGTGAACACGCCTTTTAAATGACGGAGAATTAGGCTCAATTATTCAATGTCCACCTGATTCAATGCAAAATCTCCGGTCAGACTATTTTCCAAATCATGCACGACTGCTCGATCCTGCAAAGAACTGGGTGAAAATCCCTGGCTCATAAACTTCCTTATCCTCCCGGTTGTCCTTAGTTCACTGGTCGCATTTCTGCAAAACTAAGTATAGAATACCTTTGAGTTAGTAGCCGCATATTACACATCGTCGATTTAGCGGAATGCACAAACAGGTCAATTAAATGGAAGCCATAAACAAGTTGAATCGGCAAGCATTTGCACAGTAACCTCGTGGAGAGTGAGCAGGGCGGTAGCGTTCCTCCATATAGGAGATGTGAAAAATACTGATACTGAAGTGCACTTTGTTACATTAAAAACTGTCCTCAATGTAGTAACATATGCAAAAGGACTTCGGTTCATCAAAAACCGCTATTGGTGCAAACGTTCTCCATAGCCGGTCGGCCATTAACTAATATGTCCCCATTTGTCCAATGGGCTATTTTGTTTAAATTTTAACTTAAGGAAAATTCTACCTTGCGTTTATAAACTTTTGAGTATTTAAGTAAATTGCGAGTATTTTCAGGAAGCTACTTACAAATGCCAGTCGTACGTCTCATAGCAAGTGGTGGTTAAAATCGTTTTGTTCTGACAGTCAACCGCTGTTCTTATTTTGTAGGTCGCCAAAGAAATGTGCTAACTAATTTTTCCATAGAAATCTACCCCAGTTATAATTGCAACTAGTGCTCTGCCTGTAGTCAGAAACGTCAAGATTGTTAGGCTTATTTGTGCGTGGACAAAGGGAAACTTCCTAAAAGTACGCTTTTAATGGGCGTTTAGCCGCTCCCCACATGGACGGACTACAATCCACTCGACGACTGTTGCCCACTTTAATAGCATCAAATAAGGGGCTAACGGATTTAAAGGGACCGCAACATCAATTTTCTTCTTCTTCTAAGAGAACTAACGCAAGCTATACTTATTTAGACATATTTTCTAGCTACAACTGCTATAACAGTCTTTGAACTTTGTTAGTACAAACAGCCTAGCCGCTCAGCTCTAACAAATATCCCGCTGGTTGCACAAACGTAAAGATTTTCCGTGTCCGTCGGCTTTAGGAGAAAGAATAAATTTTATGTGTATGCGTGTTTTATTTGGATACTATAGACACAACAATATTGCGTTTTAAAGGGTAGATTTATGCCCCTGGACAAAGCAATCAGTACAGCATTGTTGCTTTCGTAAGGACAAGTATTTATGTAAAAATAATTTATTTAATTATAAAAAGGAGTACGGTAGCCAGAGTTATAAACTCTAGAATCCACAATAGCATCATTAAATTGTAAATTATGCGAGTGCGTATGGCGGGAATATACAATGGCTGACGACGGCTAATAAGCCAGTAATGGACATTCCAGTCTCCCTTGTCTTTGTCGGTAATACGGCTCTGCCTATATCATGCGCCGCTGTGCGGCTGCTAGTTGGGCTCGTGAGGGAGTCCGTAAGGCACAACTGAGCGAGTGAGATCCGTAAGAACGATCGGTGAACGTTCCCTACCATAGAATTATAATTAAATGAAATTGTTAAGTATGCGGGTGCGCATGGCGAGGGGGGAGGGGAGAGAAGTCATCTAAGCATGCGACTAAGGATTACAGCGAGAACTTATTAGGTGTGATTAAAATTGTAACGCGCGGACAGCATTCAGTCATGCCGGGGAGGGGGAGGAGGGTAGAGGCGGAATGAGAGGGCGTATAGGCGGACAGGGTTTAGTACATTATTGATCCTTACTATGGTAGTGTCAGGTCTAACGTGGTCCAGCTGCGTACGGAGTTCTGGTTTCCTCCTCCGTATTGCAGCGACCTACGCAAAGCGCAAGAGACGCCGGGTCGTCGCCCGAAACAGGACCTTGAATGCAACCAAGGGGGTCCAACGTATGGTCTGTGTCCGCCAGGTGTTTTGTGAGCTCCTGGGTACCTTATTTTCCGCCTTAAGCAGCCCCTTCCGCCTGATAATTTTTCACTGTAAACTTGACTTGCATGCATAGATGGCTTCTCTCCCCTCCCCCCTCGCCATGCGCACCCGCATACTTAACAATTTCATTTAATTATAATTCTATGGTAGGGGACGCTGACCGATCGTTCTTACAGACCTCACTCGCTCCGTTGTGCCTTACGGGCTCCCTCACGAGCCCAACCAACAGCCGCACAGCAGCGCATGATATAGGCAGAGCGGTATTACCGACAAAGACAAGGGAGACCGGAATGGCCATTACTGGCTTATTAGCCGTCGTCAGTCAGTGAGCGCCCCCTACCATTGTGTATTCCCGATCGAAAACCGACAGGGCAACGGGCTCGTGGCCTTAGTGGTTAGAGGCGTAGACTTCTAACTAACAGGTGGCGAGTTCGAGCCTCGGGCGTTCCAAGCTTCGGGACTGGGTATGACTGGCTGACGACGGCTAATAAGCCCGAAATGACCATTTCAGTCTCCCTCTGTCTTTGTTGGTAGTACCATTCTGCCAAATTATGATTCTTTCTAATTTTGTCCAGAGTACATCCTTTCTACTGGGAAGTTCTTCTGTGCATTTTTAGTGCTGCGTTGACCAAAGTAACCGAAGCAGACAGAATTCAGCTGCCACGGCAACCCTGACCTCCCAAGCCTCGTCGGTGTGCAGAACTACTCCACTGGACTCGAAGAACTCACTTTCCAACTTCTACAACCTAGCCCCTCCCTGACGACCTATGTTTTCACTAGACCTCCGCAAATCCTTGATGAACTACCCGGACCCCACCCTTCCCCCCCCCCTGTCAAGCGGTCTCTTATTCTGCCGTCTGACGATATTGGACCCCCACAGGAAACAAAGACTACAGGCGCCCTCGCTCCGAAGCACGTAACGCACAGTAAATATTTTTCACTAAAAGACCTCCCCCCCCTTCTTCGTGTACCAATGTGAAAGGCAGCACAGACAGTGCATTCGCCTTTTAAATATCCGCAGTAGCGGCGGTGCCAGTGAATGCGTGTATCCTAAGACCGGCAGTCTTGTTTGGGGATGGGGTTACCATGGGCGACAGGAGATACGACCACTCCTAGAACATAAAACGTTCTGTCTGGCAGCATCACGCATGTCCGAGGAAGAGTTACATTCAAACCCGCGTCCGTATATGCAAATGAAGTAAAATACTGCAATTTCGAGTCCGTTCCCAGGCAGAGGAAAGAGGGAAGATATATATGTAGATGAGGAAAGAGGACTCTCCGGCCTGAAATATCACGGACAGTCGAGAAAGCACGAATTGTATTTGCATCTAGGGGAATGCAACCTGAGCATGGGAGGACTGCTGATAGCAAAAGACAGATAAATGGAAGGTTACGCCACGTTAAAGGGAATCTGTATTCTGAACAGTGCAGAAACTTAGAAGACTTTTTTCGTCATGCTAGAATTTCTGGAGGTTGCATTCATTTATCCGACTCGACCATTTGATATAGCCTATAAACTCAAAAGGTTATCGTTTCGTACCACTGCACTTGACTTCAAGTTGGCCTCCGATCCTTCAGTCTTTTAAATGGCCAGATGTGGTTATGTAGTGGCACCTAAGGTAAACAAACCCCAGCCACATGTAATACGGGACCGATGATAATAGGGGTTTTTACAGATGGGGCAGGGTAACGTACAGGCGACGAGGTCGAGTAATTTGATGCAAAGGAGGAGCTATTGGGAACGCACAGTTGTACTCTGAGTGGTTGAGAAATAAATGTCCAAACCCCTATCCCTTGCCCCTATCCCTAATCCCTAACCCTTACCGCAACCCCCAATCTCAAACCGTGACCCCTAACCCTTAACCGCAACCTTTAACCCTAACCCTAAAACATCCAACACGAAAGTGAGAAGGAGACGACAGGCCGAAAGTCAAGAACGACCGCCGGCATTGGGCCAAAAAGGAAGACACGACATCAAAGAAACAAAGCCACCAACAGAAGACGCGCCGCAACGCCATACCAACGCAACCACACCAACTCAAAATAATTAAGTACGTTGACAATTCTGTGTCCACTAGGTGCGTCTGCACAACCACATCTTACCTTTCAAACCAAAGGTAACCAAGGTTTGGTCAAAACATAAATTGAAAAGTCCGGTTGGCAAATACGTGTTTTCGGTAATTCTTCGTCAGACCAGTACAATTATATGAAGGAATGAAAATGCACAAAATTAACAGTGTTTATAAGTCCTCGGTCTTCTCTTGCTGGTCCGGATTCGGTTTGCGTATTGTGGCGCTATGAGCGTGCAATAATGGAAAATAAGCCTTATATGGTCGCTCCGGCCTCCGTCTTCTTTACTGATAATGCATTCCTGCATGAACCTTGCCTCGATGAGAACGCATCTGACACCTGCCTCACCTGCACAACCAACTGACCGAAAATTAAGATATTTGGTTGCGTCTTTAAATGTCACAGAGGGGGAAAGTGGGCCTTAAACCGAATTATAGGCCTTCTAATGCACTTATTTAAAGGCTGATAATGGTAATTTGGAGGTTTGTGAGAAATGCTATTTTTATCAGTCAGTGTTTTAAATTTGTCTCTTTATATCATTGTCTGAAGCGGAAAAGAGCAATTTAACTAACCCACCGAATGAACACTACGTGTGCAAAAATGAAGGCAGCTGGTACGTGCTGATTTTCTACAGTACCTGACCGATCTCATGAAATGCTGGCTGAAATTCTAAAATGCATTTTCGATTAAGAAGTATTACTTAGGTGGATTCGTAATACTGTTTATCTTGCGGCATCATCCTATAATATTTCGTACTTGGCAGGATGCCGGCTTTTGAATGCACTTCTTTTGACCTGTAAAAACCGTACTCGGAAAAGAGTGACCACCCAAGTGGAATGCATTTTTTACGCTGATTTTCCGTGGTCCAATAAATTCCACTCTATTTCCTAAAAACATGAACATAAATACTTCAGTTTACTCATTTGATAGAGAATCATGCTATCTTTAAATTGTATATTTGAAACGGAGTATAATTAGGTTTTAAAATATTTACTATATCCCCAATTATTTGGGGTCTGATCAGTGTCGCATTAGTGCGCAGTAATTACAGTCTACAAGGTGCATTCGTTCCGTGTATGGAAAATCATACACTTTTTATGTCTTTAAGAAGATGCTATATACAG
This sequence comes from Spirometra erinaceieuropaei, assembly GCA_902702965.1. Classification (NCBI taxonomy): domain Eukaryota; kingdom Metazoa; phylum Platyhelminthes; class Cestoda; order Diphyllobothriidea; family Diphyllobothriidae; genus Spirometra; species Spirometra erinaceieuropaei. The sequence continues at coordinate 681,667 of CACRXP010000316.1, read as the reverse complement.
TCCATAAAATTTTGCAATGAATGAGGACTGTGTTGTACATTTCATGAGAAACAGTGGTAAACGGACAGGTACGATGCTATTTGAGTGGACATGTTGCGGTCTTAAAATACATCATAATTAAAAACTTTTATAACTTAATTATTCTCCTTCTTCAAGTGTACAATTTCCAGATGACATGATTATCGATCAAATGAATAAAAGATAGCATTTTTGTTTATGTTTTTATGAAATATAATTAAATTTATAGAGCCACAGAAAATCAATGTGAAAAATGCATGCTACTTAAGTAGTTACTCTTTATAGAATAGGTTTCTGCAGGACGTCGAAAAAGTGCATTAAAATGTCGAAATTCTGCCAATTCCAAAATATTATCGAGTTGTGCCACAAGATAATCACTATTACGAATCTACTTAAGCAATCTTCCCTAATCGAAAATGCATTTTAGAATTTCGGCCAACATTTCATGAGATTGGTCATGCACTGTATTCTCAATCTACTCCTAGTAAATTATGCCTCATTTCAATGAAATGGTTAACAATGGGTAGTTTTTTCACTTATCTTTAATTTATTCTTTTGCCCGTTCTATGTTTGCGCTTCATCCAAGAGAAGGGGATAAATATATATTCAATTTAAAATGCAGCCTTTTTAGGTAGATGCAATGATATGGATATTGGACGTCTGTTGCATGAATGGTCGATTTCTAAAGAGCTATGTTTTACATATGACAGCATAAAAGTTTCTAAAAAATTTAGTTCTGTTCCCTGCAGAAATGGCCTTCGTGCAAATAAGAATCGGGTCTTCACGTTTTCTGGATCTTCTTTAACAGAGAGTAGAGTCGGTATTTTAATATATTCAATAGGTCGGACAGTCTTGATGCGGGGCATTTGGTGCGCAAACAAATGGACAAAGCCCGCTTTTTTACCCTCCATTCATTAAAGAGCATACGATGAAGAAAAAATATGCCACGAACTCATTCTCTGGCTCAAAAGCGTCCTGTAAAACGTCTTGATTTTTAAGTGGAATCCAATCCATAAATAATTGCGAAAAATTTTTTGCTCCTATGGGAAAATGACCGAATACTAAAAAAAACAATAAAATTTTAAAATTTTCAACACAAATGCTAAGGCCTTTGTGTCCTTGGCAGGGGCTTAAAAGGTCATTTAAAAAATGCATCGTTTCTTAGAGTTCAAACATATATACATGCTAGGGTGCCGGCCGAAAATACAACAGTCGTTAAACGATATTTGCCTTTAAGTCAGTGATCCCAACCCGACAAAAGCGTTCCCGTATATGGATTAGCTTTTTAAGTTGGTTTCTTTAGAACCAGGTTTTAATTGTACTGAGATGACGTGTCTAAGAATGGCAAGCGAAAACGTTTTCTTGCAGTATGATGGGCTTACGTGAACTCGGGATTGTATTAGGGGAACAATGCGAATATACTTTACGAAAGGATTAGTTCGCGTTATTATATTGTCCTAGTCCGCAAAAAGAGTAGTATGAGTAAATATGAAGCATTCCCAAGTACTTCGGATCATTAGACAGGAGTGTATTAATAAATGGATGAGCGACAATCAAAGGCAATTTCAGCCTAGTTGGGTACTTCAACGCTATTAGGTTTCTATAGTTAAGTTGACGATGTCGGCTAGTGTAAATTCCGATTCTTCAGCTCCCATGCGATCTCAGAAATGAGCTTGTAATTCAAGCCTCAAAAGTTGTGACTCTTCCTCCCCAGCAAATGAAATATACTAGTTTAACTCTGTAAAACGACCCGTTACAGTTATCACAATGTTTGAAATAGACTGAACTTCCAAGGCAGAGCGCACCCTACAGGGTTGAAGGAAAATGACGGCTGGGTCCTACAGAGGGGATCCAGTACGGAAAGCCACACATATGGGAATATTAATTTTTCATTGATGATGAGCGATGGGAAAGTTTATTCGCCAACGGTATAGAGAAGGACCCCATTTAACTGTCAGAAGACTGGGGATCGTGTCATATAAGGTTTTATCTTGATATGCATATGCAGGTCGTTGTAGAAATAACACTGCCGACAACGACTGTTTCTCATGACCTCACACCTTGGCTCAAAATCCCTTATTTTATGAAATTTACTTTTTGCTTATTGTATAAATACTACTCCCATTTCGTTGGTGTACAATAGCGTAGGATATGACTTTCGCCATAAATTCAGGCAATTTCTGCGTTTCTTTAATTTTGTCCCCTGCCCCACCCATGAAATTCCTTTTGCCATAAATCTCGTACGGTATGATCCACAGTTTACTGACAACTGAGTGGGATCCTTCTTTATACCGCTGTCGTTTATTTTAATAATTTTAGATGGATGACCTAGGGATCCGCACAAAACGTTCAGCTGCTAACAGACAGAATTATAAAAGATGAGATCTGCACCCTTCAAGAAGTTATTTTGAGTAATCGTCCATTGCTTAGTTGCCTTACACATCCCCCACGGCGGTCATACGCGCGGCCTCCAGTTTCTAGTTTGTGATCCACGGTTTCAGAGAAACATGCCTTCGCCCACACTGGTGCTGTAAAAATTGGCCTATGAGTTAAAATTACGGCGAACCAAAGGACTCCGGAGATCGTGACGCATTGCGTAGGTTGGGGAGACCAAATATTTTGTGCTCATGGGTGAAGAAACAGGGTCTATCACAGAAAGCAACTCGGCCTCGAGGACGTCATTTTGCTTCTTTCAGATTCCAAAGGGGACATATGCCTTTTGCGTAGGAATTGGACCAGAGCATAAAATGGCAACTTCGAGTTACTGGAAGATCCCTTTGGTGCTAAAAAGAGTGTCGACAGACAGCAAACAGTGGCGGAATGCAGGGCAGCTGTAATTTTAAGACGGTAAGTTTAATGTAACTGCTTGAAGACACCGACCAAAAGCCACTGAGTAAATATCGATTTTCACACCCTTAAGACTTCATTTGCCCCAACAACTTGCAAATTCCATGGGTGTGAAGGAAGGAAATGGGCGGCAGGAATGCTAACTTTGCAAACAAGTTACGTATACCGCAGCATTATGCAATATCCCAACCCATCCTATCGTCCCCTTTCTCTTTTATGTAATTATGGAAACCTCAGTGATGCCTTTCCACGACTAACCCTCTGTGTACATAAGGCACCCTTTATCAAACTGATTCTATTGAGAATGGAAACATTCCCCTGACAAAAGGAGTGCCACCGTAGGTAAGTATCGGATTAATGCCCCCCAGGCATCTGTGGCACACAAAGAATATCTACTATACTTATTTATGGTAGAGGGGGTGCTCACTGATCGTTCTTACGGATCTCGCTCGTTCCGTTGTGCCTTACGGGCTCTCTCTCGAGTCCAACCAGCAGCCACACAGCGGCGCATGATATAGGCAGAATTTTATTGCCGACAAAGTCTCCCATGTCTTTGTCGGTAATAAGATTATGCTTATTTGAATGGGTTTTAGTCCGACGAGATTATTTCGGTGTGATGTCTCGTTGGACAAGGTTGAGTCGTATGTTGTAGACGGTCTGGTGGATTATTTACAATGACCTCAGCTCAGAGAATTGAGAAGCGACCGATGTAGACAGTCTGGTGGATTATCTGCAATGACCTCGGCGCAGAGAGTTGAGAGGCAATCGTTGTAGCCACTTAATGTTTGTTTTTTTTTAATTGCCATGCTTAATTTCTGTTGCCAGATGTCAATGCATTAGGACTTGTCCGCCCGAGAAATGAATTTTCCAATTATCTTGTTTTGCCATTCCTGTATGCATCCATAGGCCCCGTCCGTAAAACCTCTATTACCATATTTTCCCATAAGACAGGCACCTTTGGTTGGTCGTTTGTGTTCGGGGTCCTTCACTCGATCGCTGCCGCCACCGTATTTTATTGGTGTAAGCAAACAGTTTTTTAAGTTTGAAATATTTATATTTGAATAAGTAATTCCGACCACTGAGAGCCCCCAGAAAAAGTAACTGCTAAATTATATTTGTATGTCATCAGATTTGAGATATTCAGAAGGGCATTTGTCGAGCTTACGCGCGCTTTCAGTAAATGCTCATTGGATCTGTACGAGGTACAAACTGAAACGTGGGGGCGATAAGAACAATCAATTTCGGTCCGTCTTCTCATACAATTGGACAATGTGAATAGAGAGGGAAGAGGGGGGAGAGGAAGCAGGAAGTGACAATGAGGGTCAGATAGAGACGTGTCTCAAGGTGGGCAGGCGGGGATGCGGAGACCTGCATACAGTTAATCGGACGCGGAGCCTGCAAGAGGTCCTTCTGCGCTCACAGGACCGGTCTCTGTGACCTGGTGGCAGTCGCTTCTGCTGTTGCTAGTAAGCGTTTACCCAATCCCTTTGGGCAGTTAGGTAGTACCTTGTAAATCATAGGTTAGGCTTCGTTGGGGTACACACGATGCCGAGAATCAACCATGTGCGCGAGGATGGAGCTGTTTATGCTCTTAACTTCACCTTTTCTCAGCCATGCCAGCAGATGTTCTCATATTCTTCTGGATAGGTGCTGACTCGTGTGACCAACGTAGCCTGCTCCACAGGAGCAAGTAAAGTAAATGCACGTTAAGGTAGTCTGAGCTGGTAGCCTATCCTCAGCTTCCCCGCGTAAGACGGAGTTGGTCGAAAACAATGCTTGAACTCTTGCCGCCTGGAAGGTCCGTAAAACGGCTTGATCAAGGCGCCCTCTCAGGAATTCACTTGCCACGTCTCCTTGAAAAGGAACTTTAAGCAACAAAGTTCTGCTTTCCATCGTCGATATAATGAGTTTTGCCGTTTGTTATGCAAGTTCCCTTATGAAAGTTCTGTTGGGATACCCGTTCTCGCGAAGTAGACATGGATTCTTCTTAGTTCCTCATTAAAGATATCTGTCGAACAGATTTTTGCAGCAGAAACGCCCCTTTTTGATGTTTGATTGATCCACTGTTTTGTTATTTTAAATCGTCCTTCAAGTTTCTTTGTCAAGCTCTTTTTTCTATATAGGATCGCAACGACGTCTAAGTTTATTTCGAAGGCAAGGACACTTATTATATGGTAGTTGTTTCACATAAGATCCAAATCCTTAAAATGACAGTGCAAGGCCTACTTCCACTCAAAGTGACTTCGGAATGAAAGGCGGTTGACAGTTTGTTCCGGTAAACGGAGATACTTTGCTTTAAAATTTAGAGTGATAGTGGTTCTTACGACTAGGCGAAACCAAACGTTACCTAGATTATAGGTCACCTCCGAGGAGGATTGTCTTTTCGGTCGTGAATTCTAAGGCGTCATTGTTTTCTTCCAACTGGGATTAAGCTCTCTTGTAGCGAAACAAAATCGACAAGTTAAATGTTTGACCAGACAGCTGGCTGTGTGAGTTCTCCTCTAATCTAGTCTGCGCTGAGAAATATGTCGATATGTTGGGCAAACATGTTGATAATGAACAGAAAAGTTATTCTAATTGTCCACATCCTCATTTGCTGATTTTTGCTGTGGTATCTACATTAGGTGGGTTAACTCATGTAATGTCAACTGAAATTTCGAAAAGTATTTTTGTTTTGAAAAGACTAATCATGTAGAGTTATAAAACTAACGATCCTGCTGCATAATTCTATAATAATTCATTTACCTCAGGATGCCCGCTTTTAAAAGAACTTTTGTCTGACTGCATCCAGAAACTTTGCTCGGTGAAAAATGATTACTTATATAGCATGCATTTTTCTCGTTGATCTTCGATGCCCTTTAACATTCAATTATAGTTCATGAAAAACATGCATAAAATAGTCATTCTTCTGCTCCTTCGGTAAAAAATTACGCTATCTTCCAAATTTGTACTCGAAAGAAGGGTATATTTGTTCATGAATATCCTCTAACTCCCTTAAAGCCGTCAACTGTTGTTCATTGTGCGGTTACATTTTGTCCTACCTCTTAGGTATTATGTCTACCATGTTTATTTGGCATACGAAAAATTCTGTCGGAGCAAAAATTAAGGACCAGTTAGTGCGCTTAAACGTCGATTTAGGCAAAGTAACTCAGACGATGCAACAAATTACTCGATTTAAATTGTATGCATTTATGTAGACAAGGTGGTGCCGGCAGAGACAAGGAAGATCGGAATGGCTATCTCTAGCTTATTAAGCGTCGTCAGTCAGCCTTTTCTAAATCCAGGTTTTCAGTTACCTGAGGCTCCAACGCAAGTTAGATGGTTATTAAGTGTTAGTAAGTCCAGCCACGGGTTCGTTGTCCTGTGGGCTGTGATTGGACATATGAACTAGGGAAAGAGACGCTCTTCGATCTAGTTTCGTACAGTTATCATCCCGTTATGTCTTTGGAGCCCAATCTAGAGCTCTTACAGACAGTGGCATGGCGACATAGTAACACGGGTTTCCATGACCTTGGAATGCATTGTAATATACAATAGGTAGGCTAACTCATGAAATGTCAACCGAAATTTCGGAATGCGTTCTCGTTTCGAAAAGACTAACTAAGTAGGGCTGTAAAACTAATCAGCATGCAGCATAATTCTAAAATTATCCAGTTACCTCAGGATGTCGCCTTTTGATCGAACTTCTTTCCGGCTACAAGCAAGAACTATACTCTGCACAACAATGACTTCTTAGGTAGCATGCAATTTTCTTATTGCTTTTCGATGCCCCTAAATGCTCAATTACATTTCATGGAAAACATGCATAAAAATATCCATCCTTTTGATCATTCGGTAGACAATCACTTCTTCTTCGTAAAGAAAAGTAAACTTGGGTTATAAAAACGTTTCTTATTCCCGAATAATTGCGAACGCGACCTGCTGTTGCACTCGCATTCATGGCTTCAAATCTACAGGCCGTATATTTTCCGTGTTCGGAAAACCATGCATTTCTTTACAGTATTAAGAGGAGATCATATGGGGTTCATAAAACTATGAAGTTGATTTGAGCAATATTGTTAACTTTACAAGCCACACTCGTAAATGCAAATGCACGACATTTCATGAACGGCCATTTCACGGTATAAAAAATCTCATATTTGAAAACTTTTTCGAAACCGAATTTTACTCTTCTTTCGAGTATAAATTTGGAAGAAGATGTGATTTTCTACCGAATAAGCAAATGAATGAATATTTGTATGCACGATTTCCATGAATTATAATTGGACATTTAAAGGCATCGAAAATGAATGAGAAAATTACATGCTACCTAAGTAGTCATTGTTGTGCAGAGTATAGTTCTTGCTTGTAGCCGGAAAGAAGTTCGATCGAAAGGCGACATTCTGAGGTAACTGAATCATTTTAGAATTATGCTGCATGAGGATTAGTTTTGCAACCCTGCTTAATTAATCTTTTCGAAAAGAGAACGCATTTCGAAATTTCGGTGGCAATTTCATGAGTTAGCCCACCTACTGTAGATACATCTTGCACATCCTGCATATCCACATCGCCCCCAGCCCTTTCATTTTCCAATCGCTCAGAGCGCCCACTTGTAACAGCAGCTGCAGCATCACCATCGAAACCGACTCTTCGGCTCCCTGTCCACACTATTACCGCACATTTACCTCACGCATCGGTCCGGTCAGTCACTCGCTAGTCCATCGCACTAAGGCTGGCGAACTAGGGGCACTAATATACATCAGATGCAATCGCCAGCATTGCTCTGGCAAATGCGGCCACCGCATGAGCCTACGCGATCCCATGCGAATTCTTAAAAATCCACGGTAAGTTACTGTAGACACGACCACATCACTACATATTCACCCACCAACACATGCATCGCACATACATCTGTCCAAAATCCCACAACAACGTCACATGATATGTAAGTAAGAAGTGTGCTTTTCAGTTCCTTTTTCCGTGTGACTCCTCTGTTGCATGTGAGATCGTAGCGTTCTATCTCCCTTATGTGTGATATCCTGGTGTGTGACTTTGGGGGTGGGGGGTAGTCAGGTTGTGCATTAGACGCACACAGACGAGCTCCCTAGCTCCGTCAGTCGCTGTGTTTTGTGTCCACACCGGATGGCTGGCCGGCTCGTACAGTAGCTTTGCTCTGGAAACGGGAACAAACAGTGAGGTCGACGAGTCAGCTTAATGCTATCACGATGCACCAGCAACCGTGGCTTTGCAGGTTGTCAACTGTCGAGATAACGTGGACCTCGCTATCGGTTTCTTGCGTGTTGTGTGGATTGGTCAACCGGTGGACTGAGAGTCAAGCTGCAATGGCTCCTTCGTCTCACCTAGTGAGGTCCAAGCCGGGTGTGGCGTGGCGGCGAGACTAGAAGGGGTTTCGGCTACGTCGGCCGTCGCTGTTGCTGTTGATCAAAATCCTGTTCAAATGTTTGTTTTTGGAGTAGGGGGTGTAGTTTTACGTCTCGGAGGGGGGGGGGTCCGGTCATGCCAGCCGCATGCACCCTCTCCTGCCTCCAGCGTTATTAACTAAATCTGGACACCGGGTCCAAGTAAAAGGGGAGAGAGTGTGGTAGATGCTGCGCAAGTCACCATGCACAGGTCAGCGTGCCTGCTGCTACCCTGCTGTGAAGTACACGGTGGTATTGTTGGCCACGACGGTCAAACTGTTATACGGATAAAGTGATATTATAGATGTTTTGACAGATTTTGAATAATTCATATTGGCACAATTGTGAAAAACTCAACGCCTACGTGGGATTCGAACCCACACAGAAAAGGGAAGGTTTTAGTACAGCCAACGCTCTAACCACTTGAGCTACGAGGCTCCGCCGGACGACGCCAGTTTAATCACGTTTGGGTCAAGTTACGCGCGCAACCTACTGCAACGTCTGGAATCCACCGAGGCGCCGAATTTTCACAGTTGGGTCAATATGAATTATTCAAAATCTTCCAAAATACCTTTGAATTACGTGAGCCTAGTAGTCATCTGGTGGATTCTAGGTGAACTACTTGGGAAATCCTGCTTGGGTAGTCAACTTTCTGTATCAGATTTGATGGATTCCAGACGTTGCAGTAGGTTGGGTGGGTAAACTTGACCAAAATGTGATTAAACTCGCGTCGTCCGGCGGGGCCTTGTAGCTCAAGTGGTTAGAGCGTTAGGTGTACTAAAGCCTTCTCTTGCTGTGTGGGTTAAAATCCCACCGAGGCGCCGAGTTTTTCACAGTTGGGTAGATATAAAAGTGATCTTAACAATGGCAAGGAAAACCGGGGTCCCAATCCTGATTTCTTAATTGTCTTCTGATAGTTTACATTTGGGTAAGATGTGGTTTGGTAGTCCCACCTAATGGACACACTTATATTTGGGTTGTGGTTAAGGGCTAGAGTTAGAAGTTATGGCTAGGGGTGAGGGCTAGGGATTATAGTTAGGGTTTAGGATTAAGAATTGCAAGTTATATTTAGGGTAAGTGGTAGGAGTTAGCACAACTAATTCTCAACCATTAAAAGTGCAACCGCGAATTCCCAATAAATATTTGACCTCGTCACATGTACTTTTCCCATCCCCTCTTGTAAAAACCCCAATTACCACCGGTCCCGTTATGGAGATAACTGGGATTTGATTACTTCATTCGAGCTACATAACCGCATCCGACCGATTTAGACAACGGCAGATGAACTGCAAAACCCACGACAGCAGAATCTTTGCGTTTGCATGCGGTGTGTACTTTCGGAGCTCGATAGCGTTAGAGGTAGCGAGTTCAAGGCCTCAGAACTTTCAGCATCTTTGATCCTTGTGAAAGATATTTAAAGATGCCCAGCAATGTGATCATACCCCGTGATATTACGAAACCACAGTATGAAAATGAGACTGTTTGGCTAGTGGAAACCGAGCGGTCGCCTGTGTAAACCCCGGGGATGGGATAACTTTCGCTTTCTTCTATTTCGAAAGCCTGCATTTCTGGGTTTCTGAAGTTAACCGAAAAGAATGATTGTTGCCGAGAATTCAAGTCATCAGCCTGCATTTCACGCTGGCGCGCTCAATGAACGCTAAAGTCTGAACAAACAATTTGAATACCATTTAACTGGAAAAGAAAGAAACTTAACTGTACACTGTTCTGCGAAAGGCTGACTAAGGGTTGTAGACAAACAAACAAAACAAATCTATTGTCTAGAAGGTGAGGCGAATTTGAATTATTCTGCAACGCTTTAAGGGATGCGATCTGATGGAGCTGATGCCACTTTGAGCCAATTGCGCAGTTATTTTATTTGTAATGCTAAAAAATGGTCAAACGTTGCTCAGTTGATGGTTCGGAACAAAATTTTGGTAACAATAAAGGAAATTCAACTTATCAAAATCTCAAACATATTCTCCCTCATGGAAACTATGCTAGGTTGCTGGAGGCGAACTAGGTTTTTTTACAATTTTTGGACACAAAACCACGTCTCCGCCCTGGCAGCCGAAAACTATTCCTTACTTTGTTTCTCCCACCGTGAATACAATCTTTATTCACATAGATTCTGATAACTGTTTTTTCAACAACGGCTATTACATAGATCATTTTTGAGTTCTATTCGTGTCAGAGAGCCTGTCTGATTGATAATATTTGTAGTTATCCTTGCGCCTATTTCAAGACAAAGTAATGACAATCTGACCGAAATCTAAAAAGAAGGTTCAGTGGGGTTTGCAATGAAAACTGCAAGAATAATAAATTCTAAACGACTGACTAAACTATCGTGTTATTATTTTTTGAGAAAATACGGATAACGGTTCAGAATGTGTGGCTCTTCAGAAAAATCTATCAGGGCTTGTAGGCTGATAAGAACAAAAAGGCTTTTTAGACAGATAAAACGAACAGGAGCGAGCGTATGACCATTTAAGTCCATCAGTCTTCCGGTTCAATGAGTTCAGCTGCTCTTCCTTTGGAATTTCCCAGCATCATTCAGATTCTGCTGGTGTTGAAACATAATTCTAAAGGGTTCATCGTCTATCGAGTATATTGTCTTCTGTAAGTCGCTGACAGTACATTTCGCGACCTATCAGTTGAAAGGTCACGAACTGTAAATTTAAATCGCTCTAGCGCACGAAACGCCCACCCCGCATCCACGAAAGTTATACAGCGCTAGAGATACGACCGAGCTTCAAAATAAGGCACAGTTTGATCTATAGAGTACGAGTTAATGATTAAGAAATGATTTATTTTACGAAAAACTATCAAATCAAAAAATGACTCTATGGCATGTAAACTATTTAAGGCCTAATATAACTGCTAGCGGAGAAGGGGAACGACAAAAAACGACATAATGATGGAAAATAGTAACAAATACGACGTATCAGTACTTTGTCGATTGCCCTTTAGCTTTAAAAGTTGCCGTAATCACGAGGGCATGGAAACTACGAAGTTGTCTAAGCTGGTTTGGTCTGTGCAATTAGAAAGCAAAAATTCCAACTTTTGCTTCATAGGAAGATGTTTCCTTGCTTTGTCCCAATAGAAAAGGGCTCTTCGGGATTCTAATCAATTCTAAAAATAGAATAACCACACAAAACATGTGCCGTCCCACAAAGTCAGATACCGATCTCGACATCGCATGAGTTAGGTCATCTATTGTAGGTTTTGTTTTAAAATGACAATTATATGATGACAAGCGGACTGTCGATTTCTTAAATGATTCCCTAGGATTTGAGATCTTGCGCCTGTCGTCTTACTTCTTCGATCCTGTAACAGACATTAATACTTTATGTATGACTGGTGACACCAGGCAGTTTATAGATGTTTTGGAAGATTATGAATGATTCATATTGACACAAATGTAATTAAACTCGTTTCGTCGTAACTCAATTGGTTAGAGCGTTGGCTCTTCTAAAGCCTTCCCTTTACTGCGTGGGTTCGAATCCACCCCTAAATGTCCACTTATATTTCACGGAAAATATGCGTAAAATATTTATTCTTTTACTCATTCGGTGGATAATTACGTCCTCCTTCAAGCTAATACTCGAAGGAAGGATAGAATTCGGTCTTCCAAAAATTTTTCCAAATCCCGAATAATTTTGAATCCGCTCTACTGTTACACTTGGATTCAGGGTTTCAAAACTACAAGCCGTATATTTTCCGCGTACGGAAAACCACACATTTCTCTAATGAACTAAAGGGCGACCATATGGGGTTCATAAAATTAAGCAGTGAATTTGATCCATGTTGTTAACTTTACAAGCTGCATTGGCAAATGCAGAGTCATGACGACTTATGAACAGCCAGCTCACGGTATTTAAAAGTCCCACAATTACAAACATTTTTAAAACCGACTTATGTCCATCCTTTATGTATACAATTTGAAGACGTAATCATCAACTGAATGAGCAAAATATTGAACGTTTTATTGCATGTTTTTTATAAAATAAAATTAATTTTTAAGGGCGCCAAAACTCAATGAGAAAAATTCATGCTACTTAAGTAGTCGGTTAGTTGTAGAGTGTAGTTTTTGCATGCAGCCGGAAGGAAGTTCAGTCAAAAGCCGGCATCCTTCCGTAACTGAAATATTATAGAATTATGTTGCAGGCTGACCAGTTTTACAACCCCGCTTAATAAATCTTTTCGGAACGTAAACCCATTTCGTAATTTCGGTTGACATTTCATGAGTTAGCCCACTTACTGTACATTTCTTGTTAAGTTATGAGTCCTCAGGGGTGTAGGGGTGTCAGCGGTGGGTTCACGTGAAGGTCGTAGTGGTCGCTCACTTGCTTGCAGGTGAGACTACGCCTAGCGTCCACTTGCTGGCACTCAACTCTCACCTGTGGCTCCACGTAGCTGGGCTCTGCTCAG
>CACRXP010000316.1:625084-666813 GCA_902702965.1 Spirometra erinaceieuropaei | reverse complement strand
ACATAGGAGTGTCTATCAGAAATGCCCCGAGGAACACCGGTGGGGGGTACTGATGAGCTGTACAACGGCGCGCAGCGGCAGAATATGTGCAAAACATATCCGGGCTCTTTGCTAGTTCTTGCTCTGTCCCTAGACGAAACCACGCAACAAATGGATGAAAGAGTGTCTTTGTTGGTGATAGCAACTAGGCAGGTCATTCAGACCAGAGGGACAATCAACATGCGATTGTGGGAATATATGTGATGGTAAATTAAGTCATTCGCCACTATCAGAAAGATCATTTTTGCTAAGAAGACGGATAATATGCAATTAATAAGCAATGCGACATAAAGAAGGGACTTACGGCTGAGTACTGAGTAACAATTACTTAACCAGTGAACGGCAGGAGATATATATGGGCAGGTCCACGACCAAACAGTAAAATAAGTTGCTCTTTCCAGACATACTGCAAAGTCACTAGCCTAATGTAAGAATATAATCGAAAATATGTAGATCCGCAGTGATTTTTATGTTTGGCGTTAAGAAGAAATATTTCAAGCACTTTTGTTGACCTAAAAATATCCCCAGAGACCAGCTCGGTTGGATAAGTGATAAATACTACCAACACACCCAATCAACAGACAGAAACTAGGACGTCTGAGCTTGCAGTGTTGCACGGAAAGTCTATTGGAGGCTTGACTTTGCGTTTTAGAATCCATCAATATTGCTAGATTAGTGTTCAGATTTTAATTTTGTAGGTGGGCAAAAGTTCCAGAAAATGCGAAACGCTTTCGGACCAATACTATTTCAAGAAAATATTTGAGGATCACGATATCAACAGTAGAAAGCAGACCTAAAAACGCAAACTTTGGATTCTGCATCCCTGATCTGTCTAACTCGAAAAAAGTTGACAAAGGTTTAAGCAACTTGATTTACTGCTGCTGCGAACAAAGGCGCTCAGAAAAATTTATATCAGGAAAATGCGTTTTATGTACTCCGGCAGAATATCTGGACATTGAATCCGATGCAGAAAGTCAGCCCACAGCTTACTACTTCTCCGGGAGCGCTAGCATACGAGTAACCCGACACATTCATCCTCAGGGAAACGCGAACGGCGCCGAGATTGGGGGGCGAACCGGTGTTGATTCCATCGTCAGATTACACGACGACTCGATCGACTGTGGACTATCGTTAAGTTGCATTTGGACGTCGGTAAGATGTGTGCAAAGAATACACAGCAGTAAGCTGCTGCAATGCAGCGTATAGAAGAATGTCCTAGTTGGATGCAGACAGAATGATTTAAAAAAATGTAGCTTAACGAGGAAAATGTACTCACTATGGCGTTCTGCGATAAATATAAATTGTTTGAAGACCTAACAGGATTTCCTTAGATATTTAAAATCTTCCATGTTGAACGGTTTTTCTGAGTGTTTACAGTTGGGTCTAGGACTCAGAATTAAGCCTTGGCTTCTAAGATATTAAGAATACTCACAGGTTCCCCTACTGCTCATACGCTACAACCTAACTGATACCGCGCGAAAGAGTAGCGGTTGCCTCAAACGGGTACGAGAAGACTGTAATAGGAGTTTCTTACTTGTGTCTGATATTCAGAACGATCCCTATTTGCCCTGTCACTTAAGATCTGCAATCGGCACGCGATTAGGTGTCCCCGATTTCTAGTCATTGAGCAGCTATAATGCTTGTAGAGGGCAGCACTCACCCCCTCACGTTTCGTTGATCATCCAGGATATTTCGAGCCTTCTGACTACAAGAAGCAATGCACCAATTGCAGATCAAAACATGAAGGCCACTAGGTCAAAAAGTTTGCCTTTGGGGATAATCGAGCTACTCACGTTTTATAAGTTGTCCTGGGCTCTGTACTCAAGAACTACAGAGAGCAAGTTTGTCGGTTCTCCAAATAATTTACATTCTCTATTACGACCAACCAGATGAACCACTTTTTTCGGGCTAACTACAAAGATCTGACTCTTCAAAAAGCAGAGAATTTAAAAGGGTCGAGGCTGAAGAGGTTAAGAACCCACTAGTGTCATCGGATTTTGCCGCCTGCATTTCACCTGCGAGTCATCTTTGAAGAGAGGCACAATGTTAACCATGATTTTTAATACAGGCATTGCTGGTTTTGCATGAAAGAATGGAGGTAGGTGGAGCAACATTAACACTTTCGTCATCAGGAAGTCGAATGGCAAAATAATTGGCTTTACCGCGTCCTCGTAGCAGGTTAAGACGGACTGTCTTGGGCCCAAGAGGACGGACTTTGATCAGTACGGTTTCTTTGACCGCTCAAGAGAAACGTAAAACCAGACTTTTCCTCTGAACGGTGATAAAAAGATGAAAGCGCAATTATCAGCCTTTTAAATGTTATGGAGAGCGCAAGTGGCATGAAGACAAGGTCTAAGACGCTGAGAAGAGGACCGAGCCGGTGGCCTGATACACGCGTGAAGTTAGACCTCCGACCGGCGTGTGCTGCAGCGCCGAGCACGCGTGCGGCCCAATCAGTGACTGGTCGCGGGGGGACTCTCGCGCACGCGGTGACCAATCAGCGACCAGTGCGCTATGGCCAGGAACGTTATAGAACGCCCTCGTTGGCTGGCACGCCATTGGACGGAATGTTCAGAACACACGAGACCCCACATAAATAGGACATTTTTCTTACGAGTTGCAACCCGTCCTGTCCGCAGGTTGCTAATATAGTGCTTGTCCTCTGAACCGGCTCTTTTCCTGTTCCACATAACATAAAGTGGTCCTTTAAAAGTCAGGCCTGAAAAGAGAATCACATGCCTAACAGACCCAGTCAGTTTTCTTTTTGCACCTTGTGGGTCATGATTTTACGATAAAAAGCATTTGTACCCATCCATACGGCTTTTGTGAAAATGCTATCAGTATGTCTCAAATAAGCTGTTGTTTAATGATAGGGGCGCTCACTGATCGTTCTTACGGAACTAATTCGTTCCGTTGTGCTTTACGAGCTTTCTCTCGAGCCAACCAGCAGCCACAGAGCGGCGCATCATGTCGGCAGAATGTTATTATCGACAAAGATAAGGGAGACTGCTTCTGGCTCATTAGCTGTCGCCAGTCGGCCCGTGGTCCAGTGGTTAGAGGCGTTGGACTTCTAGCTAACATGTCGTGAGTTCGAGCCCCAGGTGTTCCACACCTCGGGGTTGGGAATGACTGGCTGACAACGACTAATAAGTCAGAAATGAACATTTTAGTCTTCCTTGTCTTTTTCGGTAATGCCATTCAAGCTGTTGTTTGTCTTTGAAATTCCGATAAATTCTCCTGGAAGCTTTAGGAGAATATTGAAGGACAAAGGCTTGGTGGCCTGCCCAGTGGAATGCCGCCAACTATCATGCACAGTTTTCAACTGGGGAAAGGTTGAAAGTTCTCAACTCAATTGCCTCGACTTAAAACATGATTGAAGAAATCATATTCAGCGAACGTGCATTTTACTTATACATCCTCCGCCCTACCAGTATTATAATCTGCGCCAAAACTGCGAAAGTTGCAAAACTGGCGATGAACTGTAGTCGAGATGTTTTTAAAAATCCTCGACCTCCCGCAGACGAAGTTTAGTCCTACCCGTACGTTCCCGCACCCCGCAACGACGTGCCACAGCGACGAAATACAAAAACAACGCACTGTCACGCCGTCCCCGGCCGTCTTCTCCTCCAGCCTCCCTAAGACAATGACAGGACAAGACCACAATTTCCCCTGATTTCTGGCATATCTGACTGCCCTTAACCCTGTCCTCCATAACTGCCGTTGATTGACTGTCTTCAATTTCCGCTGCTAAGTCGTAACTTATATTGATGTACAGGCCTAGAGATGAATAATCAAAAACTTACGTCTGTCGAATTTGACTTCTTCAATGTTTAAATGTGTACCACCGCAGGACTCCAGCAGAACGGTTGTGTTTAACCAAATACTACGTAGACAGTATTATTCAATATCATATTGCCTAGCAGGGTCTGAATATCAGCGTCATACTAATGCTCTCTCGTTAAGATGGTGCCAAAATCGACTAAAATTTAAAAAAAGTCCTTGAGGAACCTACGTAAGTAATATGACAAACTGCCCAATACGGTATTCGACTACAATTACATGTACGCGCAAAAATCCCACTATTGACTTAAAGCACAATTAGGGGAAAGAAGACTGTGGCCTATCGAGCACCGGAACTACCTTCTGATTTTTTATGCTTCACAACTGGTACAGAGGCAAAATCAGAAAAAAGACAGATAACAGTTATAGGAGGCGACTAGCCAATCCACGATCAGTACTGCTAATCCGTAAGTAACTGCGCGAGTGACTGTATACGAGCACCAGATCAATATACCGACTGAGGTCTTTTTCGAGACCAAGGCTTCAAACAAGTCTCGGCTTGTCTTGCCTCCGGTATTAGCAATTATCTAGGAGGATAAATTGAACTTTCGACCCGCTTTGAGTGCGTGGACAGTTACTCATGATAATCGACCGCCCTATGCTTGTATATGCGCGGATTGAGTATGCATTTAGTCTAACCTACACAAATGAAAGGGGTAGTTTTGTCAGGCGACATGATAAGCTACATCGGACTTTGAATGGAATTGTGATATATCACCCTGATAAACGAGAAATGAGCAAAGACGGGAATTGTTTGGTGGCCGGTAAAATTTGTAAAACATGGTGGCTGAGATATAAATCTCTGTTTGTCACTGCGTTGGAAGCTAGGAACTTAATTATTCAGTCAAAGATAATAGAAAAACAGCCTATCTCTTAAGCGGAATATGTTTTGAATAAAGTTGTGTAAATAATGTGTTGTTGCAAGTTAAAATCAAGAGCACCCTATTTCAGGGTTACTTTTGATGATAAAAAAATTTATAGCCAAGGCATATGTGTTTCTTTATATCCTTTGATAGTTGACAGCAATCTGCTGAAGAAGCAAAATGTAAAAATCCTTTTCTTTTGTAGGAAGTGTTAGAATTAGTGGTTTGAAAAATTGCTTTTCTAAATGTGGATCCTATAAAATGACGGACCCTTTTTTATCCCGCATTATTTAAATCCAAATGTGCTTTGGGATTCATGTAGCACAATTTATAATGGTAGAACTTAGGGACCTTTAACAATGATAACGTCAGGGGCAATCATCTGTCGCTAGAAACTGAAAAAGCATGGTTAAAACTCATGGGCTAGAAGTAACTGAACAACAATCGATCGTATATCTAACAATTTATGATCCCAGTCTATGGCATCACGTTGCATTGAAGGAGGGAAAACTATCAACTTAGTTGTCTGCAAAATGGTATGAAAATTACCAAACTCAAAATTATGACAAACGATTAGGCTCCAAACTTGAAAAAGAAAAACTCGATCGAAATTAGTCAAAGATAATAGAAAAACAGCCTATCTCTTAAGCGGAATATGTTTTGAATAAAGTTGTGTAAATAATGTGTTGTTGCAAGTTAAAATCAAGAGCACCCTATTTCAGGGTTACTTTTGATGATAAAAAAATTTATAGCCAAGGCATATGTGTTTCTTTATATCCTTTGATAGTTGACAGCAATCTGCTGAAGAAGCAAAATGTAAAAATCCTTTTCTTTTGTAGGAAGTGTTAGAATTAGTGGTTTGAAAAATTGCTTTTCTAAATGTGGATCCTATAAAATGACGGACCCTTTTTTATCCCGCATTATTTAAATCCAAATGTGCTTTGGGATTTAAAAAGCATAGTTTGTAATGGTAGAATTTAGGGACTTTAAGCACTGATAACGTCAGAAGCGATCATCTGTCATTAGAAACTGAAAAAGCATGGTTAAAACTCATGGGCTAGAAGTAACTGAACAACAATCGATCGTATATCTAACAATTTATGATCCCAGTCTATGGCATCACGTTGCATTGAAGGAGGGGAAAATACCAACTTATTTGTCTGCAAAATGGTATGAAGATTATCAAACTCAAAATTAGGACAATAGATTAGGCCTCAAAATTGAAATTCGATCCAAACTCGAGCCAAAATAAACGGGGCACGACATTGGACGTTGCCTGCACAAGAAATACCAGTTAGCAAAGTTCGACGTTTTTTCCGATGTCACTCTGGAAATGGGCAAAACTCATTACTCTCCATCAGATATTTTTAGGTCCAACAATTGTTGGAGGAGGTAATGCATCTAAACGCAACTGTGCGTATCGTAAACAAATTTCGATGTTATTCTCGAAATTCCTTCCGACCCTCATCTAAGGCAAAAAACTGTTCTAAAGGACAAATCCAGTCGACGAACTATTGCAATTCTGTATTGAGATGCCAAGTTAAACAACCATAACCGACGGCAGTACCGTTTTAGTGAAAAGCTGAGGCCTCCAAGGGCGGTAGAGTAGCAATTAACATCTCAGGGCTTCCGTACGACTCAACTAACGTTCGAGAGAAAACAAAAGTTTTTTTAGAATAAGTGCACTAGACATGGCCTCCTTTTTCCCCTTATTTTTGCATCTTCTGTCGCTTAATTTTTGATCATCCGAAACTCTCTACGCCAGCATTTTCCTCCATAGAAAGATAACAGAAAATATGCCTTGTCTATCCCAATTGAGGACGGTAAATTGAAAAAACGCATTATTTTGAGGAGGAACTCCATTCGCATTCAGTAAAAGCCTATTTGACACTGAACAAAAGATTAACTGAATAAGCTAGTAAAAACAAAGGGCTAAATATTTGTTTTTCGTACACTCTTAGGTACAAGCATTTTGCATATTAGACATCCCTGTTTGCTGCCACATACTGGGTCAACCAAATATTTCTTTTGCTACTTGAGTTTCCTTTCAAAATACGTTTCATTATCTAGAATCTTTGTGCCAATTTAATAAATTTCAATGTTGAGCTCTTACATGAGGCATTTGCTTCTATTCACATGGACATTAGTTTGAATCAATCATAATTTTTACTGAATATTCAAAAATCGTTAGAGTTCTATCGCCAACCCCAATTTTATGAAGCGATGATAATTTGAAATGTAGGAGGTACTCACATTTTTCCGTGCGTGTTGGGGATCACAGTTGAAAATCCCCGGGCATTTTCGTAATAATTGTGCTTTGACAGTGTTCTACTGTCCTCTGCAATCCTAGAACAGGAAACCTTTCCCCTCAATATTTTGACGATTCAAACGCTTTCAAGACAATTATATATATAGGCAGAATAGCATTACCGACAAAGACAAGGGAGACTGAAATGGCCATTTCTGGCTTATTAGCCGTCGACAAGGCGACGGGCTCGTAGCCGATTTCTAAACCAACAGGTCGCGAGTTCGAGGCTCGGGTGTTCCACACCTAGGGCTTGGGTATGGCTGGCTGACGACGGCTAATAAGCCAGAAAGGGCCATTCCAGTCTCCCTTGTCTTTGTCGGTAATGCTATTCTGCCTATATATCATGCGCCGCTGTGCGGCTGCTGGTTGGGCTCGAGAGAGAGAGCCCTTAAGGCAAAACGGAACGAGTGAGTTCCGTATGAACGATCGGTGAACGCCCCCTAACATATATATAGATGAGATGGAGCCGACGAAGACAAGGGAGACCGGAATGGCCATTTCTGGCTTATTAGCCGTCATCAGCCAGTCATACACAACCCCAAGTGTGGATCACTTGAGATTCGAACCCGGGATCTTTGGTGCTGGTGTCTTGTTCTGATTGGCTAATGCCTTTTCCACTTTTCCTTGAGGCTGTTGTACACCGTATCCAATTCTACGTGTCTATTGATGCATGCGTTATCAGAATGGATGGCCTCTAAAAATTCACGGCCCTTTTTAGATGAACAGACACCTACAATGCGGGTCCTGTCCCAGGCGAATTTGTGTCCGGTTTCCAACGTATGCATGGCAACTTGGGACAAGTAGTCTCGCCTTTTTACGGCCAACTGATGTTCGTGTATTCGTGTAATGGCCGATTTCCAAATAAAACCTGCCATTAGAAATACACAAATATATCAAATTGCATAACGTTACGGCCAAAATATGCTTGGAGCCTTTATATCCAGTGCTCACTTCAGACTTCAGAAATTCCAAGCTTCTAATGAACAGCATGCGCAATTCTGCCGAGATAATCTCCCTTCAGAAGTAGTTGAATCTCTAAACGAAACGATTGCCTGCGTTTCCAACATCGAAAGACAGAAAGAGAGGAGTATCTTAGACAAAAAATTGATGGCCATCTCTCAGCGAATTCCTACAAACCAAACTTGCTCGACGAAGGTAGTGAACCTGTCAGCAAGAAAACTTACAACAACCGAAGAAAATGTACTTTCTAAGGGAATGAAATATAATCCATCCGATGCGAAAGACCTAGACATCCTTGCAAACTTGGAGTCTATAATATCAGCAGAAAATCTTACGGACGATGAACGTTTCACAATCCGGAATAGCACTGTACACGCCTTAAAGAACCGAAATCCATTTTCAGTACTATCACACGAGGAAAGGAAAGCACTTAAAACATTAAAAAGTGACAAAAGCATTGTCATACTTTCTGCGGACAAAGGTGGGTCAACTGCGATTTTAAACAAAGCAGACTACAACGAAAAGATGTTAGCATTATTAAAGGATAGATCAACATACAAACCTCTTACCACGGACCCTACTAAAGCGCAGAATACGACCATTGAAAAAGTTCTAAAACATCTTACAGAAAAGAAGCAAATATCAGGAGATATTGCCAAATCCTTACGATAAACTGAACCAGTCATTGCTAAGATATATGGATTACCCAAGATTCACAAACCTAAAGTACCACTGCGACCGATAGTATCGTTAATCGGTGCACCTAATTACAAGATTTCTAAATGGCTATTCCACAAACTCTATCCGTTGACAAAGGATTGTAAAACATCAATCAATAATAAAGCAGAATTTCTGGACAAATTGCAAGGACTGAGAATCACAGCAGATGAAATAATGGTATCCTTCGATGTCGTTTCTCTGTTCACCTCCATACCATTGGATTTAGCAAGACAATGTACAGACAAACGTCTCCAGTACTACGACATGGATATCCCTGCATCTGCTTTGCTTGAACTCCTAGACCTTTGTCTAGAAACGAACTTTTCATTGGCGCAGGACCACTATCAACAACTGAAGGGAGCCCCTATGGGATCACCCATCTCTGGTTTTCTGGCAGAAGTCACGATGCAGAAATTAGAGGCCATCGCCTTACCATTAGTTAACCCCAAATTATGGGTACGATATGTTGATGACACGTTTGTCATTGTTAAAAGTGATCAATTGGAAATACTCCACAATATTATTAACTCAACACTTCCAGGAATCACATTCACACTCGAGAAAGAGGCTGACAACAAACTCCCTTTTCTTGATGTCCTCGTACAGAGAAAGACTGACGGGACATTTTACACTTCGGTTTACCGCAAAGAAACCTACGCGGAAGTTCTTTTGCATTACGAGAGCAATTACCCGATCTCTCACAAACGGAGTGCCGTGAAAAGCCTCCTTAACCGAGCAAGAACCCACTGCTCTGACAACGAAACATATCAAACAGAACTGAATTATTTGTTCAAACTGTTTTCCCAGAATGGGTATCCTAGATATTTTGTACACCGATGCATGCGACGACAGGAGTTAAAAGAAAAAGAGAAGGAACTAGATTGTTCCGATCAGGCGCCCAAACCTAAAAACTGGCGAACACTTCCATACATTAAGAATGTGTCCGAACTAGTTGAAAGACACCTGAGGAAGCACCAGATACATGTGGCGCACAAACCGACGACTACACTTCGTTACCAGCTTGTACACCCTAAGGATAGGGTTGGCTATTTAGATAAGAAGGAAGTCGTCTATAAGATACCATGCAGCACCTGTAATGCGGTTTACTGTGGTCAAACCGGGAAATCGGCCTTTACACGAATACACGAACATCAGTTGGCCGTAAAAAGGCGAGACTACTTGTCCCAAGTTGCCATGCATACGTTGGAAACCGGACACAAATTCGCCTGGGACAGGACCCGCATTGTAGGTGTCTGTTCATCTAAAAAGGGCCGTGAATTTTTAGAGGCCATCCATTCTGATAACGCATGCATCAATAGACACGTAGAATTGGATACGGTGTACAACAGCCTCAAGGAAAAGTGGAAAAGGCATTAGCCAATCAGAACAAGACACCAGCAGGAATTACAAGCCAAAATCGATTTTTCGGCATGTTTAAATGTTGACAGTTTTGCACACTTATTTGACGTCTGAAGACGACTTGGGGAACCAAGATCGAAAATTTACAATAAACCTTGTTAATCTTTCCCAAAGAGCTTATTTCTTTCGAATTATGATTCTTGGGATACCTGTTTTCAAATTCATATATATATATATATATAGGCAGAATGATATTACCGTCAAAGACAAGGGAGACTGGAATTGCCATTTCTGGCTTATTAGCCGTCGTCAGCCAGCCATACCCAGGCCCGAAGTGTGGAACACCCGAGCCTCGAACTCGCGACCTGTTGGTTTAGAAAACAACGCCTCCACTCACCGGGCTACGAGCCCGGTTTTCGCGATCGAAAACCGACAAGGCAACGGGCTCGTGGCCCGGTGAGTGGAGGCGTTGACTTCTAAACCAACAGGTCGCGAGTTCGAGGCTCGGGTGTTCCACACCTAGGGCTTGGGTATGGCTGGCTGACGACGGCTAATAAGCCAGAAAGGGCCATTCCAGTCTCCCTTGTCTTTGTCGGTAATGCTATTCTGCCTATATATCATGCGCCGCTGTGCGGCTGCTGGTTGGGCTCGAGAGAGAGAGCCCTTAAGGCAAAACGGAACGAGTGAGTTCCGTATGAACGATCGGTGAACGCCCCCTAACATATATATATATATATATATATATATGATCATTTGGTGTCTGCTAAGTTAATCGCCAATTTACCATCCACAAATATTCGCTGAAAATAAAATAAACTACTGAATTTTTCCAGTGATTTTATTCAGTTTGATAGCCAAAACCTGGAGAGACCATTTAATTGCCTGGGGTCTGCTCATAAGTACCCCATTTAAAGTGAAACGGGTGCTTAAATAAGTGACATATCTTTGGCAAGGCACTGGAGCATTGCGGATCCTTCCATTTTCGGGTGCATAAAACCAACAGTTCCCTCGCAGTCGGATAATGAAGATTTGGCAGATATGACTTTGCCTTTTCTGCTTTGAAGCAGTTGATTTGCAAATCCGACCCCTGTTCGAGGGCAGTGTGTCGTGTTTTAATGGAAACCGAACTCTGTATTCTGTGAAGTTGCTACTTTGGTTGCAATTTCTGAAGACGATTACCCTGAGGGCAATGCTCGACTCGTGCATTTCAGTCAACATCAGAGTACGGCTGTAAATTCGCTAGGTTATATACAGGGCCAGCCTCTTGGGAACCCCTTGCCGATAACTCCTAGTTACTTCAAGGCTTCGAGTTGTCTTGTCACAGTCCACAATTTGTCACTGAATGAAACGACCGAATGATCTGAGACAAGAATAAAGGCCAAATAGCGACTGTGAGCTGCCTAACTTAGCACCAGAGCCCTCAACAGATCGGCATACCGTAACCTACTGGAGGCCGAGAGCAGATGATACGGTCTGTAAACGTAGTTTTCAGATGCTAGTTCATCCAGACAGCACACTGGTCGACCCCGGTTTAATGGACACTTCGTCATCGCCGGCATAGAATGACGGACATTGAGCGTTTAGCAGAAGGGAGTAGTTAGAACATTGAAACTTGTGAAATAATTTGTGACCAACTTGAGGCATCATATAGATTTCTGTGACGTTTGTTCTACGAGCATGAAACTTGGCGGTAGACAGCGCATCGTGTAATGAAATTAAGGCCTTAGGTACTGTCGTACTAAAAATCGCATTTTAAATTCAACTTTTGGCCTGCTTTAACAGACAGCAAAGGCGAAAGTGACTGTTTATTCACTTTTCCAGACAGCCAAATCAATAACCAATGAAGAAAACTGAGATTCAGTGCTCTCCCCTTTAAACTTTGTTCGAAGCAGTTTCTATAATTTTGGGAAAACGTTTAAGCCTACAACTCATGTCTGGTTTCTGTTGAAATACAGGTAGAGTGCGGATTACCGTATCGACTGGGCGAAATGCAGAACTGGCTGCCTTCGTCCCAGTCTAGGTCGATTCATAACCGTGTTTATTAGTCCGTAGCAGTCTGAATAACTGAGAGCTGACCTCACCCTATGTCGGATTATTCCTTCCAACCACATTGTGTTTTAAACGCGAACTCTTCTTTAGTACGCAGATGCAGTAGGTGATCTGGCGGCAACAACGTGATCAGTGGAAGCTAGATAATCGATTTGGCGCGTGTTATTTATAGATAGTGCGTTCCGGAAGTCCTTTGTCATACGGAACAGGTTCTTGTGTTCCTTCCGACAAAAATTCTGCAAACTCGAATGTAAATTGAAGTCAATTTACATCCACACGATTTCGTGTGCTAGCAACAGTTCTAGTCTATGCTTCCGCATCAACATCAATTTAAAGGGGGAAAAGGTGTCGAAACAACAACAGTCAAATAGGAATTGGATTTTTCAGACCAAGAATATTTGCATCTTCGTAGTTAAGCATTTCTAAGGTGAATTGATGTTTACAGTCGATGAAGCAGTACTTCCTACGCATATATTATGATTTTGTTCAGCTAAAAACCGTTCACTATTGGTGGTGACTTTAGTTCGATGTATGTGTGTCGGTTCCCAACTGGCTGGGAAATATGCGTGAATCTAATCCTGTTGTAAATGTGGCACCGTCCATTGACGGCACTGTAAGCTTTCTTAGAAACGGAATAACCGCCTAAGAACTCAGTTACTAGTCGAGTTGAATGATGTTTCTATTAATTATTTAGGATTCATCAACGCAGACCTGCGTTAAGTAATAACGTCGTAAAAATGCATTAAGATAGGTCTATTCGGTTTCTTTTCTTCTGCACGTGCCAGTGTATCTGAGGTCAGTCTAATGTTACTTCGGTACTTACATATGTTCAATTGAAGCCAGCGATTTGTTCATTGCAGAGACAAAAGGCTCATCAGAGTCGAAAGAAGAAGAAGAACAGTTCTCTGGAAGAGGTCTGTTGGAGGCCTATCGATTCTAACAATTATCTCTCCCGCCCAGTTTCATGAACTCGAAAGTCTGTCTAGATGACGCACTCTGTTTGTTACATGGCACGCTAGTGCCGAACACGCGTTTTATCACGGTCCGTGTCGCTACGTCCTCGTTGACCGCAAAAATAATTAGCGGTCGACCAAGAAGGTTTGTAAAACCAGGCAGGGGGAGGAAAACAAAGATGATGGTTGATTGACCAGTCCATGGGCATCCAAGCAGCTTTTATCTGTCATGGAATGTGATCTTCGCCGCTACCCACATTCTCAGCGGCGTCAAAGTTGAAGATGTATCTCATCTGTGCGGCATTTATTCCTAACTCCTACCTTGCGTCCGGTCTTTCCGCAGTCAAGCGATGAACATGCATCTGAGTTCTTGGCCGTCGACCGTTTTCACTAACACAACAGTTTCGCAACAGCTCCGTAATAAGGATCGGTGAGCGCCCCCTACCATTGTATAGTCCCGATCGAAAACCGACAGGGCGACGGACTCGTGGCCCAGTGGTTGGAGGCGTATACTTCTAACAAACAAGTCGCGAGTTCGAGCCTCGTGTGTGCCACATTTCGGGGTTGGGTATGACTGGCTGACGATGGTTACTAAGCCAGAAATGGCCATTCCAGTCCCCCTTGTCTTTGTCGGTAATAACATAATGCCTCATCTCTCCTCGCTTGCTCAATCCCCTCATGGAGACAGCCCTCGATTTTTGCTGAGTTGTCAGCAATAAAACCGTCATCCACATTGCAAACAGAGTCAATCCGTGTGAAGGACTCACCGTTAACTTTTCGGGTAATTTGGTAGTTTTCGAGTTTCACCAACGTACCTATGGAGGTGTCTGTTTCAGCCCAATATTTCTGCCGTTCATCCTTGGCTGACTTGGCTGGCATTATTTGGAGTTAACTGATGGAATCATCGTTGTGAGACCTGGCTCGAGACGTCTGGGCTGACAACCGCAGGGTTCTTCCGCTGATCCAGTATCTGCTGTGCTGCTGTGTGAAACTAAAAATTTTGTCAGTTGTTCCATTGGTTATTGTTATGGCCGTCTGCTTGTATTGCAGACAGCAGCAGACAACGACCGACTTCACATGCTTAGAGATAGGGTCGTTGGCCCTATAACTTGCAGGGGATTGTTGAGTCAGACCTATGGCTAAGTGCTATTCCGAATGGCTCGAAGGATCTGGCCACGACTTCGCAGATCTCCTTTCCTTACGGAACGCTGCGCAATGATAATAGGTGCCATGTTCTTCTTCCTGCTTCTTTTTTGGCTTTCGACTTTGTTCAACCGAGACTAGCAGATGGACGTTGACTCCAAAGAGTTCTCGTAGAAGCTTCTTCTGGTTCGGTTTGACGACTGACGAACTGTAATGCCACGAGTACACCGCTTTGTTTGTGTTGCAGTCGATCCTTGCTATTGCAGCTGTGCATTTGCAACGTTTTTGTGGGGATAAGCGGTCTACGCATAGAGGGCTGCGCGCACGAATTTCTTTCTCTGAAGATGACTTGGCAAAATAACTGCGCAAAATGTGAGACTTCCAATAGACCTCCCCAGTGAACGCTTCTTCTTTTTTGACATGCCACCGGAAAATCTATTTTTCACCACTTTTAGCGCATATTATAAAGCCGGGGATTACTGTAGCGAAGCGGTCATCAAAATGCTTTCTTGCCTTTTAATTTCCTTGGAAAATAACTGCGAACTTTGAGTAGATCAGCATATTTAAGGTCTAAAGGCCCAGACCAAAGTTTTTATGCATGAATATTTGGGCGTAAGTGTACCAACCGCAGCGGATAATTGCATAAGATTCATTGACTGCCGACAGGCAGCTTGTAGTATACTTTAGGGTAAGGTGATTCCATAGGTAATGGCCAAAAGCCCATACACGCGTGTTTCGCCGATATTCTGCCGCTGCATGACACAGCTGCGAGGGTTTCGGCTCATCAGCGGGTCCCCCAGTATTCCTTGTCTGTCTTCTGGTAGACACTCCAATTTTGAAGAGGAAAGAAACCCTTGCCACACCATTAAACAAACTTGCCGGCGAAAAATGGGCCTCCATTCAACATACATGGGATGCTTGTGGCATCCCATCATGCAAGTTGACAGGTTTGATGCAATTCACCCTGAAACGACGAAATTTCTTCGAGGTAGATTTTGATGGCGAATTGCCAGATATCATGTGTATCTAACTGTTCACTGTAATTTGATTAAATACAGTCAGTAACCGACCTCACGAAACTTTAACCAAAACTATGAAATGTGTTTGTGATGAGGGGCGGTTACTTAAGAAGTGGTTGTTATTGACTGTCGTGTGGCCTATTCCGAAAATATCTCGGAAATACCAAACGGTTAGCATGCAGTTCTTGGATGGAAAAACTTAAACGAAAGTACAACTGGAGAATATGCATATGCAAACTTTAAACAAGACCTGATTTGCTACCAAATGAATGTTCGTCGTAGTTTCCACGTAATGTAGTTGAATTTGCAGGAGTATGAAATAGCGATATAAAAAATTGCATAATGCCTAATTAGTCCTTTTCGCAGAGTACAGATTTTGTAGGTTATCTCGAAGAAAGGAATTCAAAAGCTTACGTCCTGGCGTGCCTTAACTACCTTGGGATTATGCTTTATAATGATACCACCTAAAAAGCAATTTAAGTAATCGCTTTTTAATCAGAAAAGCATTCCCTAATTTTGGTTAACATTTCACGGCTATCTCCTGACAAGGAGGTTTTTAAGACCAATCAGGAGGAGGAGGCAAATAAACTGCTTTGTTGTAATTAAACTCGGGCAGACAACCTTGACGTGAAACTGGTCGTAAATTGTTTTGTGACGACTAGTTCGCAAATCACCATAGGTGTACAGTATTCACCCGCAAGCTAGCTCACTCAAAGTAGCCGTTGTCAAAGCCCGCGCAAGTGAGCGTCCCAGTGATTAGCTGAGAAAGGAAATTTGTTCACTGGAGCAGAGCTGTTGTGTTGTTGACGTTTCGGAGAACTTTGTCTACTGCTTATTGTCAAAGGTTTAATGCGAAAAGTGGAGCACAATTTTCAATGGCTGTCCAAGCTAGTTGACTGTGAGCCGAACGACTTTTTCTTCGTACGCTTTCCTGGTGTTTTGGCAAATGTTTGAGGGACTAGACAGCTTCTTGCGGTAGGTATCCTCATCTCGACCGAGGATGGTGGAATCTCTGCTTCCGCTTCGTGTGGTATTGTCGTCAGTCTGTGTCTCCACAGTTCTTTTAAATTCAGTGTGACTGTCTTTCCCCGGGTTATGTGCATATATTGACGTCGACCAAGTACTCCAAAACGCCGATAAACCCATAATCCTGTTTGGACAAGTTAGTAGTCTTTCCTAGACGACAACTCTTGATTACACAAAACCAGCCGTATGCTCTCTGAGCCGATATTGATTTTTTCAGAACCCCATATGATATTATAAAAGCAATTATTTATCCCTCTCGTATTTGCGTTTCGTTCGAACAAAAAAGACAACTAAGCTCACTGCGAACATTTATCTAGGTAAGACCTCCCCGTATGCGATTTACAGATCTGTTAGTCAAAGAGATGCGTCCGGAAGATATCAGTCGGGAAACTGAGGCTCTGATAACGCTGTGGTCACTAGTCCGTAATTAAAAATCTGAGTTTATGCAAATGATCTCGAAGTTTCAGGCAATACCGTTCTTTGAAATAAAGTTACAACAAAGCAGATAAAAAATTAAGTCACGCGAGTCCCTTGAATCTTGAGGAACGAGCGGAAACTGCAAGCGTGGATAAATTTCTTATCTGGCGTTGGTTAGAAATAAAAAAAAAGCAGTTTCTCGCACTGAGACGTACTCTGCGGCCATGGATGGTTACTCTATGAAGACAAGAAATGCATTTGCAACCACTGACTACCTATAAAGCACAAAAACATTTGCTCAAGCTGTCATATCAAAGGAAACAGATCTTAGTGACTTTGTGATGGTCTACAAATATAGCCTGCTAGATTTCTCTGTGTGATTTCTTAAAGCCACTGAAGGAAGTATATGTGAAAGGACGTCGAAGATACGCTTCAAGATCGAGACGCCAAACATTCACGACTGACAAACGGGGACGGACGGATGTAGGCGGACAGTAATGAGCACAAAAATGATCATTAAAATAAAAAGGGCGTCAAATTTCCATGACAGCCTTCACAATTATTAGACGTTTTACCAGCAAGTTAATACCTCTTACAGCATTTGAAATGGTTTCCCGCTAATAAAACACTTAGAAATCAGCACTTGTAATTAAGGGGGCACGATAGCTGGGACAAGAACTTCCTTCGCCAGACGTTTCAGATTCCTGCTTGGACCCACCATCATAGACAATAGCAGATACGGATGGCTCATGCACAAGGGGCTACAGTATTTTTTATGATGCAGTCGCCGTTCTACCGCTCACCTATGAAAATACACCACCTTTCCTTTAATCACGATTGTTGCAATTGGCTTTATTACTGTTCGATGGACGACGTTCGTTTTGTTAATCGCTGCAATTTCATGTCGGGTGTCGGATGTTGGTGTGATGATTGCTCGACCATCTGACCCACCGACGCTGGCGTTGGGAACAATGTTCACCTGTGCGTTCTCCACGTGGCTAATTACTCTGCCTAGGCGAAGTCTCAGCACCGGGTATGGAAGGAGAATGTGGTTCCACTTGCTAATGGACTGGGGACCAGGAAACCGTGACTCATGCAGCTCCCGGCTAACGAGATTGTCATCTATAGCGAAAATTTCGGCCTCATCGACTTTGAATACGTAGCCGGATCTCGTTACATGAGCAGTCGCCCGGTTTCTGCGATGAAGTTGCTTTGCCCACATATGCGTCAGATCCAACAAACTATTCCAGACTCGGCAGCGAATCTTTCACAGCAACACCCAGCATCCGTAATGCAACTGCAGCCGTTAACGATGCGAATGTCGGCCATCGAACAGTCAGAACACCAAATGAAACAATACCCCAATGAAGGCGGGATGCATGAATTTTCAAGGATATGCGATAGCATGGCGACTACATCCTATAAATACTGCAGCCCTTTGTGCATGAACTACCCGTATCTGCTATTGTCTCTGGTGGTGGGTCCGAACATGAATCCGAAAGTCTGGCGAATAGAGTTCTTGTTTTAGCTATCGTAGCTCCCTCGTCAAGACTGCTTCCTGGGACTCATATCGTCGCTTCTATTGGTTGTAATTAAGCTAAATGATCAGCGTACTTTTTAAGTTATACCACTTTTTCCTTTCTCTTTAGCTACGTTTCTGCGCGCTAAACAATTTAGCCTTTTTTTCTCGGCATGTATTGCACTTTCCTCTTCTTCACTTACTTGAAGGGCCTTTACTAAATTGAACTGTCACATTTTTAAATTAAACATAGAGGCGACATTTCGCTAAATATCGAAAACTAAAATATGCCGTCTGTACGTTACTAGGGCATTTCTTTCCATCCGTCCCCAAAAGTGTAGGAGACATGGTTTATTATTAACGCCTTCTTCCAACTATTCCTATCGAAACGAATGAAAACCCTAAGGGTTATTAATTATGGAGAAATTGTCAGTTTTGTTAATCACAACTAATTTGAAGCCTATAAGCCATCGTTTGCATAACATGGTGACAACAGAAACGCTATTAACACCGCCTGCCAGTCTGGCTGGGTGAAAGCTTTTAAAGGCGGTGCACCCACAATGATTCCGTAAGCAACTTTTTTTAAATTTTTTGTCGAAAGCTTCCTTGCCTTTAACGCGGCGGTTTTTACCGAACATCGCTCGTTTTTCAGGATTTCAGAATAAGTGAATGCATTCTTATCTCTAGCTATTTTTTTAATAATCGTGCCGACATTTCTATTGATAATTCACTAGAATGGACTCTGTCTACCTCCGGTCACTGAAAGTAGACGCAGTTACTCAAACCTAGACTGGACTTTGTGTATCTCTTCGCTTAGCCAAAGGGCTTTCATCCGATTTAGGATGCTATCGTTATTGCTGCTTCTATTCTTTTACGGTTCTCGAAGGCTCATTCATGTCCAAGTTACCTTAAAGCATTTTTAAGAACATTGTCAGTAAGGGTGTCCTATTCACAGAACCAACAGAATTTATTCTATCTACCGTAAGCCTCTAAGGCGTCAAAGACGTCTTTAGCATAAGACGAGCTTTTGCTGCAGTCGGATGTGGGTTGGAAACCTCACATAAAAGCAATTTACCTAACTTCATGTTTGGTTTGTCAGACAGTCTTTTTCAATTTCCATAAGTTTTCTTCCTTTCCTGTCGACATTGCAAGAAGTTTCAAACGGCTGACCGAATAACGAAGCGTGCGTACTCATGATAACGAAGGTGTGGGCTTATTACTTAACATTCTTATTTGTGTGCTCCGAGCGTTCATTCCTAGAGGTGCTTTTCGCGATTTACAAGTGATTTCTGTCCTGTGTGGGTAACTACAGTTGAGAGCAAAAAGTCCTCTGTCCAACCGCTGCAAGATCTGAGGACGTCTCACCACTTTCCTTTGTGCCTTGCCTTGTTCACGCTACACCCATATTTTAAGGAATCTAAAGCAGTGGGTGTATGGCCCGTACTTAGGGTCACGTCCCACCCAAAATGCCTAATACGTTTGGTTGTACAACCCTTCCTCCTACTGCGGTAACATCCACTCTGGAGGCCCTACAAACGACTGCCCCTTGACGTTATCACGCCATCCTCTCCTATTTCCTGTATTTATCCACAGCCTGCATATGAGACCTGGCGGGAAACCCTGGCTGTCGTTGTTTTGGCGCTCTACTATGTCCTCAGAGACCTAGACAGGATTTGTTATGTGTGCTTAAGTGCATTTCCTGATTACTCTGCCGCCTTCAGTCCTGTCTCGCCCCGTCTTTGTCCTTTAGAAA
Organism: Spirometra erinaceieuropaei; assembly: GCA_902702965.1. Taxonomy (NCBI): domain Eukaryota; kingdom Metazoa; phylum Platyhelminthes; class Cestoda; order Diphyllobothriidea; family Diphyllobothriidae; genus Spirometra; species Spirometra erinaceieuropaei. Next base: position 646,845 of record CACRXP010000316.1, on the reverse strand, counting down.
ACATAGGAGCTCGACTTTCCTGACTGGACTGTCTTTTAGCCTGCAGGCTATTTTTCTTTTCGAATTTAGTTTTTTCTAGTCTGAAAAATAGCAAATATGCCACTATTTCCACCAGTTACGGAGTACTCCAGAGTTCTGTCTGATGCACAAAGATTGCCGATTCGCCAAAGTATATTGATGATACTGTTGATTATCACACTGTCTGAAATGGGATTGATCTTCAAATTCTCGAGGAAGAATTGCATTTCATCCTCCCAGAGTCCCCCATTCTCCATCCATACTAAACGCGCTTAGTATCCTTGAGCTTTGTAATCCTACCACACGACACCTACCTTAATTTGGTGAGTTGCAGTTGCCTGTTTTTCGCCGTTATCCGTTACTTTCTTCTATCCACTCGAATAATTAACTTTTAGATATATTCTTTTATTATAACGTGGTTTTGCTCACCCTTCTCTGCTGCCGAATGTTTTTCGCCAACTAATAAAGTTGTACACATTCCGAGTCAAAGTCGTAACAATTCGGATAGCCGCCTTTACCTTGACGCAACTGCTGTAAAGTCACTGAAAACAAGCTCCGCTATGGCTCCCGCTACATATCTCAACACACTTTGACATACTAAAGATTTGTTCTACCATCCTTGGTAGAATTCGCTACTCACACTATGAATGAAGTTTGCAAACTGAGATTAAACTTCTCACTATATTAGTCGCGTACGGTGAATGACCGATCTTATGAAGTATTAGCCGATATTTCGAAATTCGTTTTGACTAGGAAGGGTTACCTAAGTGGGTTTGTAATACTTGTTGTCTTATGGCACGATCCCATAACATTTCAGAAACGCCAAAACGTCTGCTTTTGAATACGTCTTTCTCGGCCGTTTTCAAAAGCCGTACCCGGTAAAACGTGACCACTGAATTGGGATACATTTTCAATATCGGCTTTCTATGTCCTTATATGTTCAAATGTATTTTGCAGGAAAAAGACACAAACAGGTTCTTTCACGCACTCGTTTAGTAGCAAGGACATGTTTTCATAATTGTAAACAAGAAGTAAAAGTTTCATTCGCTGTTACAATGGCTCTTAATTATGAGATGTTTTAAGGCTGTCCAATGTCTACTCGAATAGCATCATATCTGTCTATTTAATAGTGATTCTAACTAAGTATGCAGCATAGGTCAATCTGCGGAAACATCTCGTAACCCTCTTATGGTATTTTTATAATTACATAAAGTAATTCGTGCTTGTGTTTACGTAAAAAGCTTATGGCTTATAGACTGAAAACCTTAAACAAAAATATAGCTAAGGTCGGGTTTAACGTTATTTAGGGATAGAAAAACATTTTTAAAACCCAAAGACATCCCTCTGTCAAATAAGGAATTTCAGGATGATATGATTTATCGTCAAATGGATGCAAAAATGATATTTTATGTCATTTTTCTGCAGCGCGTCTTCTAACATATAAAGCACCAAAAAGCCCTAGAAAAATGCGAACTACTTAAGTAGTCATTTGTACCAAATGTGGTTTGCATAGGTTGCAGGAAAGAAGTGCATTCAAAAGCTATCTCTTTCCCTCTGTTTTCTACGATCCGTATTTTAGTAACACTGAGTGAATGACCTTTCGGTGAATGGAGGAGACGCATCTCTTGCACAGAAAAGTTTGTTTTGCTCTAATTCATTGGCAAACTGTATACTTAAGAAAAACTGTGAATGCATTCGGAATCCAGCCACATGGATGGTGCTTTAGGTGGCGGGGGATAGAATGATCAATGAAATGTTTATGAGTATGGTAAATGATTGGACACTGGAGCCATGTGGTTACATTCAGGGACGAAAATAAGTCATAGGGTGCAGTAGCCAATAAAAGAAGAGGGCGGCGCAAATGAAGGTGACTGCGAACGGCTGCGCATGTGCGCACACGATAAATTTCCATATTGACGAGTTCTCATCAGACGTCTGGGGTCCAAGTAGCTATCAACTTGTATTCTTTCCGCTCTCGATTCGTCTTAAAATATAGTGCAGAATTAGGAGGGGGGGTCATGAGATAGACGTGCTTTTTGTGTCTGGTTAAAGCGCAGGGTCTTTGCGCCAAAGTCAAACCGCATTTGACACGAGTCAGCACGGCTGTGACTGGACGAGTTTATAAACCACATGAGAACGGTCAGGTCTGGGCCAGAATGCAGGACGGCCGATGGATCAGGAGATAGAATGTCTCTGATGGAAGTCGGCGGATAAGACCGGCTGAGTGAAGGGTAGCCAACACGTCAATAGTAAAATGTTTTGCCGGAACATTTGTTGTTTCATGGTAAATAATCTTGCCCTTTTATTTGTTTGCCCCTTCAAGGCAAAACCTTGTCAATTTCTCGCTGGCTACCTACGTATGTTAGAAGTCACTTTTTATGAATTTGGCCCTGATTTCGGATTCAACTGTAAGACATTTGTGGTTTTGAATTGTTATATCTGAGGAAGACAAGAGTAAGCCAGAAGAATCCGTATTATTCTTCCTTGCCACCGCCAGTCCTATCTCCTACACGTCTGCTCATGATGGTAGGGGACACTCACCGATCGATATTACGGAACACACTCGTTTCGTTGTGCATTACGGGCTCTCTCTCTCGTGCCCAACCAGCAGTCGCACAGAGGCGCATGATATAGACAGAATGAAATTACCGACGAAGACAAGGGAGACTGGAATGGCCACTTCTGGTTTATTAGCTGTCGCCAGTCATTCATACGCAACCCGAGGTGTTGAACACCTGGGGGTCGAACTCGCAACCTGTTAGAATCCACACCTCTAACCACTGGGCCACGAGCCCGTTGTCATGTTGGTTTTCGGTCGAGAATATATAATGTTAGGTGCCGCTCACCGATCCAGAGAGAGCCCGTAAGGCAGAACGGAACGAGTGAATTCCGTAAGAACGATCGGTGGGCGCTCCCTACCAATGTATATTCCCGATCGAAAAACGACAGGGCAACGGACTCGTGGCCCAGTGGTTAGAGGCGTGGACTTCTAACTAACAGGTTACGAGTTCAGGTCTCGTGTATTCCACACTTCGGGGTTGGGTATGACTGGCTGACGACGGCTAATAAGCCAGAGATGGTCATCCCAGTCTCCCTTGTCTTTGTCGGCAATGTCATTCTACCTCTGCTCATCTTGTCTCCACTATTCATGTGGTACGAATGAAACAAGGTCCCTTATGTGGCAGTTACGGCGTGTTTTAGGACCAAAATATCCTATCAAATTTGATATTGCGCGGTTTATTTTGTTAAATATTTAACGATATGGAGATTGCTCATCAAAAAGAAAGCTATTTCATTAGAAGAACCGGAGTACTTGCTCAAGTGTCAAATATCAGATGTTATTTCGCATGCGAGGAAGCGTGGTTTCATGAGCAAATCATTCTTCAGCAAGTCGTTTACGTTATTAACCAATATATGTTGGAAATGAAAACTTCTTATTAGGTCGCCACGGGTGTGATTGGGTCTCAGGAATTTAGAGATTTATGTTAAAGTGAATGCAACATGCACTAAGGATAATTGTAACCACTAATAAATTTCTTTTTTTCTTTCCCCCAGTAAGTACTACGCCTTTGCCTAAAATAAGGTGAGCCCTCGCTGCTTGTAAGGACTGATATTATAATTAATTACCAGTCTTAAATGTGGCAATTTGTATTTTGATAGATTTTTTAAATAACTCGGAAAAAAATTGTAAGCAATCTTCTGTGGTCTGTGCCGAAAGACGCCTTGCCATAAATCTCTCCAAAAGGCAAACTCCTTGAATCAATTTTAAGAAAAGTGCATTCACTTCTGCGGCCCCTTTTACCGTACCGTTTAACCATAATCTGGTATTTAATTATCTCACCTTCATGTCGCATTTTCTGATTTCTGATGCCATGTTTTGCTCAGATCACCCAACGCGATGACGATACGAACAAGGCGTTGACTTACTTTGCTCATCTGAGCGCTGAGGTAGCGTCAGTGACTTATTAATCTTTGCGAGACAACGCCCATCAGTTAGTGTTATGACAAAATTGTTGTTTTGCAAGATGGTCTTGAAGTTCCAGACATAGGGCCCAAATATCTTACACGTAGGGCCTTTCAAGTTATAGGTAAAAACTAACCACAATATCCTGCTACACAGACGAACACTGCCTTTTATCACATGAGCTCATTTGCCCTCACGAATATCTTCGTAAACAGGGCTTATTATAAGTCCTTCAAATTGACCTTATATTTTGAATGGTTAATTGGACAGTTTGACGTACAAAACACATAAGTTTTCGTCAGTCTCAATACATTACATGTCCTATTGGGGCAAGTGTACAGGTATTCAAAGTATACGGGGAGGTCTGATGAAGATCAGAAGACGAAATCCGAAATATTCCGCACACTGTCGTCTCCAATAGATTTATCAATGTTGTTTAGATCATTAATGATAAATGATGTGTAAGTGGATATTTTGCTCCCGCCAATTTCCCTTATTTACATAAGCCCTATGTTGAGAATTAGAAAAGTCAAATTGTGGGAAATAGAACATACCTGAAGACCCCAATAGGATCATACTAGCGGCAGTATGCATGCAGACGCAGTTCTGGTGATACGTAAATATACAAAATACAAAATACTCGTAAGTATGACGCGACAGATATATGTTGGTGAACTCACGGCTCATTTATGTCAAATATATTTTCTCCGACACAAATCCTTGTGTATCTAGTTTTGCCATAGGTTTCCGTAGTATTTGCATTAAGTGTATATAAGCGTTCGTGAGTAAAAAACAGACCGGAGGACTAAGAAACTGTAGATATAAGGGTAAACAATGGCTGACAGCCATTACTGAGATCCCCGGAATTCTTCCTTAACGCGTTTTTGCGTTTTGCTTTTTCACCTAGCAAATCTATGCCCGCTGACCTTACGGTCTGACGGAGTGCGACAAGCGGACACAAACATAGTCAGACAGTCGGGGTCGTCCATGTCAGTTGGGCATAAAACACTTTGGCGTGCTTCCACAAACCCGTACAAGTAGCCGAGATCACAATCTCTCTCTTTCTCAGACGTGGCTTTGCGCTGTCAGTATATGCCATAACCTAGCCAGCGGACACTGCTAGCTGAGACAGTAACTAGTGGATCGGTACATAAAACGCCCTCAATTTAGCACCTTTTATCCTTGCCTTCTAACTGGGATTTGAGCTGATGATGATGGCTCTGCATACGCGTCCAGTATGCGATTTGCAAATATGCCTGTTACTTCGTGTTTTACAGATGCTTGAAAAGAGGTTTAGATAGCAATTGTCCAGTTGCCTTACGTGCTAAAACGATTTTAATAATGGAAATGAAACCAATGTTTATAGGCAAAATAGCATTACGGACAGAGACAAGAGAGACTGGAATGGTCATTTCCAGTTCATTAGCTGTCGTCAACCAGTCTTGCCCAACCCCAAACTGTGGAACACCTGGACCTTGATCTAACGACCTGCTGGTTAGAAATTAAGCGCCTCGAACCACTGAGCCAGGGGATCGTTGTACGCTCGGTTGCGATCATCCAAAGACAGAATAGACGATACGAAAATCACTTGAGGTGTTCAGCGGCTCCTTGAATGCGTTCTTGAAGAGATAAACATGAGTGCTAGAGTGGTGTGCTCACAGGTCGTTCTTAGAGAACTCACTCATCACGTTGGTCATTTGAGTCTCACTTGACCTTATTAGCAATGCTATCCTGCCTATATCATGTGCCGCTGTGCCGCTGATGGTTGGGCTCTGGAGAGAATCCTAAGGCACAACAGAACGAGTAAGTTCCACAAAAACGATCGGTGAGCGCTGCCCTCTACCACTCATGTTTATCACTTCGAGAGAGCATTCAAGGAGCCACTAAACCCCCCAGAGGATTTACTTTTCATCTTTCATGTCATTGGAGGAATTACTAAATAATCTATTTTTGTGCCATTTCTCTTACTCCATTATCACTCCCAATGAACACCCTTATACTAGTTTAGGAAATTACTATTCGTGTTTGTAAGGACAGACATTGTCGGGAAACGTGGAAGAAGAAAGGATGAGTATTTTTACCAGGACCTTCCTAAATGTGCTCATTTAAGTTTATATAGAATAGAAAAAGTAACGGGAGCGACGAGTAAATGCAGTTCCTTTGCCAATCTTTAAACATTTCAAGTCCTTCGAATCAACACTTCCGATGACAATGTCCATATTACGTTATTCTCATGATCTCCTTATCGCTCATGTAAAAACTAGACTAGTGGAAGAATAAAAGGTAAGAGTCCACAAAAAATCAACTTGCACCCTTAAATTGTTAAACTACTTACACAAACCCGTAGTTGGACGAGATGGATGGTGGGAAATGGGCTTGTCCCACTAGGAAATCTGGCGTACGGATGTTAAGTCAACAGGCACACGTTTAACATAGGGGATGGGCGCCAGGTTACGATAACTGTCCCGAATTGCAAGGTGTTGGTACCTTTGAAAGGGACTCGTCATGCTTGATGGACTGCGCATCAGGGAGATTCTACATGGCCTGGCATAGATCAGCAGCTGTTGTTGGAGGGAAGGCCGTTTTAGAGGTCCTTTAGGCTGATATTTCGGTTGACGTTGTTTGAGCTAAAATACTAAGTTTCAAGTGATTCTCCCAACTGTTTGGCTTTCATCATGATGGTAGATACACACGAAGGCAAGTGAAAACAGGAAGTACAATGGATCTCCTTAGCAAATGGTCAGCTTATGTTTGTTCATGAGGGTCCCAAGGTACCGGCACGTATCGCCAACGAAAACCTAAGAGCCATTGTATGCGGACCCTTACTCGTAATAGTGTTACGCAACGAGAGAACGAGCGAAAAAAATTACAAACCAACTCAATTGTCAAGCCTTCACTCCGGCAATACCTCGAATTTTTTGCATAGAGTAGCCTTTCCGTGGCATTGCCCCTCCATTGGGACCAAGGCTTTGCAGCTGACTACGGCGTCATAGTGAGTTTGCTGGGTACCTGTTGAACCGGAATAAGTGAGTAAAAGAGTAAATTTTTTCTTAGTTTGATTATCGCGGCCGCTAAAACAACAGTTCTGGTAGGAAGGGGGTTAGATCCAGGATCCGTTCTTTACCGCAAATTAGATGCCTTCATCGTAACGGGGGATAATAGCAATCAACCTTTCGGTGGATGCCTATCGCAAAGCCGTCGCTGATGAGTCTTCGTACATCTAATTCGTGAAATAAGAGGATATCCCCTGTTGCCACCTCTTGAGCAATCTGTTTAGCTTAGACTACGCCATTCAGACTCTGGCGCAACTATTAAAATTCACAGGTTTTATGTAAAAACGTGCCATCTACTTAGCGTGCCATCTAGAGGAATAACTTAGGAAATCCTACCTGGGCAGTCAACTTGCTGTATCAGGTATAATAGATTCCAGACGTTGCAATAGGTTGGGTGGGTAACTTGACCCAAATTTTATTAAACTGGCGTCGTCCGGCGGGGCCTCGTAGCTCAAGTGGAGAGCATTGGCTGTACTGAAGCCTTCCCCTTACTGTGCGGGTTCGAATCCCACCGAGGCGCCCAGTTATTCACAGTTAGGTCAATATTAATTATTCAAAATCTACCAAAACATTTATGGATAAGTATTCTGTTACAAAGAAGAGGACTCAGGTTCTGTTAGAATCCGCTCTTCTAGCATTATTTTTGAATCGGGTTCTAAGATTACAAATGCACAACAGAATGCCATTTAAATAACTACATACTAGTCAGATTTATAATGTTCCGTCCATCTTTTTTCACGTTAAATATTAGCAAAAACTAGACCAGGGCCAAAATGTCTTGGAATATTCTCAAAAGTTAAAATGGCCACTTTTATGCTGGGCCCTTTAACGGTTACTTGTGGTGTATTCGCAGATGGCTAGAATATGTGGATACTTTCGAACGAATGATGCTTTTATGCGTTATTTCTACTGTTTTGGACACGAAAACACGTAGATTTGCAAATGTGGCCTGTTAAAATAGACAAAGGTCTGCTTTAATGGAACGTATATGCTTATTTTGGTCTTGTCTAATCTAATTAACGCGAAACGAAATTAATTTGCAGACGGACAGCAATTGTTTCGGAAACATATTCTTCCAGTAGGAAACAAGTAGCTATTTTCTAAAAGCGGCCTGAGACCGGTAGTAAGTCAGAATACTGCCTATATATAGGGTAGCGTTAATTTCTCTTCTACTTTGCAAACTTTTTCTTGGTAAAATTACTTAGAAACACATGTTGATTAAGCCAAGAACATTTTCCGGTAGCGTCTAGGCGGAAAAATGAAAATACTCAAAATTCTATATGCACCGAAATGATAATCCGGGTTTCTGATCTCACGTTTCATGGGTTGTGACATCCAATGTAATTCCTGCCTATGTCGCTGTCCGTCGTTGTGCAATATTTTGTCGGAATTGTGAATTAAGCCTGTAAGATGGAAAGGTATGTCGTAGACCGGCGAAACCCATTCACTATTGACTTTAGTTAGCTCCGATTCCAACCGTCAAGGCACTAGTCTGTGGCCCACCGACAGAATACTTGTTTCTGGAACTCAGCAGCGCAGATTTCGCTACTGGGATTGTTATGTGACTGACAAACTGACGTCAAATATTTCAGAAAGCTTCATTCAGTCTGCCCTGGTCCTTGTTAATTGCATGTTATGCATAAACAAGTGTCGCTGGAAGTGAACAGACGAGTTCTGGAAAGCAGTTGAGAAGAAAAATATGCGATCAGTGGAACAAGAAGTTTATTGGCCTGACGTTATGGATCCACAACTGAATCTATCATCAGAGACAGTCACAGATATGGACGACAGAGGAACAAGGGACACAATATAGATAGGACACAGGTGCCACGCAACTGTAACGTCTAAGAGGCGAACATATACTCCCAGCGTTACAGTCATTAGGCCAGAGTCCGAGTTGTATCAAAGGGCAAAAATAACCAGATTGGTGGGTTTACTGTGGACAAAAACCCAAGTTGTCCTCTCAGACGGCAGTGGTCGCTGGCGATGCAGGTCAGAGCGTCTGGAACCACGCATCGCGAAGGTGAATAACCTCGATGTAACAGCTGTATTGAATAAGAACGTCGGATATGTCCATGATGGCTGTCGGCAAAAAAAGCACATACGCCCTACAAATATCAGTCCTTGCGTTCTATTTCTGGTAATTTCGCCACGGTGGCTGATTTTTGCATGATAACTATTCGACAGTTCGGCTCGCTGTCACTTTAACTGTTAATCGCCGGCACCCCCCTCCCCTCCCCAGCGTGACTAATTTCGATTCCCAGGCCATGTCTCAGCACACGATATGGAAGTGGGAGGTCAATGCGTCTATTTATCGACTACGACCCTGAGAATCATAACTAGAATAGCTCGCGGTTCACGAGCTTGTTACCCATTACGAGCCTTGAGGTGCGGCATAGTCCCGTCGAATAGGCAACGACCCCAGAGATAACGTCCATTCTATTTACTTCCGCCGCATTTTCGGCCGTCCAAGTAATTCCGCATATTCGTCAACGCAGTTACTTTGTCCATGATTGTATCAGGCTCAGTAAACGGCTCCCGACGTTAGCTGTCTTAGCAGCGGGTCTTTCAGCAGAGGGGCGCAGGGACTTTTCTTAAAAAAATTTGTTTAACAACGACAGGTTTTTATATATCCACCCGGACTGAATTTGTTTTAGTACATAAAACATCTTACTAATCAAGGTATTTTTCACTTGTAAGAGGCAGGGAGGAAGGCTCAGCCGGATTATGGAAGATCAGCAGTCTAAATTTGCCCCTCTACACTCATGTTTTCTTGCTTTGTGGATTTTACATGCCGCAGTAGTTCTCAACATCAAAGAGCCACTGGTTCGCCTTGATGGTTTCTGAGACTTTTCCCTATTACCCACGAGTCCCGAGTGCTTTCGTCTTTTGTAAGCATTAATTACTGAGTGCGTTTTGGTTATCTCTGTGATCCTGCTCTGAAAATTGGTTGCACTATCCTGCAAAACCGCGGGTACTATTTCGCGGTAATTTTACTTGTAACAGTCTGCGCTCTTTGATTACCGCGGAGAGAGAATACTCGCATACCTTTGGTACCCTTCTTGATGGTCCGCTTGGCCATATTTCAAAACCGCCAATTATAGCCTTAAATGGAACAGAACTCTTTCTGTCTGGTTCTGACAGCGTCGTCTTTCTGTTTTCAGTCTGCCTGAAGTCGCAAGCGACATCATTGAAAAAAACGGATGCAAAAATAGTTATATGCTGCTGCCCCTGAAATCTCTCGGTGGTTCTTAAGGTCATTTATTAAGTCAATGCAGATTTTAAGCTTTCGGTCTTTAACGGAAGCATTACTTATGCAGGCATAAATCATACGAGGTTTACGTTTAGTGACGTATCCTGTTTCCAAGGCAGAATGTGAGGAATCATAACTTGCCTTCGGGTTGAGACTGGGTAATATCTCCGGCGGGCGCATGGCGATCATCAGTCATTATAAGTGACTCGTCATCAGAAGAGTCGAATCCGCAGTTTCCACTATCATATTTGGGCAGTCCCAATTCGCCTAACGGAAGACGTCTGCGCCAGTCAAGGCAGAAATTTACAACTATGGTTTTACTTCTTTCGACGCCACAAAGAGCTCTGAGGCAGAATGTTTCCTCTCTGGTACAGATAGGAATAATCTTGAACAGTTCCCTGATTAATGAGCCATGCCGAACTGTGATAAAATCCGCTTAAACTAACTCGAAGTGTGTTTCTAGTTAATTGCTCTCCTCTACAGTTGCCTAATCACCATTTCGAGTACTTGCAGGAAGCGGATAACTACGCCCGTGTGACCTAGCGGTAACTCTCTACTTTTGTAACCAATTATTATTAGACCCAGGGTGTTCTTATTTTAACTTATCATTCCGGTGGCATATTCAACAAAACTCTCGGCATAATGTGGCAATTGGTATTTCTCTATAAAAATGAAAACTACTTCTTTACATTCTTCGTTCCTTTGTTGTATCAGGAATTTCTTTACCATATTAAAGTACTTTTACGGAAAATCACTCTCCGTCTCCTCATTGTCTTTAACCTCATACAGTTTGCGTATAAATAAGCATACAATAATTAAGTTATCATGACTGCGGTTCAAGCAAAACTAACAGGTAACAGCGAAACACATGAAACTTGAAAGGAATTTTTCAATTTGCTTTGAAATTGAGAAGGCCTTTTATGTGAGGCGTCATAGCAGGTTAGCAAAGAATGCTGTTTTAAAATGCTCCTCTGCTCAATCGGTCTTGTTGCATTTTGAGGTATATGCGTAAACAACATTACAAAATCCTCACTAAAGCGGTCTGTACGTTTACCAATAATCGTTGACCTCCGTTGAGAAATGCATGGTTTTCCGTACACGGAAAATATACAGCTTGTAGTTTTAAAATCCTGAATACAAGTGTAATAGCCGGTCGGGTTAAAAATTATTCGGGAATTAGAAACGTTTTTAAAAACCGAATTATACTCTTCTTTTGAGCATGCAATTGGAGGAAGACGTGATTTCCTACCGAATAAGTAAAAGAAAGAATATTTTTATGCACTTTATGCACTACCTCTGACGATGGACTCCTGTACGAGTCTGAAAGTTCAGGATAATAAACGAAGTGTTCCTGTGCTCGACTCTTCTTCTTCAAATATTTTTATGCATGTTTTCCATGAAATATAATTGAATTTTCAAGGGCATCGAAGATCAGTGAGAAAATTGCATACTACGTAAGTAGTCATTTTTTGCAGAGTATAGATCTTGCATGCAGCCGAAAATAAGTTCTTTCAAAAGCCGACACCCTGAGGTAACTGGATCATTATAGATTTATGGTACATCATGATTAGTTTTACAACACTACTTAATTTATCTTTTCGAAACGAGAACGCATTTCGAAATTGTGGTTGATATTTCATGAGTTAGCACATCTACTGTATATTCAGTTTTTCAGTTATTACTGCTTTATCGTGATTTGCCTGTAAAAGACATCAATATTTTGCGTATTTTCCCAAGAAAATAATGCCACGCTTCGAAAAGATATAAATCAGTGTCAAAATGTACCAATTAAATGGCGATTTTTCCCGAGCCAAATCTATGCTGCTGATAGAAAAACTTCAACCAAGAGTACGTAGGATAAGATTACATTTTGTGTTTCATTTTTTGTAGACATTGCCTCCAGCATCTGACTTAAGTACAATAAAAATGGCATTCACTCGCCAGACTCCATGAAATGCTCATAACATTAAACCTGGACGATCAGTATAAAGTCCTCACAGTCTCATGGTTATCGGTGATGTATGCAGGACATTTTGCTGACAAATCAAGAAGAACTGGGCCTACGGATTACTTATGGCCGGTTAACGATGTCCAATTAGTCACGCATGGCCAACCTAATTTCATACGCCTATGTTGATGCTCCTTTCCTTGATTTAAGCCCGTATCCTATGGAGAGCTGGCAGGAGAACTTCTTTGACGTTGAATGTCGGGTTTGTGCATGAACATACTCTAGTAACCTTTCTGCATCCAACGACTTTCGACATGGGCTTCACCCGATAAAAATATATGCATGCAGTTACCAGGTCTGAACTGTTGTTTTATGTGTGGAAATGCGTGTATCATAAATATCGGTAACATCGACACTTGAAAACTTTAGACATTTTAAACGCACTTTTGGGAATTTTTCGGGCCATCAGAGAACCGCCTACTAATGAAAATCTCTACATTTACTCAATGTTTTTTGGGTGTTTAACAATGTCCGCTCATGTATCTCTACGAATATTTTTTCACCAACTTGCACATTACTCTTTTATAATATGATTCGAAAAAATTAAGCTGAGGTTCATTAGGCACGTTCCTAGTACACTGTTAGTTTATTAATGTCGTGATATGCTGTCGTCAACAATACCGTCGGATAATTTGTTTGTATGTTCCTTCATGAACATGACGTGGGGTTTTTCTTGGCGATGCTCTGCAATATTTCTCATAAAATAGTCATTTTGGTCCTATTCTACACGAAACCATAATGAGAAACTGTTTCACAGCAGACATACTCTTCAACGCTAGTAATTCTCTAGGACAAGCAGACCACATTCATATCTAGAGCCCCTTAAGCCAATCAGTCAACTTAATACAACTCTTTTTACACGTTGTTTAGAATTTCATATTGAACTAACTCGGTGCATCAGCGGGATTCGAGCCCACGCAGTAAGAGGAAGGCTTTAATACAGCTAACGCTCTAACCACGTGATCTGCAAAGTCCCGCCGGACTTACTGTATCAGATTTGGTGGATTCCAGACGTTGCAGTAGGTTGGGCGGGTAACGCGACCCAAATGTGGTTAAACTCGCGTCGTCCGCCGTGGCCTCGTAGCCTTGGCGGTTAGAGCCTTGACTGTCCTTAAGCCTTGCCCTTACTGCGTGGGTTCAAATCCCACCGAGGCGCCCAGTTTTTCACAGTTGGATCAATATGAATTATGAGTTATGCACAAGAAGTCTACTATTTAACCATGTATAACAAACGATTCTGTGGTTGGCCAAAGCCTACGCCAATACGCGTCAACTTTTTCTTGTTAGCCCTTCGGCATTGGCTGTACTTTTTTCCATTTGTCCTTGACAGTACGTTGACTGCCCAGGCAAGATTTGGTGGATTCCAGACGTTGTAGTAGGTTGGGCGGCTAACTTGATCCAAATGTGATAAAACTCGCGTCGTCCGGTGGGGTCTCGTAGCTCAGGTGGTTAGAGAGTTCACTGTACTGAAGCCTTCCCCTTACTGCGTGGGTTCAAATCCCACCGAGGCGCCCAGTTTTTCACAGTTAGGCCAATATGAATTATTCAAAATCTGCTAAAAAGCCTATTTAGCATTTGACATTTTTTATGGATACTTCTGTCCAAGTACACCCAAATACATAGATAATGTCTGCCTCATAACTCTATCAGTCAAAAGCATTTTCGCATATTTTTCTTGTTTTTGGTCTTGTCGTTAAACTTACTATTCGTCCAATGTAACAGGGCAAAACACAAGCGAAACCATCGAAGTCAATTCTTTCTACGTTTGTGGCATCAGTGGCCAAGCTGCCTTGCAACTCTAACGCTTTACCAGAAACGAAAAGTTCGTGTGATTATAGTAAACCCTCTCACATTATTTTCTGGCATTCTGTACTGTCAGGATCAGATCAGAGAGATAGAGCTTACGATTTTACGATAGTGGATCAGAGGGATTTATAGTTAAACACATCTGAGCCAAAGATACAGTCGGTTTTAGACGAACAAATAAATTTCCCTCTGTCAACCAATATACACTCTTTTTCAGTTCAAATATTCCGTCGCCATCTACAGTGGGTGACGTAGCTTATTTAACGTTTTGGTGGAAATTTAGGCGGTCATTTTGGGCAATTTAAAAGCTGTGCATTTGAATTATTTGTCCAACGCGTTACGAAAAAAATGGCTTATCACAAATAACGTGCTTGAAAACGTATTTGTTTAAAAGAATCATACATCTGGGCGTAAGTCAACATCTTAGTTTCAAACAATTTACAATATTGATAAATGTTCTGGACCTCATCTGCATATCAGTGCATATTCCATAATAAGTAACACTAATCATAGCGAAAAACCCTATCAAAATAAACTTCGTCAACTTTGACACTGTTTTTCCTCCACGTAGGTCAGGTGAAGTAAAGCGTGAACATTTATGTTAGTTTTAAAACATCAGTAGCATATTTCTCTCAAAAAATCCTAGTTTGCAATTGTACGTGGTTGAACGCCCTAAAAAGCAGTAACAACACCCAGAGACAATCGATTGCCCCATCAGACTCCCATATTTCTTAAGTGGCCATAGCAAACCATTTGATCTTCCAGAGCTACAATGTTTACGTTTCAACTTTTATCGACCATGAATGTAAGACATTTCTGTCGAAAATATCGGAATAAAACTTCCGACTTAAAGTGAACTTTACTCCCTGTTGCCGCTTTTGGAGTGAATCAGGAAGTTTAGGCAGTAAAGTTCTTTATTGGCGACCAAATCTTCTTTTCTGTCCAGTAACCATCCTTCAGGTTACATTTTACACTAATCTGACAGTTCAATTTTCCTCGTTTTTTCAATGTTTTTATTATGTATGTGAGAATTCTTTTTTTACCATCAATGATTCGTCACATTTTTTGCGTTATTACTTTATTGGAATTTTTGCAGTCTCGTTATGAATGATACCCGAGTTACTAACGTACAGTAAATCGAGCATTAGATCTTTATTCCCCAAAATGTGGAGCCCATAAATCATAATCTGCCAGACTCCAGACACTGCAGCGTTTAGTTCTCAGACAAAAGCTCTTAACTCACTGCTGTTCCTTGACTTATATCGTTAACTCTTTGGTTATGAAACCGGGGTGAAACAGTGGGAAGATTTGTAGCAACGTAAGAACCCTATGCCAAATGCGACCGATGTAACTATGACTGACGTAAATTCTAACTTTATGTTCCAAAAATATATAGCTACTAAATGTAGATATTTATAAACCACTATAAGTCAACAAACGAATTCTAGATAATCATGATGAACATAAACGTCCCTCATATAGCTTTTTTAATTCACCGAACAAAGAAATAACCAACAGTGATTAAATCTACAGCTCAGAGTTTAGGCGCATAAATATGAGGCAGGCTATGAATCGTCGGCCTTAAGAAAAAAATGACCGCAAACCAGTCGGATTCAGACATGAACATGGCCGCAATAGCTTATTTATAGACCGTTACCATATCAGTTATCTTTTTCGCATACATTCGAAAGTTAGAAAAAGTATAGAACTTTGATGGAACTCAATTAATGTTTCGAAAATAGTCAGCGAAGCATTTAAAGGACCATTTGGTCATCATAGACCTGTTTTTGATAAATTCCGATTAGGCCAACGTATTGATATGGCATGTTAATCAGATGACCATGGATATTTAGAAACATTGAGAACGCACTCGAAAGCCTACCGTGGAAACTGCAGTCTTGTTTATGAGACTGCCTTTTTAGGCGACGCAGCAAGCAAAGAAGGAAGACGACGTCTAAAGACAGCGAGCAGGAGGGCTTTCCGCGCGACAAAACTACATGTACTACTCAGACACCCCGACCACCGCTACGGGCCCCATCAATGTGTACTTATTCACCTGCTCCTGTGAAACGAAATATACTAGCCGTATAACGAGTGGTGGCAGGAGAAAGTACGTGAACGCATACATGCCTGATTAAGTAAGGGTGAAAATAGATCGATTTCTAGATTTATTCTCGCCCATCTACTCGACACGAATCACCAGGGTTGATGCCAAAGAAGTATCTCACGTTTTTGTAGACATCATGAAACGCCTCTAAGTGCCTACAAGAACGGGTGCCAACTACAACCGAGGCAGTGGCTATACGCGTAGAAAATCCAGTGTTATTTTGACAGAAGACGTCGGCACCTGCTCACGGTCCTCCTTGATAAAACCGACCCAAGACAATTATCGCATGTCACCCCAACCTCCTGATGACAATGATATGTGCTCCGCGTATTCGATTTACATACATCACTCACATCTACCGCTATTTCTTCTTCCCTTGCCCCGAAAGTTGGACCGTCGATTTCGGCGATGTCCACATGTGCTCCACAGAAATATGAAGTAGGCAGGGTGACTTGCACGTGAATTAGTTTACAGTGATAGTAGACTTGAGCATAATCTACAGTACTCTCTTTTCCCCACTCCCCACCTGGATCCGGTGTCGAGAAAGAGCTAGGAGGACCGGAGGCAGGGGGGGGGGCACAGGTGACTGGGGCGACTGAATCCGCACCTAGGGGTGTCATCACACCCCCTGGCCCACAACATTCATTTGACCAGGATTTTTCGTCAACAAAAAACACCCCAGCATGGGTCAGGAGGAGGAGGAGGATGATGACCTGACAGCCATGCCTACCACCTGCATACCCACCAGGAGCGCACGTGCATCTACCGGCAGAGAAGCAGGTGTCAGGGCACTGACAGCGTATACCGGGCTGCGAGGGCCATGATTTGCTGATACTGGCATAGCACGCGCTTTCAAACTTTTTTACGCCAATGCCACAACACACCGACCCGGTCGTGCGGGAGGAGTTGGAACGATGAGTGATAATAACACTTGGGATACTTACGAACAATGTGAACATACTCCTTTTTTTAATTTCTGTGAAACTGCATAGGCCCGGCGACAAGTTACCGAAACCATGTGATTGTCAAGTTGACTTTTTGAAATGCAGTTTCAGTGATTGTTTCAGGGAAGAGGGGACTATAGGAGGATAATCAGAGGCAGTCGGTATCATCTGTAAAGGAAATGGAACGTAGACTGGATCAGGAGAGGGTTAAAATGAGTTAAGTAGAAGTGGCGTAAAGCACAGAAAATTGCGCTTATTTGGGCCTTAATTTATTTTCGGTCGTAATCTGTGCGAGGCCTCCACAACCCTTTTTTGTGAGGACATGATCGGCTAGCGTAATGCGATTTGAGTTGCCTCTGCGGTTACTCGTAGACGCTGTTTTAGGAACTTTTATAATTATGTGGTATCCTTTGCACCCAGTCAAAAGATTTTGCTCGAGCCCACGAGAAGCCTGAAGTCAACCATATGTGCGAGAATGGTGTTCCTTTCTTTCAGCTTTTTGACTTTTATTCAGTCATGAATTAAGACGTTCGGGTTCCTTTCGCGCAAACTTTGACCCATGCAAGTAAAGACATAAATTCGCCTGAGGGTAGTCTGAAATGGCAACTCGTAATTGCGTCTACCGTATAGAATGAACCTAGTCGAAAATAATGCCAGAACTCTTGTTGTTCAAGTCCTTAAAATAACAGGGTCGAGGTTTCGTCTTACCAGTAGACCCCCGGTTATTCCTCAATGCAAATAAAAAGAGTTCATCTTAAAGATAAATAAGAAACTCCAAGACCAGATGAGCACACTACACGTTTCCAGAGAATTAAGTTAGAACAACCTTTTTCCTGTTTCTCCTTCGTAAGTTCAGGATTCAGATTTTCGGAAACACGCACGCCAGTTTCTTGGTCTGTACGATATTCCCTTCAGTAGTCCATTCTGTCTTACATGATTGGCCTAAATTAAAAGGGAAAAGTTTGCGTTCATGTTGGAGGGGACAGCTGAAAAGACGATCCGACTGAGGAAACAAGGACCTTATTCATCTCACGTTTCATGCCGGTATTCCAATCCGTCATTAGGAATGACAAACGACAGCGATGATGCGAGCACGAGGGTTGCAGTTTTCATCTGATGCAGCTGGTGCCTAATCACGTACGTAATAATAACTTATCAGCTCCCATGTTTTGCGAATGTCCGGAGACGTTTTCTGGGTCTGATGCAGTTACGAGCAAAGTGAACATGTCAGAGAACTGGTAGACAACTACGGACGCAAATGAGCAAAAATGCTTCGACAGTTAGGGGCACGGGGCAAAATGTCATGTCTCCTTCGGTGGAATTCGGCGACCATTTTCAAGCTTTATTAGGCCGATATTCTCGCCTGACGCGACAAACACTTGAGGCGCAAGCTGCTGAATTGATGATTGTCCGGCCCCCGGTCCAGCAACAAATGCAGTCACCTATCCACTGAGTGTTCAAAGTGAGCAGACCAGCCGATCGTGCCGAAATTGCACGTGTTATCATTATTTTCAGAGACTGTATCTGCTGACCAAGTTTTCGAATAAATATCAGTTAAATAACCAATACTGATGATAAAGTCTCGACAGTTACTCGACTGTTGGCTACTAATCAATGCAGGTATCGGTCATTTTCGTAGACAGGCGGTCGGTTATCAACTGCATTCCATGAATACTGCAACTGTTGTGTATTCATTAGCCTCTTCTGATGTTGATGATGTAAACTTCTCAACTTAATACAAATTAACTCAGACATTTGACATATTCTGTACGGCCAGAATCAAAGAGCACTCAAACAATCTACCGGAAATTTAGACAAATAATTCGATCAGAAAAACCGTATAGGCCACAAAACCGGAACGTCTACTTGCTCCGCCAATTGAGTATCCCTAAATGACGAACATTTGCGTGTTACATTAACTGAAAGCAGTTTCTTTGTAGCGAAAATGTATGAGCACGATCCGAACTGGATTGATCTCAAATTCACTTTCCGCTCTTACATGCTAATAAGTTGACTGCCTTAATTTAGGTGGGAAATGAGATTTTAAGGGAGTGGTTGCTATGACGTCAAGCTGCCCTTCGCCGCGTGTCACACGCGACATGCAGGCTAAAAGCAATTTGAGGGTAAAGACGAGCTCACCCGGGGCGGGTTTATTGGGATGCCGACGTCTCAAAGAGCTTGGCTGCCCTCTATTGTCAAAACGTAGAATACACTTGATCGAGCACATATAGAATTGACATGCGGCCTCGGTCGGCCTCATGCTGAACGACTTTTCTCTTCTCCTCCGCCGGGTTTCTCCAACATACAGTAAGTGGGCTAACTCATGAAATGTCGGCCGAAATTCCGAAATGGGTTCTTGTTTCGAAAAGATTAATTAAGTAGGGTTGTATACCTAGTCAGACTACAACATAATTCTATCATATTTCAGTTATCACAGGATGCCGACTTTCGAGTGAACTTCCTTCCGGCTGCATGCAGAATTTACGCTCCGTACAAAAATGAGTACTTATGTAGCCACGAATTTTTCTCCTTGATTTGCGATGCCCCTAAAAGTCCAATTATATTTCATGGAAAACATGCATAAAAAATCCATCCATTTGCTCATCCGGTAGAACATTACGTCTTCTTCCAAGCATATACTCAAAGGAAGGGTATAATTCGGTTTTCAAAAATGTTTCCAATTCCTGAATAATTTTGAACCCGCTCTACCCTCTCACTTGGATTCATGGTTTCCAAACTACAAGCCGTATATTTTCCGCGAACGGAAAACCACACATTTCTCCACGGTAGTAAAGGGGACCATATAGGGTTCATAAAATGTAGCCGTGCATTTGATCCGTATTGTTCACTTTACAAGCCATATTGGTAAATGCAGAGACATGACGATTTATGAACCGCCATTCCACGGTATTTAAGAGTACCACAATTAGGAACTTTTTTAAACCAAATTATGTCCCTCCTTCGAGTATGAAATTAGAAGAAGACGTTATTGTCTTCCGAATGAGCAAAATGATGAATAACTTTATAAATGTTTTCCATGAAATATAATTGGACATTAAGGAGCATCAAAAATCAATGAGAAAATTGCATGATACATAAGTAGTCATTTTTTACAGAGTGTATTTTTTCATTCAGCCGGAAGGAAGTTCATTCGAAAGCCGGCATCCTTTGGTAACTGAAATATTATAGAATTCTGTTGCCGGCCGAATAGTTTTACAACCCTACTTAATTAATCTTTTCAAAAAGAAAACGAATTCCGGAATTTCGGCCGACATTTCATGAGTTAGCCCACCTACTGTAGTTGCAGTCTCGTCTAGAAAAGCATAACTCGGCAACTGCGAGGCTAGATCCAAGTTCTCAACTTGTAAAGCACATTGGATAAGTTATCCGTCTACAGGGGGCTAGCATCCAAAGCTGGGGCAACTTGAAGGCAAAACGACCAACACCTGAGGCGGGCCACTCAGATGCCAACTCCATCAGTGAGCAGATGGGCTTTTCTGCAGCTTAGAAAGTCCTGCGTCATTAGGTTCATAACGTTCAGGAAATAACGACTGCGCAGAACTTAAGCAGGCCGTTTAGACAGCCCAATGACGAGTCCCCTCGACGAGGCAGAAAAGGAGACGCCAGACTGACCAACCACAACGGAGGCCTGACTACCTCACCCGACGAGTTGGTGACGCATAACGCACACAGCCAAAGATCCCGCCAAACATCTACCGAAACGCCAAGGCAACGAGAGGAGAGAAAGAGCAATTAGCGTGAGGCCGCCCAGCACGGCATACAACTTATATTTCTGTCCGAGTTTCCGCATTTTACGCTTTGACAATGGAAAGCCGACCAGGTTCTCTAAACCGTCAGTATTTCAGTTAACCTGTTCCGGTAAGCCCTTGTTACTTTTCAAACTACCAACCCGGATCCCCCAACTTGTACGATGTGACATTAAAAGCAAATTTAAAGTGGATGGACTATCTTATGAAATGGTAGCCGAAATTTGTCAATGTGCTTTCGATTCAAGAAATTACTTGAGTAGGATTGTGACGGTAATTGCCATGCAGCATAGCTATACAGTATTTCAGCCACGCTAGGATGCCGGCTTTTGATAAGCTTCTTTCTGGTAATATGTAAAAAATTGTACTACCTGAATGGCATGAATCTTTCTCATCGATTTTGATATCTGCATAAGTTCAAATATTTTAGGCAAGATCATATTTCGTAGCCGTACCTGTTAGGAGTTAGGGTTAGGAGGGATTGGGAGTTAGGGGTTAGGTTAGGGGTTAGAGGTAGGGATAAGGAGTTATAGTTGGGGGTTAGGGTTAGGGGTTATTGTCAAGGGTTGGGGTTAGGAGTTAGGGGTTAGAGTTAGAGATCAGGGTCGGGTTAGGGCTTGTCTGCTGTATGTACGGTTCCGAAATATAATCCTACCATGCATTATGTAGAAAACACACAAAAATGCCCCCTCTTGTGCTCACTTTGTAGCGAATTTCATCTTCAAATTATCCACTTGTACAAAGAGTATTATTTGGTTTTCAAAAACCATTTCACTTCTCAGAAAATTCGAACCCAACCTGCCGTTAAACTTGTGTTCGCGGTTTTAAAACTACGTGCTGT
>CACRXP010000316.1:557408-624603 GCA_902702965.1 Spirometra erinaceieuropaei | reverse complement strand
AGCAAAATACCAAAAATAGCATGACGCGCTAATCAAAAATTAAGGAATGTAAACGATGACTATGCCAGATTGGAAGGCTATCGATTAACTTAGTTGTAATTGAAGTATTTCGTGCATTGAAATTTTCTGGATTGATATAAATAGAATCACTGAAATCCAATCGCAAGTTAAAAACTGAAATGTAGGAAGAAGGGACGTTTTGACCAAGTTGATGTGACAACCAATTGGATTTGTTTGCCCAAATGTGTACTACGCTTAAAACTATTTCTACACCTTTAGGATTGGTTTTAATTTTGATAACATTTGTTTAGACTGCAAACGGACCCATTTAAGATCATCAAGCGTCCCACGAAACCAGCTGACAATGTTCAAAGGATACGCGATTTTTGGACGTGCCCATAGGTTAATGTACCCATAAAAATAATGCATCTTGGCAAAGCCCTTTCAGAGCTGCGTGTTTCCAGCAATAACCACAAACTTTTCAATGAAATATGCCAGTGGACGCAAATAATGGTAGATTTATTAGATCTGATGTGACTCTGTGGAACGCTGGCATCTGCGCAGTCAGTGAACAAAGATAAAAGGCTTTTAATGGTTGCTGTGTCAACTGACTTAGAGGTAGGCCGGTATACTGAAGATCATATACTGAAAATTGACGCAAGTTTAGATGCGAAATACTGTCACACCTCCACAGACAAACAATCTTTTAGCATGAAGCGATTTCAGGAGTATAAATCTCGCATGCCACCCTAGGTCAGACCCTTGTGGTTGTCTGAAAACCAAGAATGATTAGTGTGTTTTTATGGGGGTTTCAAATGTTTAATCAGGCAAGATGGTTAAAAATAACACATCGCGCTAGAGTGGTTAATGCCACAAGTGATTCTAGAGTGAATTATCTGCAGAGCATAATGACCGAATTATCAGAGGGAAATTCATTAGAGGACGCCGTCTGTAGTTAAAATGCCGTTACCTAGATAATGCCAGCTAGGCGCGACCACAATCTCCCGATCGGTTCATGATAACGACTTATTCACCGCAATTCTAAAGAACCCACTAAAAGGGACAGCCCACATCCTTAAGGTGTAAATGCAAGCAAATTTGAAATTGAACTTTTAAACTTAAACCATTTGAGAAAATTGTATCTTAAAGCCACGTCCATAGACAAAAAATGAATGATAATATGGACTTTTCCCTAGAGTCTAGTAGACAGTCAGTGAATACACAAAGGAGCTATGTTACAAAATATTTTCAGTACGGTTATTTTTGGGGGCATTTTCCGATGAGGCAAATGCGCGATGATCGATTATAGATAGCAAAGTAAATTTATTTACACATGAGCTTGAGAGAGTTGTAGCGACTAAGCAGTGTGAGTAAGTGCTCTGAGCGCTACAACCATCAGATAAAATGCCAGATTGGAAGGAGAAGACGGAAGGCACCAGAATGAGAGTTTTATTGTGCACAGAACCCGGAGTGGTCCTCTCAGGCAACAGTGGCCACTGACGAAGCCAGGGCTGTTGTTGACTGCGTCCAGTCAGGCCTGAGAGTCCCTGAGACAGTGGTGTCAGCCGCTTCTGTATGCTCGTGGGCCAAGCTCATTTGGTGTCCAGTCAGTGTGTGTTGCATTTACCGAGGGGTGGTGTCCCAGTGGCTTAGGTTGTGTTTGCGGGGGGGGGGGAGGTGGGCGGCTGCGGCCGCGCGGACGCAGGTATGCCTGAGCTGTCTGTCGTGTGACATCATATCAGCGCGTCTGGAACGGCTCACTGCAAAAGGACGAATGACCTTGAGGCAACGAGGTCTTGAACACTGACACCAGACCGGTCATGATGGCTGGCCGCCACAGGGCTACGTGATCAGTATGCTCGACTGAAAGGGTGCTTAGATGGCTTTATCGGCAGAATAAAGAGCTTATCCCATGAAAATACTAAACGAACTTTACCCGACGTATAAACAGAATTTTACGGTTTCGAAGCAATATATAACCCAAAGCAGACCGTTAAGCTTTCATCAACACCAATGTGAGCCTGACAAATATTAGTCAGCACATTCTCCATTGAAAGTTACACCACAGACTTGGGGCAAACGATTCCTTTAAGGAGCATAGAAAAAATGCAACAATTTACTGAATGCCAGCGCAGTGCATTTTATGTGATTGTAACATATTTCGTGCCCTATTTGCTTTATTATACTTAATTTACGATACGCGACTAATAAATGCAGTGCCCTAAATTAAGTAAACTTTTGTATACATATATGTAAGCAAAGACTGTTCAAAGTATTTCCGAATCGCGCATTTCTGCAAACAGTGGGATAACGCCACCGCTTGATACCGTTGACATAACTTTGCGGAAATACCCAGCATTTTCAAAATATTGCAGTAAGATCATGTTATATTTCAGCACAATTCTTGTTGCGCAAGTAGTTGCAAAGCCGGCCGGATCTACAGTTATTGCACCGAGACTGCAATTACTTGACCGTTTGTGTGGACCATGCAAAGAATGAAAATTGTCTCCCGAGTCATCAAGTTCTTACGGATTTCAAAGTACCTATCGGTTGCACAGTTTACCCTGCGTTATATACGCACCAGATACCAGATATACCAATGCATGCCGGAATCAAAAATTGCCTTTTGTTCGAATACTGAAACTTTAATATATCTTTTCATACTTTACATTACGTTCGTTTTTTCACTGGTTATCCAACAAATTCGTCATAAGTGTTAGGCACGACATTCTCTGCACAACCGGCAACATGGCAAACTCATATGAGGCTACTGCCTAGATGGATAGTGAGATCGGACCAGTATAGGCTCACCAAGGTAGCTCTAAAAAAGGAAATCTTATACTGGGATTTCAACCATAGTTCGACAAGAGACACACCTATATGGTAAAATGAACATGATGAATTCGCAATTTTCCCGAAATGATGCTTTTATCAGTTCAATTTTGGCAGAAATTAAAATGCTCTCTGGGAAGGGCGCGGAACTGACCTCTGTGGACCCTTAACAGAACATGGGAATATGCACCCCCTGTCCAAGTAATATAGGTGGATCAGCACTTGATTCCGGTAGGAGTAAAATATTCCCGTTACCAAAGCAAACAATAACCCTGATATAAAAACTAACCGTCGCCCCAATCTCGAATCTAACCATATTCTAAATCTAAACTTTGCAGTTAACATTAGTCCTTACCTCAGCCCTCAACTTGATTTTATCTTAACCTATCGCCGACTTTAAATCCTGCCCTGAACCTAATTCTGACCTTAACCTTAGACCCATTCTGAAGTTTATTGGGAATTGGCTCAAAACCGTCCGTATCGTAGGCGGTGTCCGTTCCCGTGTCCTGCTTAATGGGTCGTGTAGGTCAGTCCTTCTGTGAAGCGTGCCGGTACGAAGGAGGTTTATTAAATTTCCTAAAAAAATTTAGTGGATTATTTCGATTCTCGAAAGTTTTAGAAAGAATGCATCCTACATCCGTATCCCTAAGCACGTTTCATTCATATAAACTTTTGTACCGTAATGGCATAAGGACCAGAGTAATATCATAACAATTTGTTCTGTTTAAAGACTTTCCCCACAAAATATTTTCGCGCAATACGGAATTGATAACTAGAGTTTGCTATTTAAATTTATTTCAGTAGAACAAGAATCTAAAGTCACGGCTGATATCAATCCTCGACAAATGATAGGGCTGAACTAACCTATGCTTAGAACAGACGTTTGCTATCCGTTAGTAGGAAAAACAGTTAATGCATTGTGATACCCTTAAATCAAACGGAGCAGGGTGAACAAAGCTCTCGGCTGGCAAGTTTCCCCTCATCCTTCCAAACTGACTGACCGTATGACTATCAATTATTACCTTCTCAACTCTTGGCTAACGAAATTATTATCAACGGGAGAGCGATACCATCTACGATGTGATAAACTACTTCTTAGATGGGCTATTTTATTACATTGACGTTATATATTGAACGCATGTACTTTTACAACCGAACGAAAATAAACAATGTAATAAGTAAACTTCAGTTTACATCGTGCCCAAAGAAGGTTGAGTTTTATATATTCCCTGCGACTTTTCGTCTTTTTCTGGTCCATTACATGGATAGACAAATAAATTTCCCTACCTATTTAATATGCATGACTATAAAATCAGTGTCGATTTTTTGCTCCCCGGGAAGGTGGAGAAATGATATGTGCCCGAAGGATAAGTAATTAAATCTGCGTATTTGTTAATATCAAAGCTTTCTTGTGTTCCATCTTAAAAAGCAAAAGCCTTTAAAGTTATTATTTCGCCTTAAGTGCATTTGAAAATTTTCGAGTGACTTTGTCGCCTATATCTGCCCCAGAAAACGCATTCATATTGTTTGTCGGCAACCATCTGCCTTACTACCAAAATTAGAGAGAGGCATGCAATGCAATCATTTTAATGAACCATTCACTGCCTGGATATCAGTAAAAGATAAGTGCTCAGTTGCGTCGTACTTTAGACGCACATGATTGCATCTCCACGTAATGTTGAAGATGTCGCCAACTCAGTCGAAGCCTTATTGAGCATTTTGGCTTTTTACCATAATTATGCGATAATCTTTCTTTACTACTGCAGAGTTCTCAAAATATCACACCTTTTAAGTTCAGAAAAAGTTCAGACTATTGGCTTCGCATAAAGTAAACATGAGACCATGATTGTTCTGCCGGCTGTCGTGCTAACAGAGTAAACAGAAAAATGACTTATTTTTAAATTGGGAGGTCTGCTTTAACACATGTAGGCAGCCAGTTGTTCTGCCTCAACTCGCGCTGCCTAATGAGCTTGTCCAAGAAGCACTAATCTATTTTGCAATCCCAATAATCAAGATTGTCTTGCCTGTGTATTCGTTTTTTTCTGAATCAGGTGTTTGCGTTATCCGTAAAGAACAAATTAAAATACGATTTACATGGCCATTTACAGATCCTTAATTCATAGTTTTCTGTAGTAGCCCAAAACCTGCCCAGTTAGAGTTATTGAGAACATTTGTTAGGACAGCAAAGTGCATTAGCAATAAAATAGCTGTCGAAATTTTCACAACCACCGATAGAAATTTTGACATACATTTTGGCTTTTATTAGAATTAACCGAGCAATTCTGTGTGAGGGTTGCATCTACATGTTCTATTTTCCGTATACATAAAAACGTCTCCATAGACAAATAAATAGTCGATAAATGCTGCCAATAAATGCAAGATAAGATGTGGTGTGCACTCATAACACATCTGCCGTCAGTATCTACTTGCCTCACAATCCATGGCGGACAAGGAAGAGGGCTTGGACCCAGAGTCAGTTTATTACTGACACACCCATTCGCAGTAAAACATGGGTCCGCATCTTGCCAGCAACGATCAAAGCCGTTGGTAATTACATGAAAACTGGGTTCATCAAAGATATCTTGGAAATTTCGTTTAGGTGGATAAATGGCAAAACGCAATGAATAAGCAGATGAGACTTTGTGAAAAAACGAGAAGCAGCAGTTTACCGTTTTCTTCGAGTCATCTTTTCCTTTCATAAATCACTGACCCTGGAAAAGAGTACTTGGTTAAATGAGAGGGAACGTTCCTTAGGAAGGGACTACCAAAATAAAATAAATTTCAGCATCAACGTTGTCTAAAAATGGTCAGTTTATTTAAGCACACACATTGTAATTCGCTAAAATTGTGTATTTGTTATTTCTGAATACGCATTGCCGGAATAATAGGGTAGCCACTTAGCTCAATTATTGGCCACATGTCATCGTTTCATTGCACGGAATCCCAGGAGGTTCATTTCAGTTTTTTTATGCCTACTTTTTCAGCCACCTAATTTTTGGGCGCGCTTTCTTCCGTGTGGTTACCGCGCCCAAAAAACTAAACGTCCTTTATGTAGAACCCCAAGCCCTACGCAAGTGCATAGGCAGGAGTGATATCGTCTCTCCGGAGCTTAATTTAAATAGATAGTAAAAGTTAAAAAGTCCGCCAGGGAAGTATAGGGGAAGGTTGCATGCCTTTATTGGGATCTGAAAAATAAACTGCAAAGGACGTTCATTTAGTCTAAAAAACTGGCACAATCTTCTCTTCAGCGAAAACGTAAAATCATCCGGATTTACAGTTATTTAACACATATTTTTTCATTGTGGTCAACTATTTAAGACGTATAAATTTTTTCCCGCTTAAAAATAGGTCAGAAAAAGTACATAAATTATGGTTGACTATCTTGAACATAAAGTTGGTTTATGAAACGCAACTACGCAATTCTTGGAAAAAAGGATAGCTTTTAGCATCCCTTGGTCGAACTATTTTATGAGCAGAAATGACGTAAGAAACTGCTGTCGGGCAAAAATGTCTAAGACTAGTCCCTTCGAATTTGTTTTAGTTTTTGTTTGCTCGGTAAAGGTGCCCCACGCGTTTACCTAGAAATCAGTGATTAGGTGTGTAGACGGCTTAAATTTAGGTGTCAACTTAGAAAGGAAAGGTTTTGAATTCTTTTCATTTACCAGCCAGCGGCATCGAAAACGTTTCCTTACAAATGAAATAAGACTGATTTTCGCCATTTTTTAATAAACAAGAAAAGCTTTTTATGAATGGCCATTTACTTTTCTACAAGTAGGCAAACTATTTGTTGCCCTATAGTTAATGTGAAATAAGGCTGCAGAAAATATCTCTTGGTAAGGCCTTGACGAGTGAAGTAATTTACTGAGACTACTCAGGTTCTTTTTTGACTTGAAATCTATCGTTCGTAGTAAACTCGTTTGGTTCTCAAATGGTTTGTAGTATAAGATGGTTGTTTTTGCTAAACAGTTGACTGGACTGTAAAACTCTCAAGATAATTTGCTGTTGTCGGGCGCTGTTAACTTGATTCCATTTACTATTAGTGTTCTTTCAAAGCATGCGCAGTGCATAGCATTTGATAATGTCTAGAATTAGGATTAGCGCAGTCTGAGTTTCAGGCAAATTCGGCATTGCATGACCATTAAAAATCCCATTGTATGATTTTAAAAAATATGCCAAAATTAGGCACAAGACGCAAAATAAAAAAGAATTGCCTGTTGAGAGTCTTGAAATACCAATTGGCGGATAATGTCTTTTCTGAAGAAACATTTTTTGACATAACAATCTTCACGGTAGTCCTGTATTATGGCGGAAGTATCCATGAAGATAGTAAAAGCATGAAAATAAACTTGCTTTCTTATATTTCTTAGCTGCAGGCATTTACGACTGAAGGAACGATGGATAATGGAAGTTAGAAATCTAATCTTCAAACTGATTAATAAGGTTTACTTACTGGAAATATTCTTTTCATTCGCGGGAATGGAGAAAGAAACCGGCATAAGTTTTGGGACGAGTAACTTCTTATAAGGTGATTTATGGACTTAGAAAAAGTCATTTTGAAGAGCTCGATGGGAGAGCCTTTTCGATATTATCGATTTAGTATGCGCGTTTTCCGATTACGGGGTGTAAACACACCTAGTAAACGCTGGAGTGTCAATAAGAAGGTTTCTAGTTTTTTTGCCACTTTTAACAAAATTCAAATGCCTTGATCAAGTATCGCCACTACAAAATCAAATACTGAATATCCCTTATATGAAATTAACTTCAGACGACCATATTCTCAGGCTAGTAGTGATTTTCAGACTAGAGTTTAGGGACAAACCGGAGTTTCTTTGTTTTTTCCATCTGTTTTCCCAGACCCCAAGGATAACGCCTCTCCACCTTTCCACCCGTTAACTCGTTGCCTTTGGAAGAAACTAAACGAGGGTTCAAAGTTGGATTATGGGAAGCTCTCTAGAAATTTCTGAATTTGGGCTAGTCAAAACATGAGCGCATTTCTTGTTTTTGCCTCCTTTTAGAGTATACTGGAACATCACGATGCTCATCCTCTTGGTGGCAAACCTCATCAGTC
Organism: Spirometra erinaceieuropaei; assembly: GCA_902702965.1. Taxonomy (NCBI): domain Eukaryota; kingdom Metazoa; phylum Platyhelminthes; class Cestoda; order Diphyllobothriidea; family Diphyllobothriidae; genus Spirometra; species Spirometra erinaceieuropaei. The sequence continues at coordinate 616,703 of CACRXP010000316.1, read as the reverse complement.
TCCCAATCGCCATTGCGTTTAACCTGAGCTACAAAAGTCCGCTATGGCTGTGCTATAGCTGCACATCAGATATTCTCTTTATTCTGGATATTGTTGTAAACTTTCGTACTGGTAAGGCATCTTTTCATATTTTCCCAATTTTTCGTTTAATATCTTTTTGATTTTATCCATCGCTTAGCGCAGTGAAGACGTTAACATGCAAGTGTTGAGTAGCTTCAAAACTAAGGCGTCATAAAAAATGCTATGCTACGAACCGTCCTGCAATTTCGCTAAGGCATCAAGTTATTTGCCCGTGATCAACAGGGGACACAAATAAATTGCGAGTTTTTAATGCATTCCATGCATACCTGAGGGGTATAGGGTGAGATCAGTGTTAACGGACGCTAACGCCTCATGCATGTTATCTTTTCACTTGAACATCAAAACTTAGGGAATATCTAGAAGTCCATAACGTTACGGATAGCACTGAAGTTTGCCTACTGCACTGATCGATACTTTAAAAATTCGCCTACCCCATTCTAAAAAATGCTGTTTAAATTGTCGGCCAAAATTGTAATTTTAGCAGTCAATTGAATTAGCTCAAATGGCATTTGTCCTGGTTACTTATACTTAACAGAAATAGGCGTATCGTAGTATAGTTTGAAGAAAAGCAGTAACAAATTTGCTTTTTCCGGCTGGTAAAAGCGCAATTTATGGATGGAGGTTAAGTATTGGTAGCGATCTGTGGTAGCCGACCGATAAATATCCTTCGACCTACATCAACTGTTTTTCAAAGTGTATATTCTTCCCGTGCCTTCCGCTTATTCAGAATCGCGAGCCAAAATATAACTTCTAAACTACTTTACGGCCACTGTTAAAAGGGACATTAAATGATCAGAGTGCATGATGTAATATAGTGTGCACTTTTTAAAATCCGGTAGGGAGAGTTTTATTTTGCAGATCTGACTTGTCCTCCCCTGGACCAACTTCAAAAGTTTAGAACACAGACATAAAGGAAAGATCGATGACGAATTTACGGCCATTGGCATCACTAGACGTTAGCCAGAAAAGGTGGTTTCCTTATTTTGTTGACATATTTTTCCCCGTGAGCCAGTCCTCGGTCTTTTCTAAAGAAAGGGTGTTTAGAGTTGGAGTATTCTCCCGCGCATGCACTTTCCGTCCATTACTGATGTGATTTGTATTAAGGACAAAGAAATCCGTCGGCCAGACTATTCGGTGAAACTTAAGGTCATCTTCACTTATTTTCAAAGCCAGACCAACTTCTCGAAATGTGCTTTGGCCTTTTCTGTTGCGTATTTGGTTATTTTCCATAAGCTATTCACTAAGCCGTTTTTGTTGGTGAATTATATATTGTGCAGAAGTAATCACCGGAAACCGTCATTGCCGAACATCTTAGAAATAAATTTGTCGAGTTGCATTCAGCTGTTTTGCAGTATTTTCTTGAATAAAGATCCAAGTTGCGTAATCAACTCAGAGTGAAACGGAAGTTTGTGCGCTCACGAACTTACTATACTGGGGATAACGATTGTTCATATTTAAGCGCCGGAATTCACTAGAACAGCCTCTTGCAAGAGGCATAACTGACTTTAGCTTGTATAATTTGATTTACGCTGGGGAAAATCGATTTAAAATATGCAAAGTTTGTTTTTGAGAAACAGTGCCATTGAGATGGATGCCCACTTCCTAAAAAAATATGTTCAGGCGGGCAAACACGAGCGACCACAGATATGTTTATAAAAATCGATCAAGAATTGAGGCACCAATTGCCGTTAAAAATTCCTAGTGCTTCGTCTACAACACTATCAGAGCGCTTTTCAGGTCTGTTCTTCTCCATCCTACCGAGAACATTAATACTTATTTATACCAACTTAAAAATAAATTGGTTAACAAATAAATAACGCATTCTTCTGCGGAAGTCAGGTTTTGCAATGAAATCCATGTATATCAGAAAGACATGCGGCCGTATTTGTAAATTTCTGCGATTTTTGCGATCTATGTGCTTCGTTTTATGAAGTTCTCCGACAATGGCACGCCGCAAGCGTGTCTGCATTCATTTGTTAACGACGCTTTAAACATTCATTTCTAGTCCTCTCCGTATTACGTTCGCGAAAAGAATGTGCTTCCTTTAAGCAAATTCTTAGCAGCAAATGTTTTAGGCTCCATTCGACAATCAGCGAAAAACGTTTTCGGGTTTATAGTTAGTATTTGTGCTGTCAGTGTGGTAGGTTGCATAGGATTTATAAAAACACACAAAGGCTGATATATTTCAGCTCAAAAACGTTTTCAAATGGGGTCTAAAAGGGCATGTTTCGAAAACATTACTCCAAGATAGTGCACTGCGTTCTGACGTTGAGGGACGAGCATAGGGGACGATAGCCTCGCAACTGGGTCAAATAGCAGTAGACAACTAGCGAGACACGCGCGTCTAGACCGTTATTTGATACTGGCGCTGTCAATATGGTAATCAGGCCACATTTTCGAAACGGAATAGTCTATTTCTGTCCGGTATGATCAGTGCACGTGACTACTATCTAACTAACATGCGAGGAAAATTGTTAAATATAAAATGAAAACGACATGTAAAGCACGTCCCATGGATAACAAAGCCATGCGATCAGCCTTCAACGACCCCATTTCTCTCATTCTTAGGTATTCCGGAGAGGGGATCGAAAACAATCGTTTTAAAATGAAATCGAACTTATTCGTAATCTTGCCTAAACAAATAAAATAAGAAGAACTATTTGAGTAGTGCTGCATGTTGGATGGGTTCTGAACTAGTGGGATAAAAGTAAGCTCCGATTTTCAACAGGAACTTGCAAAACCGTTCGTGTACTCGGACTCAAAGTTGTCTACCTTTTACGAGCGTTAGGTTTTTTAGTGGTTTTGCTATGGTAGACAGGCATTTAGAGTATACTGATTCTTTACTGGTCTCCAGAAAGGTGTCGTAGAGATTATGTTACATTGAATGTTGAAATTTTAATTTTTTAGAGCGCATTTTATATTTTTTGTGTCCTGTTTGCAAGTGTTGTCTATTGGGCAAAATTGCAATGAGGAAAAAAGTACTAAGTAATAACATTTTATTCTTTCAGTCGTCCTTTGATAAATGCCTGGTATCTATGTAGCTAGCATTAAAGATAAAAACGCCTTTGTTGGTGTAGCCGCGCAAAACCCTTCGTGTGTCAGCTGTGCCACCGTTTCTAACCAGAAACTTGCCGACACGGTTTGTGGAACGTGACTAAAGTTTTGGTTTGGGCATGGATATTCAGTTTTCCGGTCGTAATTACAACACTTCTAAAAGTCCGATATATAAGCTTTGTGAATGATAAAAAAGCCCGAAGAGACGCAAATTTATCTATCTTTGAAACTGGGGAAGATTCGGGAAAATGCGTCTACAGGGATTATAGGTGTTTCACAAATCTGCGCCAATTCCTTCATAACAGTGCGCTATTCATTTGGTGAAAGTCCCAATATTTTTACACTCAGAAATTCCGATGGAGGCAATTCCACTATGCGCAAGACTTTTTGCGGTGTGGAATGGAAAACGGATTCAAACAAATCTTGCAAAGGTGGGGTTTTATTATAAATGAGTGGAGCTTATGTGTTCGTGTAAACTTCGAGCTGATAGTACATCCATCAAGACGTCTGCAGTGTAATGAAAATAAAAAGTCACTGAAAAAGCAAAAGGGATATTGTATCTGAGATTAACTCCATTCCATCCCCCAATCTGCACTGTTACCTACTGAAAAATTTGAGACAGTATCTAACCAGGATTTTGATTAATCGCTCGCATGCCCTTTGTGCACTGGTATTTAAGTTGATAGAAAAATATGTTTTCTAGTTCATAGTCTGCCTCTTTAAAAATTGCCAATGAGTACTTTTGACAAGCAGACGCCGCAATAAGGCTATCAGTTCCCACGAGCCTGTCAGTTTGCCTGCTGACAAATGTCGAAGTGACCTCTTCACCCCGGACTATTTTCATCCCGCCTCACCTTCCTATGGTAAAGGGACACAACCCAGACTGATGTTCCCTGCCGATGGGAGCAGATAAATTAGACGCAGTTGGACAGGACAGTATGCACGGCAGTTTATTTACGCATCTCGACAATTTTTGCCTTGCAACTTTTACCATAGGCAAAGTAAAGTCTGAAGCTTGACATAAAAGCGCTGTTGATTTAAACAATTTATTTTTTACGACAAATAGTATGCTGGCATTTCAATGGCAGTTGTGTGTACCCTGACACCTACTCTTTGTCTCAGGTCTTTAATATCAAAATAATATGTATTACTTCACATTGATAAGTTAAGCTTATGTAACTCCGATTATTGCTCACAAAACCCCTGAATTTTATGTTTTATAAAGGTTAATATTTCCCGTACTTATAATTAACTAAAAAAGAACTGCCCGTTATTTGAATATAGAAACGCGTACACTTTTTGCAAAGATAGCGATTTTTAGTAAACTGGGTTCACACTCATTCCCATCATCGTTCGTCAGAGACAGCTTTGACCTCTGGAGTTAGCAAGGAAACATGAAACGTCGAAATGCCCTTCAACATGGCTTGATAAGCGCCTGGAAACTGTACTTGACCTCGTAAAACACGACTATGTGAGCGACGCTATCATACTGACTTAGGGGGGGGGAGCATACTGTAAAGACTAGTAATGTGCGAGTGATTGTTGTCTATCAACTACAACACTACTTCCACGACTTGTGCAAATGGCGCATAACGTGAAACTCAACTTGGTCAATGCATGTTACCTCAGATGATCTTCTATAACTGAATACGAGTCACACATCATATAAAGCATGCCAAATAATTAAGAGTGCTGGCTTTTTAGAGTACCTACATGTTCTAAGAACCCTGCACACAAATATAAGTGTTTTTTGATGTAGAGGTCTAAGGTAAATTATTGGCATTTTTGCTGATCTGGGTGAAATAAATGTTTTTCGCAGTACTTAGTAACTCATAAAAGCGCCATAGTAAAATTGATTAACCTGAGTTTTTAGTGTACGTGCGTCTTAATATAATCCATTGAAAGATAAGTTGAAAGATCTTTATTTCGGCAGTGACTTCATTATCCAATCTTACTCAACGTTTTAAAATAATCAATACCATGTATTTCTAAGAAAGTTGGATCTTTTCCGAGTTCTGTGAAGGTGACTGACATCCACATACTTTAATGCACCGCATATATAGGGTTCCTATTGGTATACTTATGATTATTTTCACATGCCTTTTAACGAATACACGAACATATATTAAAATAGCAATATCTGTTATATAAGAGCGGTACTTTTCATAATGTAGAGAAGTCAAAGGACGTCTCCAAAACTTGTTAAAATTGGGAGCGCGTTTTCGAAAAATGTTTGTTTATAAAGTATTTGACTTCTAAAAACATTCGTTTATACACGGATACGCTCTATTCTAGGTTGTTGCTGATTTTGCCATGAAAACGTTCGCGCTTTTATGGATAATTAAATACTACTAAAATAGGCCCAATGCTTGCATCATTAGTTTAAGATAAGTCTTTCTTTAATCATCCTAGCCATTTTATGCACTTGTGACTTGACGGGACTGCATTATAAATTTGCATTTAAGTTATACTTAAGGCTCAAATTGAAATTCATTATATATTTTCATTTCAAGTGCCAGCAATGCTTTAAAGGGTAGTGTTAGAGTGACCTGCTTAAGCCAAATTTATACCACGATTCGACATTTTCGTATTCTCAGCGCTCATTTGATTCACTTCATTCAATGTTTGAAATGCCAATAAAAGCTTTCCTATTCTAAACTTTTTTACGCAAGACGGTGGTGACTATGTCAAACCACCTATTATTTCCATCTTACGTCATCAGCACGTCTAGCGTAACGTTTATTAAGTCAGCATGTTTGCTCGGTGCGACTTAGGAGTTTACCAGCGCCATTAAGAAAGACGATTGGATTTGATACGACTGTAGTTGTAAGGCAGAAATTAAGGTCTTCTGTCTGATGCTACAGTGCGTTTTTGTGCAGTCTTTATTGCCATTTTAATTGCGTGTTCAGTAAAATGAAGTGGGCATTAACTTGTCGCTCTGTTGAACGCAATTCCTGCCGCGTTTTGCATTGTCATTTTAAACCTTCATATCATGATACTGTTCGCAGCCCCACTTTCCGAATAAAAGCCCTAAAACCAAAAGTACTCAGTCGTAAGTAACTGACTTTTAGAAGGCAGGCATGGTTAACACCGCTAGACGGGTTAAAAGTCGCCACGCAACTTCAGCAAGAGACACATTACGCCAAACTCTCAAAATGCCAGTACCCTTTTTCTATTTCATAGCGGCCATCGTACGTTTGCGTGACAGCCCATTTCGAGACTGTGACGAAGAGTGCAAGTCACTAACCTCGCGTGGCTGCTTTTCTCGAATCCTAGTTTAGTCTGTATTTCTTGCAATTTAATCTTCGAAAGACTAATTCCTATCGGAGGTATTCGTGCAGTTACCGATGACTCAGGGTAGCTTTGAAGCAAATATCTGTTAGACAGAAACGAAATACGGAAGATTAATTACGTAGCTAAGTGACCAACTAACGGTATTTTAAAAATTTAAGTAAGTTAAAGTTTTATTCCAATTTTTAAAAATTAAATTTTTTAACTTCAATAAGAGAATTTTGGACTAATGTTCGAGCTTAGTGAATTGTGACCAGAAGAACGGAATGTGGGAATTGCGTCACTTTAGGCTTGTCTAATAAGACATAATTTATATACAAGGAATTCGAATTTAACGGAGAAGAGGGTGCGATTGTATGCGATTCGCATGTGTATATGCACGTATCTGTACATACGTACCTGCACGCAAACAAATGTGCATATGAATATATAAAGACTTCGTTAACAATTTCACTAAATTATTTAACGAACGCCATGAAACTAAGTACTCAACATATGACTTTTCAGGTCAAACTCAAAGCTGTATTGAACATTTAGTTCAGAGGCAACTTTGTAGTAACATTCCATAAACAAGTAGAATTATTAGCTACATAGACAGATACGACAGATATTTTGTCTCAATCCCGCCAGGCATGGATGTTTTCGACTCAAACATCCGTGGCGTTTACTGGGTTAATCCCTGATCGCCTACCCCAAGATCCCCTCTTAAACTTTTGTAAAATTACCGTCTTTCAAGCTCTGTGGAGATGATTTGGCCCTGACCTATGAATGACCTGACATTTTATTGTTGCGTCATTAAGCAATAGAAATACTAAAAAAACATGTGCTTGGGATTGCAGCCAGTACCTTTGGTGGAGGTACATTAAGGCCACTGTCAAATATGCAAGTCTTTAGGCAAGGAAAACTTTCTGTCACGGGGTTCTATTGATTAGTGTTTCAGGAGATTTTCGAAAGATCGTGAACTAACGGAAGCAAAATTTCTTCTTTGTCTGCCCTTCCCGAATCAACCCATTTGTCTCATTTGAATCCCTGACCCTGTTGTCAGTCAGGGAGATTCCGTCTAGATTATACCAGACGCTACTTAATCTTCATGAAGACTAACCAAAGTCCTAAGACAACTCGGTCGACAAACAGGAGCATTTGCGTGAGCATTTGCGTTCATGATCAATCAAGCTGTATTTTTAATTTGATGATGAAATCAAGATAACGAGAATGACAGTAAGGTTATCTTAATCTGTCGCGTAAGTCATAATATTTGCCCTTCCGGATCTATTTTTGGCTCATCGCCTATGACGTCTGGAGACTGTGGTGAAAAATAAGCAAAGGCCTAAATAGTCAAATGCTTCTATTCACGTTTCCTAATGAATATTTTGGGCTAAACATATACACCGAAATACTTTTTCCCGGTATGCATGAACAACATGCTTAGGCAATCTAGAAACTTCAAACTTAATGGGCTGCTGAACATCAATACGTTGTTATAGCAGGTTAAAACTGGTGTCAGTCTTTGGTTCACTGCCTCTCAGTCGTCGATTGTCCCACAAGAACACCTAGCTATCCAGATCATTTACTTTCTCACCTAGGAGTGGTAACAAACCTAGGCACCTCTGTCAGAGACCTCTCATTATCTTATATTGATAGCCTGGAATGGTCAACTATATGTTGTGACGTCTCAAGCCTCTATCAAATGTTATCGGTAAGCTTCTCTAGTTTAAAACGGGTATGCGCAGCAAAAAACCATTAGTACCAACAAATTTCGCTACAACTTACTAACTGCAACACGCCTCTGCAAAACATGAAGGAAACATAAGAAGCATACAATTGGCTATATTGACACACAGCATCAGTATATAATAGCAGTGCTATTGTTTAGTGCACGCAGATTAATCACTGGAATTACAACTTAAAAATACAATACCAGGAAGGTGAAGGGGAAATTCGATAAGCGAAATGGATGTGCAAGTCAAAGTACTGGAGATGTTGGTCAGGTTGTCTAGCTGTCCACACAGGTTTGCTGTCTCGGTCGTCAGGTATGTTGTTTCCAGGTGACGCAATATCCCAGTTAGTCGTGCCCAAACAAGTAATCAAAAGGCTGTTTTGAGATCACCAAAGTGACTATTACCTGGGTCTTTCATAGCAGAGGGTTGGTGCTCAACTGACTTGACTGCCAGTTGTTTTCGCATTGACCAATGTACTTATATCCGGATGCGTATGTGAATTTGCACACACAATTTAGGATGGCTTGCAATGACAAGGCATCCTTTGCCTGCGGAACTGGGATAGTTTTATTATGTCTACTGTAGATGATTTCGACTCCCTTGTGGTGATGGTGCATCTCAACTGTTGCCTGGAGATGTTTGAAGTAATGTCACCATTAATCGATGAAGATATTCTAATGTGTTTTTTCGGAACAGACTGTTCCTTCATTTTTAACTATAGCGACGTGCTGTGCTTTTGGATGGAACGTGCTGAATAGCCACATTTATATAGTATCGTTTTGAAGTAGACCTTTTCTACATTTAGTGCCCTAATAAAACAGATGTTTCGTGTTCTTTGAAAGAGGGGGTACAACAGAGTTCGCTTTTATTGCATAGCTTTCAAAGTCAAAAAACGTAAGCATGGGTCTTTCTGTGTATTTTTTTTCAAAAAACCGATCGTCTTAATGATCTGTCACTCTGTCTAAACATGACAACGTCTGGAAAAGGCAGCTTGTTGCGCGGTCCTTTTTTTAATGAATTTAGTCTGCTGGTGCGGCTTATTCATGGCAATAAGAAGGTCTTCCAATTTGTTGTTCTTATCATCAACCAACAATACATTTTGTTGAAGAAGGCGCCACGATCACTGGGACAAGAGCTTTATTAACCTGACGTTTCGGATTCCTATTCGAACCCATCATCAGAGACGAAAGCAGATACGGGTGGTTAATGCACAAGAGACTGCAGTATTTATAGGATGCAGTCGCCATGCTACCGCATACCTGTGAATATTCACGGCTCCCCCTTCACCACGGACCGTTGCATTTTATGTCCTGATTGTTTGATGGGCGACAGTCGCGTCTTCTTTAAATGTTATACTAGAAGGAAAGGTATAATTCGATCTTATAAAAATTTCTTTCATGAGATTTTTAAGATCGCAAAATATCCCTCCATAAAACATCGTGTTTCTGAATCTACTTGTGTCGTTTGTATGATTTGCAGTAGGCTAAAATCCACCGCTAAATTTCCTAAATACCATATGGTCTCCTTTCAATAGCGTATAGAAGTATGTGCTTTTGCATGCACGAAAAATGTATGGCTTGTGGTGTTGAAACCCAAGATGCAAGCACAAATGCAGGCCAGATTCAAAATTGTTCGGGAATCTGAAGTTTTAAAAAAACCGATTGCACCATTCCTTCAAGGTTAACATTTGAAGAAGACGTAGTTTGATTCCAACCGAGTAAGGCATGAAATTTTGTGCATTTTGTCAATGAAATGTATTTGAATTTTAAAAATCGCCAAAAACCAACGAGAAAAGTGCGTTCCAATTGGATGGTCATCTGTGCAAGTAGGTGAGCTGAATCATGAAATGTCAACTGAAATTCCGAAATGCGTTTTCGTTTCGAAAAGATTAATTAAGTAGAGCTGAAAAACTAATCAATCTGCAGAATAGTTCTATAATAAATCAGTTACCTCAGGATGCCGGCTTTCGAACGAACCACTCTGTAAAAAACGACTACTTATGTAGCATGAATGTTTCTTATTGATTTTCGATGCCCTTAAAAGTAAAATTGTAGTTCATGGAATACATGCATAAAACATTCATTCCTCTGCTCATTCGGTAAAAAATTTCGTTTTCCACTTTTGAACTTGAATTAAGGGTAAAATTCGGTTTTCAAAAGCTTTTCTAGCTGCCGAATAATTATGAACCCGCTCTGCCGACATTCTTGCATTCAGGGTTTCTAAACTACAGGCAATGTATTTTCCGCGGACGGAAAACTAAACATTTTTATGAGGAGACAATATGGGATTTATAAAATTAAGCAGTAGATTTGATCCATATTGTGAACGTTACAAGCCATACTGGTAAATACTGAGACATGACGTTCTATGAACGGCCGTTTCATGGTATTAAAAGGTGTCACAATAAAAAACTTTTTAAAACCATATAATGCCCTCCTTTGAGAGTAAAATTGAAAAGTGGTAATTTTCTACCGAATGAGCTAACTAATAAATACTTTTATGCATGAATTTTATAAACTATAATTGCACTTTTAAGGACATTGAAAATCAATGAGAAACATTCAGGCTACATAAGTAGTCATTTTTTATAGGGTATACTTTTATGCATGCAGCCGGAAGAAAGTTCGTTCAAAAGCCGGCATCCTAAGGAAACTGATTCATTATAGAATTATACTGCAGGCTGATTAGTTTTACAACTCTACTCAAATAATCTTTTCGAAACGAAATTGCATTTCTGAATTTTCGTTGAGTTAGCCCACTTACTGTTTAGTTTTTGCAGGCGGTCGGGAAGAAGCTCGTTCAAACCCTAACATCCCAAGGCAAATAAATATTTCGGGACTATGCCCCACGACAAAAAAATAGTACAACCCTAACCAATTATTTTTTTCTAGCTGAAAATTCATTTTATAATTTTGATAAAAAATTCATAAGTGGACACATCCACTGTGTGCTCGTTTGATGGCGTTGTTCGGAGAACGCTTGTGTCAAGCTGTTTTCTGCAAATGACCCTTTGACCCTGCACAATAATCTACACAGGGCAAGATGTCGTTCAAATTTCGAGCTATATCTTTTTTTCCGAACAATTTTGTTCCGAACTCCATAACACTTCTCTAAATGTGGTCTACTCGCACAGAAAAATTTCACTAAAAAGTTTTGTTCAGCAGCCGCTTGTTCTTTGACTTCATTATCACAACAAACATCTCCACAATGGCAGCACTTGTAAACAGAATGTCCTGGACGTCCCCAAATGAGTTGATGATGAGGCGGCTGATAGAACCATTGTTATGAATAATATTTTTAAGTGAGAATATAATGTCCAGAAATGAGGTCGAACTAATGTTTTTTTCTGCCTGGCGATAACGATGTCAACTGGGCAGGAATGTCTAGTAGGGGAGTCAGCAACGCACAAATGGGTTCCGTTGATAAACCACCCAAAACTTTGAGCGCGAGGGTCACATTTTATATGCACTAAAACTTAGTGCCTTCGAAGAGCTTAGCCCGATCAAATAAGGATTTTAATGAAATCATAAGGTTTTAATTCGGCACATCTGCTATGCTTGAGAGTCGCGGTACAATTGCGCGATTATTCCCCATACTGTTAGCACAGGTGGCACCTGAAAGCTAATACCTTGCCGTCAGTGCAGTGAATAGTCAGCTTGTGAATAGTCAGTGGTTATTCGGCAGTATTCGGTGAATTTCAACCCAAATATTCATAACCGATTTAGAACCGAGCCTAAAAGGGTCTGTTTTGGAAGGTTTATTTCTAGTTTGCTTATTACTTTCGCCAGAAATTAATCAATACAGTCAGGATATACTAAATAGCTTAATTTTTCAATGGTTCAAACCACTTAGAATTGACTAGTTGCCAAATAATACACCCTTATCATAAATTCACAATAGTCGTACTTTTCTCCTATTATATACTTTTTATCTCGTTTTATAGTCGCAGGCTTCACAATCCGGACGCCTACCCGTCATACAGGTGGTTTTGCGCCGTATTCCTGCAAAACTATGGTTTCATGTAAGGTTGGGGTCAAGCATAGGGTTAGCGCTAGCTTTATGGCAGTCGTTACGCCAAGGGTTCAGATAAGGGTTAGTGATTAAGTCTGGTTTGGGTTAATGTTAGACTGAGGACACGGGAATAGCCATCGTTGGTGGAATTCAGCGTAAGGTCACCTATTTCACGGTGCGGTTCTTTATCTCGTATCCTGCCGCTGTGTGCCACTAAAGATACCGAGAGCCGTAAAACCCTTATAGGAAGTTTGCCACCGTCATCTAATGAGGACATTATACCGCGCTGACTTGGGAAGTTTGGGATGAGGGTCGTTATTTTACTTACCTGTGGGCTGCCCAATGCGATAGTGCACTTTCATCTGTTGTGAACACCTTGGAGATATGAGGTCAGACAGTGCGATTGCCCGCGAGCGATCCTACTGGGACGTGCCCGGTAGGAATGGGAAGTCGCCCGACTCATAAAGAAGGGTAGAACGGTTCAGGAAACCAGCAAGTGGAAAGTTGCAAATCAATGAACCTAGTTGAGGCCAAAATAAATGCGGATTACTTTTTATTCACGCAGATGTTGACGTACCAGTTGAAAATCCAACGCCGTGGTATTTAATAATCAGGTATGAGCGACTAGTTGAGCGGATTAATGTTATTGTTAGAAGTTGTATAATTAAAGCGCTGATGCACCCCGGGGGGTATAAAGCTTATATTTCCCATATTTTGAGTAAATAATGGTGTAGCCAACCAATCACCAAAGTTTAGCTACATTTACAGATTTCCAAAGGGTAACCTTCGTCGCAGACATATCTTGCTATAACAGTATAGTCAATTTGTGATTAGCGATCCTAACTGACTCGGGTATAGTCTGAATCTTCGTGTGTCCGAAAAGCATTGTCTTTGGGGACAATTAAAGCGTGGCAAATTATTTTAGACCGTTGCATCTCGTTCAACACGATCATTGCACCCACAGTAGATGGGCTAATTCATGAAACGTCAACCGAAATTCCGAAAGATGATTTTCCGTCGAAAAAATTAATTACGTAGTTATGTAAAACTAGTCAGCCTGCAACATAGTTATATAATATTTCAGTTACCTCAGGATGCCTGCTTTTGAATAAACTTCCTTTCAACTGCATGCAGAAACTACACTCTGTAAAAAACGACTACATATGTAGCCTGAATTCTTCCCATCGATTTTTGATGCCCCTAAAAGCCGAATTATATTACAGGAAAAGCATGCATAAATTATTCATTTTTTTGCCCATTCGACAGAAAATTACGTCTCCTTCTAATTTTATACTGAAAGGAGGGACGTAATTCCGTTTTAAAAACGTTTTTAATTGTGGGACTTTTAAATACCGTGATATGGCCGTTCATAAATGGTCTTGTCTCTGTATTTACCAATGTGGCTTGTCAAATTACTAATATGGGTCTAATCCACTGCTAAATTTTATGAGCCATATATATTTCCCGTTATCGTAGAGGTATTTGTGGTTTTGCGTACGCGGAAAGTATACGTCTTATAGTTTTGAAACGGGGAATCCTAGTGTAACGGTAGAGCGGGTTCAAAATTATTGGGGTATTGGAAAAGTTTTTAAAACCGAATTCTATCCTTCCTTCGAGTATAAGATTGCAAGAAGACGTAGTTGTCTACCGAATGCGCAAAAGGATGAATATTTTTATGCCTGCTTTCCGTGAAATGTAATTAGACTATTACGGACAAAGAAAATCAATGGGAAAAATTCATGCTACATAAGTAGTCGTTTGTTGCAGAGTGTACTTTATGCATGCAGCCGGAAGGAAGATCTTTCGATGGCCGGCATCCTGAGGTAACTGAAATATTATAGAATTATGTTGCGGGCTGACGAGTTTTACAACCAAACCTTATTACTCTTTTCGAAACGAAAGCACATTTTAGAATTTCGGTTGACATTTCATGAGTTAGCTCACCTAGTGTATCTACAGTAGAAGCCCTCTCTCTGCAGCAGGCTCAGGTAGATAAAGGGGAGAGCCCGGCAGATGCCGCCACTTTCGTTGCCAGCATAAAGTGTTTCACATGCATATCGCTGTCTCTGCACCTGCCATTCTTTGGGGTACGAGGTGGACATAATCGTTCGCGTTGTTTGATCTGTCATCCCTAGAGTTTGGCAAATTGTGCTCGCCAAAGTTGCCATTCAAATAACTTTGAGTTGCTTAAGGACATCCGACAATGTGTCGGGTAGGTAACAGCACTTTCGCAAGGCCAACCCTGTTTTGCGGGCTAACTTAACTGTTACATTGCATCATACCTCCACATACCCGTTTCGTTTATTTGAATTCCATATCGCAAATTTTAGCCTGATTAATTTTATTCACAATCGCAAAGGCTTCTGACGACTTTCATAGGTGTGCACTATGACTCCTGGGGCTGCGCCTCGAACTGACGATATGCTTGATTCAAAACTCTTCCTTATATACAGGAACACAGAACGGGGTAGAGAGCACCTGAAAGAACGCGTCTTACTAATTTTCTATCCGAGGATTTCACTAACAACACATTAATCTTAACGTCCCAATTGTAACCATGCGTCTCGGCTTTACGTTTATTGCGTTGTATGATTGGTCGAATAGACCAGGTCCTCAGGTCTAGTTAAAGTTTTCAAAATAACATGTAACCAGATCTCCGAATTCTAGTCTTCCGGTTCCTTGTGGCTGACTTGAAATTCTAATGGGAATCCGCCTTATTTAAAACTTTCAGCATTTCCTTTGTGCTTAGGCGGTTCATTTATGCATAACGGACCAGATGATATCATAATAAAGGCTAAACATTTCCTCCGACCGAGAAAACCTTCAAGTTACTCCATTTTTTCCTTCTGATGGTCTATTTTGGATGATTCTGAGACAAAAGTGTATTTATGCATTAATAATTCAAAAGTTAATTTGTCAACCACGTTTTTTCGGTAAGTCATCAGCAGACCAAAAAAGTTACTTAGAAATTGAAAAAACGTGAATTTCACAACATTTATAAGAGACTTGGAGGCTGGTAACGCTCGTTGTTCCCACATCAACCCTATTGCAAGGTAGGCGTGTCGTGGACATTGGGTCAAGGGGGAAGGGGGAGGGTGACATAGGCTACGACTGATGTTTGTATGCCGGGTACGTTGAGGACACATCATAGCCATGAGGAGGTTTGGACGACGTGTTATTATTATCTGGCGTCGGCATTGGCTTGTGTCATTGTCTTCTGACAACAGAGTACTGGATTAACTAGCTGTATAGTCGCTGTCTCGGCCGTAGCTAGTCCCCGTTGGCGTAGGTCTCTGGAGAAGCTTGCTACTTTCCGATAAACAACCTGAAAGGCTTCTTTGGCATCGACTCGGTGCTTTGTATCGACAAGATGTGCGAGAATAGAACTCTATATCGATTTGTTTTCACCTCTGCCGGCGTGTGTTTACACAGTCTCTTTTCCAGACGCCTCGTTGTACGGCCAATGTGTCCTTTAGGTCACTTAGTTCACACTGAATACTAAGCACATATTTTGGTTCAGCCTCAGTGGTCATTCGAATGGTGGTTTGGTCTGTCTGTACTGGGAGAGCCTTTTTTGTGTTACTCATTGTGATTTGCAAGTTTGTGCTTTTTCAAATTATGAGAACAGCACGACGTTATCAGTAGGTATTTAAGTAGAAAGTAGTGGGAACTATGACTTTATTTTAGCGGTCAGCGAGTTAGTTAATAATGAGGCCGCGGCAGACATTAAGACTTAAAGAAGTTCTTCTGTCCCTTATGCCAAGGATGTTCGGAGATGTATGACGGTCCAGCATTCCGGTAACAACCTTGAAGATCACTAAGAAGTCCAACAGATGATCGGAGCCAAGTAGTTATTTAAATAGGTCTTAGCGAAAATAGTTCTTTCAAAATATCCTGGTCGTTTTGACAATTGACCATAGTGTATATGCGGTCGGCACCAGGTAAGTGAACAGGTGCACATGATCAAAGCATTGAAACTCGATTTGGCTCTCTGAAATAACTATAATTTAAAAGTTCATAACGTTCAACATATGCCTTATACTTCCTACGGTTTTAGTATTTACGAGTTCTTCCTATTAAATTTTGCCGGACGTTATTTCCTCTTTGTTTTACGGTTATCCATGCTCCTGTAAGATAAGTTTTAAAAACGCCAATATTACAGCAAATTCCGCTATTTATTAGATTGTTTGATGCAGGCCTCCTTACTTTGGTGATCCAACAACACAACAGAACAACAGGAATCTGAAAGCTCATTTGTTTTTTCATCAGTTTGCCCTCAGTAAGAGGCCGATTTCGCCTTCTACGCTTGGCGTTTGTTCTAATTTCCGCTGCGTGATCTTCTTAGCCCTCTTTGGAACTTGTACATCCACCGTTTCATAAAACAAAAGCATTTTATCCAACCTTTTTGGGTCTTATGTAGGTTTGTAGTGCGCAGGAATGATCCCAAGGGGCAACCGTCAAGAAACATTAATCGGGTGGCATAAAATTTGCTCCTGCTTTCTGGACGTCAGTTCCAAATGGAATGTGAAAAAGAACGCACAGTTTTTGCGTTTGAACAGGGAGTGCGAGGTTGTGGCTTCCTGTCAAGACAGCTGGATGTCTGAATGCTAAAGGATGGCGGACTCAAGTGCATTTTAGGCACTTTGTTAGCTGCTTTCCCTCCCGCCTTCTCTGCACTCAGCTATGCAACTGGCCCCTGTGAAGCCATGCTGTGAAAAAAAGACAATGCCTAATTTACAGGTCTCCCACCGGAGTCACATTGACGATGGCCTTCCACTTCTGTACAATTCTAAGAGTCCGCTTAATGATTTGATTTAATGCCATTTGAAATCCTATTGTTTCTCTGATATGTGCGGCTATGGACAGATAGACTGTGTTTATTTCCCGAATGTTTTCCGGTTGCCTGTTAAAACATTCCAAAGAATGCTTAGCAATTCAGGCGCCCGCATTGCAACGACTGGAATGTAGTTTTCTAAATGCGCGTAGCGATGTAAATCGCAAATTCGGTCAGATTTCGGGATGGAGGCCGAGGCCAGTAGTCTTAAAGATGACTGCGAAAGGGCACGTAATAGAAGGCTGACAAGTAATGTCATCTTGCTTACATGAGGACCATGAAAATAGAGGACTTCACCTCGACTACAGGCCGTTTTAATCCTGACGCTTTATAACTAAATGGAAGTTTGGTTAACAGACGGCTGCAACTGAAAACATTCAAAATGACATTGGAATGGGTTTGCAATAGATCTGATCGAAGTATGGCTGACTGCGGACATCAGGTTTACCAGCGACAACCACTGCAAATTGCCTTTCCTTTGTCATAAAACGTTTCAGCGACTAGCTGATCGTGACCTGCAATAGCTCACGTTGCGACTGGTAAGGCCTAACCGAATTCCTTATTTCCACCAAGTAGAAAACACATATGTGCTGCTCAGACTCTGGCATCGGCTAACTGTAAATAGTGGGAAAACGCAAACGTTCATTTTAACTAACAGTTGTATGACCATGATCTCACCCTATAAATCCTTTCTCAGCCTTTCTTCCCTAGTGATCGACTGACTTCTGTCAGTCTTCTAGCATATATCCGCAGCCATGCGTGACCGGTCGTATGAAATGTTGGTCTTCAATTAGGAAAGATTACTTGGGTGGGCATGTAACATTCATTAGCATGCAGCATAATCCTATAATATTTCGGACTCGCCAGGATGTCGGCTTTTGAATGCATGTCTTTTTAGCCTCCTGCGGAAAGCACACTCGGGAAAACATTACTTAATTAGCATGCATTTTCCACATTGATTTTCGGCGATCTTATAAATCCAGATGCATTTTATAGAAAATATGCACAAAAATATACTTTATCCTGCTCATTTGGTAGAAAATCACATTATCTTTATATTTTATACCCGAAGAAAGTGTGAATTTAGGTTTTAAAAAGGTTTCTAATTACGAGATTTTCAAGAACGTGCGACTTCCTTATATACGACAACGTACACGTCCGTTTACCAATGCTCCTCATGAAATATACAACACAGTCCGGATATATTGCAAAATTTTATGAACCCTATATAGTATCTTCCTAAAGGCATAGAGGAATATATGACTTTCCTTACGCAGAAAGCATGAACCTTGTTGACTGAAGTCGCTAACCGCTAATGCAATGGTAGATCGGGCTCAAAATTATCCGGGAATTGGGAAACTTTTTCAAAACCTAAATATATACTTTCTTTGGGCACAAAATATAAAAAAAATGTGATTTTCTACCAAAGGAGTAGAAGAAAGCATACTTTTGTGCATCTTTTCTGGAAAAAATATTTGAATTTATAAGACCATCGGAAATCATTAGAAAAAATGCATGCTACATAAGTAGTCATTTTTTACCAGGTGCGGGTTTTGCAGGAGGCAAAAAAGAGTTCATTTAAAAGCCGTCATCCTGGCGATTCCGAAATGCTATATAATTATGCTGCATATTAATCAATATCACAACTCCACCTATGTGATCCTTCCTAATCTAAAACGCATTCCACAATTTCGACAAATATTTCATGAGGTCGGTCACTGACTGTAGTTGAACTTCAGGTTGTGGTTTCTGACCGAAATCATTTAAAACGTGATAGAGCTCGAATGCTTAATACCACCTTCTCAGACGTCGTCCACTGTGTTTCCTAGCATCTCCAGTCCCTTTGCGTAAGATCCTGGTGTGCTTTGTGGGGTTCCAGGTCGTGTGTGACGCACGGAGATGGCCGTCCAACTTTCGCAGCCGCTTACGTCTACTTCCAGTAACAGATGACTGAGAAACTCAGGCGATGGGCAGCTGCCTGGGAGACGGAAGAGGGATTAAGTAGTTTCGTCCCCACGACATTCGACGTATATCCCTCTTTATACGCCATCTGGCGCGAATTTTAACTATCACGGTGCGGTTACAGTTGCGAACGGGAAAGTTGCCAAATGACGGGACAACTCGGCCCTGCTCTCAGGATTGGAAGTCGGGTTTTAAAGGCTCTTTCTTAATACGGCCCCTATGACACTCCCACTCAGATGGGATCAGAGCCACTCCTTCTTGCTCGTGTTAGGTCCTGGTATTTTGTGCGTGCACCGGGGGTAAGTGGCGCACGCAGACAGGTTGTTTGACTTTTTCAACTACTGCTCCCGATTCTGAGGTGAGATAGATAGGGGAGAGGAAAGTGCAGTATATGCTGCGCAAGGTTAATGTCACTATAAAGTTATGCGCGTACAAGTCAACGGTCACACGGTGGACATCGTCACATGTGACTGCATGGCACTATTTGAACTCAGACAGTAGTGCCTGGATTTTCGCCACGAAGGCAAATTGGTTACAATCACTGTCGATTTCCTTTGTTCTTGTTTTAAAAAATCCCCTTAATAATTACCCGACTTCTAACCACAAGTTTGCCTGTTGTACATGGGTCAAATTCCTCCATGGTCCTCAGCGTGGTTCGCGTTAAATAACAGCATGAAGGTCTGCAGTCACTAGAAGAAAGAATTCCCAACGCCTTACCTTGTTGGTCAACGCGATATTTACGTGTAACTAGTTCCATACTGCCTAGGCAATGATCACTGTTCGTAAATACGCGAGGTTGGTCAAAAGTACCGGTGAGCGCTACCATCAGCGGGGCACCCAGGTGCATCTGCGCTCTTTATAGTAGAGTACAGGGCGCAGTGAGAATTGCGAACCTACGACTACAATCTGCTGACACTCGTTCAAGTGATCGATTAAAATGTCCCAAATTTCGTCGAGTATAGAATTAAAAGGATACCAAACGCCTTGTTTCTGAATTCTTCCTACAGAAGCTTGCCTAATCCTAAGACCTTTCTTTTGTAAGATAAGCTACCGCTATTTTCTACTGAGCTTGAGATTACTTTTAAACAGATCTCACGATTACTTATATGGACTTAATCGTATGCTGTAGAAATAATGTGTAACGTACTCTGTATTACGAAAAGCAGGGGGGACCCTTTCTCTATGCATGAACGGTTTGCTACTTTTCCTCAGTGCCGGACTTTCATATAGTTTAATTAACAAAAGGCGCTTGATCACCTCGCAATGCACACCCGTTTGCGAACAGTTTTCGATGAATATACATCACCCTGGATGTAAAAAGTCTGTAAAGAACCAAAAGTGAATGCTGAGTATTCATTATTCTGTATTTAAGCATCGAAGTTACTCAGACAGTACACAGCATGTTATCCTGCTAGAACTCACAATTTACATTCTTAGTTATCCTATTTGTCCTCGCAGTTAGTACTTTTGTTATATGTGAACTCGCGTCAAAATGTTTTCATTTAGCGTTTCATGAGCCTTGACTTCCGCCGTACCATCACCAAGATTGTGATTTTCGTACAAAACTGTATAGTACTGCGTTCTATGGGATCACACGTTTTGGGCAATAATGTTCAGTGCTAAAAATGGTCCCAACCCGTGGAGCGCATCGGCCGTGTATCAAGAGAATTAAGATTAGGGATTAAGGATTAAGACATGAGGCAAACTACGGTTTCGATTTTCCAGTCTGTGGCGAAACTTGCGCGATATGAATATACATTGGCAAATTGCTCTTTATTCCGAAATGGCATAATTTTTCTGCACTGCCACATCCGTCGATATCTCTTTACAAATAAATTATCATGATACTTGTAGCGGCGGACAAGTACTGCAAAAACAGTCATCGCGGTGTCAGTTGTACAAAGGAAAAATGAGAGGTCAACATATACACGCCGGATGACTTGACTCGTTAAATATTAAATGAAATTCCGAAATGGAATTTCAGTTAGACTGGAGTACTACGGTAGTGACGTGATATTGCCTATCATGCAGCACCACTGTAAGATATGCTGGTCACGCCGCCTTTAAATGAGCCCTTTGCAAACATTACAGTTGCTAAAAAATGGCTGCTGAAATAAAATGAGTGTCGCTATTGATTTTCGGCAAAACTATAGATCAAAGCCTATGTCATAGGAAATGACCCCTGAAACGTTTTGATTTGAAATAATTTACAGTAGGTTGGGTCTTTTTAAATTTTCTGAGGAACATTTCTGGTTTTGACATTTTTCGACTCCTAAATGATGCTTGTCCCAACCCGTCGTTTTACTGACGTCAATAATTTTCAACTATCTATTCTATACCCGCCCTTTGAGAAAAGTCTACTTTCCTCAGCGCAGTTAGGAAGGTGCCATCTGCCGATCGAATATATTTGCAATGGATGTAAACCTCGTAATACACTCTATAAGACGCGTAATATTTAAACATATATTAACCCTTCAAAAACTTCATTAATGTGAAACTTTTAACCCAAATGTGTTCACTTTTCGGCAATATACGGAAATGATACATACTAAATGATACTTTTATCTATTCCTCCAACAACATGCTTGGATATAAGAGGTCATTAATAAATCGATGAGCAAAATCCCAGGTCAGACACCTGTTCGTGCAGAATTCTTACAGGCCGCGAGGAAGATGCGCACTTAAGGCTAACATCGCGGAAGTATTTTGCATAATAAAGACTATTGAAATTACACCTAAGTAATTCCTTCCACAACAAAGTGTATTTCTTCATTTCAGTAAATCTTTCATGAGATAAGTCTGCATTTGAATCACAAGTACTTTTTAGCATTTTTACATTCATTTGCATGCTCCCATCTGATTGTTCGACCACGAGTTCCGACACTGTATTGTGTGCTATCCGCTTTTATTTCATCCTCACAGGTTTTATACGCGAAAGCATGGCAGACGACATCGTTTTAGATTCAAAGCTGATTGCTAAAGAGTACTTGCAGAAATGGTTTTTTCTCGACTTTGTGAGTTCCCTGCCACTAGACTATCTCCTACTGGCCTTTGGTGAAGGCTCTGAACAAATTGCTCACGCAGGTATGTTGATCGCTCCTACCCTTTACGTGCTTCCCAGAAACACGTGTTTATTACCTCAAGCATGAAAAGTCGAGGCATGTAAAGAGTTGGATTTGTACATGGAGTCAGACATGTAATAGGACTCTCTGGCCAGGGGGGCTTCCATTATCGCGTTCTGACTCTTATTACAATACGTATTCTAACCAGAACTCTCCGGGCCATAATCGAAAGCCCACCGTTAACCCTCGTACATATAGCTCTAATCCTAACCTTCCTAGACCTAACCCTACAAATTCAAACCCTATCACTAACACCAACTTCAATCCTACATCTAAATTTAGCTACTTTCGGAATTTTGAACAAGACCACCCGTAATATGGGGGTCGACCTTCCTGCGCCCAAGCCCCATTAATTTTCGCCTATAACGAGTTAGAAATCCTTGTAGACATGTCTTATCTCATCACAGCAAGTTTGATCATCTTATCTGTCTGTGTGAATTATCTTTGATTGTTCAGCCGCTTTTTTACGTATCGGCCATTTAGTCTTTCAGTCAGAACTCGAGGACAGAGTTAAAGTACAGTATGTTATTGAATAGTGTAGAGAGATAGATGAAGGATATTTTGACAATAATTTGCATGATTCACAGTGAAAGCCCACAACTCAGCCTGTGTTTCAGTGGACTTTGATTGGCTTTATGGCTTCTGACCCGGAGTTCGGTATTTCTAACTGACGGGAATTTTGAAGTCGTGGATCGATTTTTCTATTTCAAAGCGTGTTGTTATATAACCGTGTGGGTTATTTGATTGCGTATTAGTTTATGCTGCCGAGCTGAAACATTCTATGGCACCAGGAAATTATGCCGGGCAGTGTCGGCAGAAGGGGTCTCAATACTGTTGTTCTTCACAAGTGACATTAGTGTCCTCCGTCTACCTTGCTTGACATTCTAAACATTAATTGATCTACGAAATTGGCTTATTAACCTAACTGGGCGTGGTGTTTCCATAAAAATTTGATCAGATTTCATAGTCAAACTGTCGATGTATCAAGATGCGCTCTATCGAAATTTGCAATCACGACCTAGTTGTGTAATTTAGTGCTAGTTCACCAATCTTTCAAACATGTTGCCTTAAGATGAACGAGCCGTCTCTGCTACTTATGAAAACCCTAGGAAACACCGAACAAGGGGCAGAAGCTTCGAACGACATTAGACTACTTAATTGGAACCCAAATCATGGACGAGTCTCCTTTGTTAGGTTGTCACGAACGAAAATGCAGTACGATTGGTATTTAATTCGTCTTTTTTTCAGGTCAGGCGCTGAAAATTCTGCGCGTTGCCAAACTCCTTAGCCTTTTACGCCTTCTACGACTCTCGCGTCTCCTGCGGTATGTCAGCGAGTGGGAAAAGGTGGGTCTCTCCAATCTCTCTCAAGTGCTAGCTCTGAACTCACATGACCTTTTAACTTGATTGGTCTGAAAAGCTTATCTACTTAATTCTTGACAGCCTCTGAGGGGCTAAACGATGCTCTACCACGTCGAAGCGTATATCTAAGTCGTCGCTAAAGTTTACAGTGGGCGAAATATTCCATGAAATATTAAATGAAATTCTGGGCTGTGCGCTCTATTAGAGGGGATTATTTTAAGGTTGAGTGGTTGTGTGATTATCATGCGGCATAGTCCCAAACTATTAATGTCAAACCTAGACCGCATCTCCACTCTTGAATTTTACACAAGAAAACGGTTTTGGAATGTAAAGGCATTTCTTGTCGACATCCGATGCCTGAATAAAATTCGAACACATTTACTGGGGAGCTTGCGCAAGATATCCTTTCTTATAGAAATTTGTCAGCAAACTACGTCTGCTGAAAGTTTTGTGCTCAAAGAAATGTTGTTTCGCTTAAGAATAACTTGTAATTATGAACTTAAACACTTGAAGCGTCTGTTAACATAACATAGTTGGTTTCTTCTGAGGGGATTATAGCAAGCATACTTACTGCTGACTCATGTGGACTAAATAAGTGACTTAGACTAATTAATTGCGAAAGCCTGGTGGACTATGGACGGATAACGTAGGAAACCCCGCTTAGACAGTCAGCTTACTGTATCAAATGTGGTGGACTCCAGACGTTGCAGCAGGGCGTGCGGGTAACTTGACCCAAACTCGATCGAACTCCCTGCTACCGGTGGGGCCTCGTAGCTCAGGTGGATAGAGCGGTGGCTGTACTAAGGCCCTCCCTTGCTGTCGTTGGTTCGAATCCCACCGAGGTGCCTAGTTTTTCACAGCTGGGTCAACATAAAAGTGAAGGATTAAAAAGATCAGTCGGTATCTTTTAATGCCTTCATATGTGCACTGATCAGACATGTCGAATAAACACCTTCGAAAGACGATAATGCTTTGTTATAAACAACAAATCAAAGTTGTTCATCATTCTTAAACATTAACGAGGTAGCAATTTGGCTGCCCTCAGCATCATAAACAATAGATTTTTGATTTCATTGAGAGCCCATGGGTTTCAGCAATTACTGTAACGAACACCTATTGTCTCCAATTTCTGCAAAACTGACAAAAGGGCTTATTGACCGCAGGTGACAGCCACAGCTTCTCGGTGTTCATTTGATAACCCGACAGTCAAAGCCCCGAAGTCGACCCCGAATTTTGCTGAAGTGCACAAAATAAGAACTTGATTGATTATCGAGAAATAAGGATGATTAAGCATAAGAAGCATGAGCTTATTTTTCTGTGCTTTTTGAACTCGTGTCGAAGTCCGTTCTCAGATGTAGCAGTAGCAACAAGATAAGCAATAATTATGGGTGTATTATTCAATCGGGTCTGGTGATGACTGCTAGTGCCCAAATCGGTTTACCGAGTTCTCATCTGAGAATTAAGCTTCATTCGAGCTTTGGCTTGTCTCGCTTCTTGCGTAAGCAATTATGTTGGCTAAGTCTAACCTGTGGCCCGTGTCGAAGATTTTGACAATCATTTGAGATAATTTGTCTTCGTGTATATGCGATCCGAACACGTGTTCAATCTGGCCTATGTACTTGCAAGAGGTCTGCGCAGGGCATTTGATATGCCACTCTCTGAATGCTCCCTTATGCTTAATAAATGCTTGGTTTTAATGTCTCTACTGAGCATAGTAGCCCGTGTCATTTGCATTTTCAGCCGTCTCTGATAGGTTTATTGTCTATTTTCTAGTTCCCTCATGGCTTTTGACTTCCTCCGCTAAACA
Source organism: Spirometra erinaceieuropaei (assembly GCA_902702965.1). Classification (NCBI taxonomy): domain Eukaryota; kingdom Metazoa; phylum Platyhelminthes; class Cestoda; order Diphyllobothriidea; family Diphyllobothriidae; genus Spirometra; species Spirometra erinaceieuropaei. The sequence continues at coordinate 591,462 of CACRXP010000316.1, read as the reverse complement.
CATTGACTTGGTCTTCACGGCATAACCAAGGGAGTACCAAGTTGTGCACGTGGCGTTTCATGTCTTTGGTTGTTTCAGTTCTCCCAATCACAACTTCCACGGCTGCGGTAAAATCAACCGAATTTACGTCTGCGGTAGATAAACAAAATTCTTACCGTTGTTCTGCCAGCTGATAAGAGACAAACAACTACCGGGTCGAACTGAGAAGACAACAATGCATAACCCGAGGTTCTTCTTTAAGATTGAGAACTTTAGGGATTAGCGCGACACTCGTAATCAAAGGCAGTGGCGGGTCGGCTGGATAAAGTACTTGGTAGATTCGTGCGCAAATGTGTGGTCACGGAGAATAGATGTTGCTAAATGAAAGCAACGGACACTGTTACGTCCTTTCTAATGTTCTATCAAAGATCCATAAACCACATTTTCTATTTCTTAAACATCTGAGTTGGAAGTCGGTCCTTCCCATAGTCTGAAAAAGTGTATGACCGCAAAATGGATTTCTCCAAGGCAATTAAACTAAATCCCTCCGCCAAAACTCTCAGTCCGTTTAGACCTTTGAGGTTGGAAAATCCAGTCGGAAGCGATCATAACGTCGTTCGGTGCGATGTCATTATTTACACCCATATCGTCACCATTTTCGTATAAAATCTTGTGCAAGTAACTTAATGAAGTACAGAATGAGACTCAGACTCAGTTCGAAATAGTACATCTCATGAAGTTGTTGGTATTTTGCAAAAAACGTACTCCCAGTATGCAGGGGAAACCTACGGGCAGGTCGAAGGAACTCTAGTGGGATTCGGCATAGTAGCTGAGCTGTTCCAACATAGAAGCCTATTTTATCCAGCAGGAGCTTTGCCCTGACAAGTGTATTTTCGTCAACAAGGACGTGCTGTAGAATTTTCAGGGTCCTCTTAAAACTACCTCCCCTAATATGGACTTCACGAAGGAAGAAAAGGTTCACCAGCCGCCTTTTCTTCATCTGTCAATTAGATGAAGTTGCAGCGATAAAAATGGGACAGTAGTTGACGGGTGGGCAACGATCATCACGAAGACTCTCAGTTTTTACAACAACCATCCGGTGGTTTACAAATGAAGTCGTGCGTGAACGGTCTGCGCACAAGTTTACAGTCGCAGCTGTAATTTTGGAAAAATGTGCACGGGATGCGATACATTTGAGACCAATTTATGCGAAATGGCCATGCGAAGATGTGTATAAGTCGATGTCTATGCGTTCGGCCATGGAGGACCCAAAAAGAGACTTGCGCCACAGGAAAAAGCATGCTATGGCTATGAAGGCTTCAGAGTTGAGTGATGTCGAGGACTCAGTGCATTTCCTTTCCTACAAAAAACTCGCGCGCTTGAAGCTATCACGGGGGTCTAAAAATCGTGGCTTGAAAGACCGCCAACTGATGGGATAATTTGGACCTCTCAGTCGGTGCAGTGGGTGCTTGTGTGTGTCGGCCATCTGGTGGTCTGAGAGTCTGGCTGCAATGCCTCGTTTCCGCCGTGGCCTTTATGGCACTTTCACTTCGTGGGATCCAAGCCGGGTGTGGCGGCACGCCTGGGCGCGGCTCCGGTCACGCCAGCCGCCGGCGCCCTCTCCCACCTCCTGTCTTCTCGACTATGTATTGACACCAGCCCAGCGGAGGGGGAAGAGAGAGTGCGGCAAATGCTACGCATGTCCACACTCACCTTAAACCAATTCAGGGGAAAGTCACCGTGTCTGCTCCACATTGAACACGGTGAACACTGTCCGGAACGACGCTCGAACTGTCGGCATCTTTGACAATGGACTCCGGCATGAGTTCGATATTTCAGAAAAAAAGCACATGGTCCAGATGCTTTATCAGGGTTGAAGGCGACAGTTCGAGTTCCAGGTGCATGTATAAGTGAAGAAGAAGGGTGATCGAGCATCGGAACATTCTGTTTTATATTCTGAGTTTTCTAATCTGTACAAGACTTAATCATTAGAGATGGTAGCAGCAGCAGCAGCAGAGCAAGCGACAGTTATAGCACGTGTAAGCCAATTAATCCTTGACCTATTTTGTTTCCGCCTTGGATGAGCATTTTGGTGACTACAAAGTTAAACTTATGGTCCATTTCGTAGGTGTGGGCGACCATGCGTGATAATCCGTCGCCTTGTAGCACAATTAGGTTATGTTCGTTTGTGCGCGATCCGGGCATGCGTTCAGTCTGGCCTGTGTAGTTACAAAGACAGTTTTGGCACGTGATGCGATACGCTACTCCGGAATGCACCTCAGGCTTTAACCGGTCTTTGATTTTCACGACCCTGCTGTGTATGGTTGCTTGGGGACGGTGGGCAATTCCAATAAATAACTCCTCAGGAATGCGCTCAGTCGCTTCTGGAACGTCCTTAATGTATGGCAGAGAACGCCATATTCTTGGTGGTTTTGATGGTTAGGTCCTCTGGGGGTGACCACGTAGACAGCGACTTTTGAGTGCCCCGGATAGCCATTTGGCACCAACTGGTCGCAGAGATAACGGGCCTCACGTGCTCTTTCTTCGGATTTGCTTCAATAAGTCTGGATCTGCTTTAAGAGCGTCTTCACGCACCTTCGTTAGTGAGCCACTGGGTAGTTACGGTGAAAAGTAGCAGGCGCTGTGGCGTTCGCTGTCTTCCTATAAACCGTTGTTTCAAGTTTGTCGTTAGGGTTTCTTCTGATGAGCACATCAAGGAAAGGCAATTGATGTTTGCTGTTATTCTTCCCTAGAGAATTCTATATCAGGAAAGATTGCGTTAAGCTGGTTGTGGAAATGTTGTAGCATGTCTTTCTTCACGATATCAAGCGTGTCGTCCGCGTAACGGCGCCAAAATACCGGCTCAGGTTGGAGAAAGGGAATCTTTTATAAGTCCTGTAGGACCAGTTCTGTCACTAAACCGGAGACCGGTGAGTCCATAGGTCTCTCCAGCAAAAGTGAAGAAAGTCTGTTGGCAGAATTCAAACAGCCTCATGAGGTGTTGAATTTTAAGAGCACTCTGAGTCTCATCGTACGCCTCTTCAAGTCTCTTGCGCAAGAATTCGCGGGCCACCTTTGGTGGGATGGATGTGAATTACCACGTCACATCGAAGGAGACCATGATTTTGTCCGATCGAATCCTCTAACCTCGCAGGTCTTTGAGGAATTGAGGGGCTGATCGAACTGAGGTAGTCGAATTGTCTTGTAGGAACTTCAGTTTTGAGTACATCCACTTTGCCAAAATATAGGTAGGGCTGACTTTTAGGAAAACAATTGGTCGCAGTGGGACATTTGCTTTGTGAATTTTTGGCAGTCCGCAGAATCGGCCTAGAGCGGTGTCAGTTGCTTTTATTTTATGGTATCCATTTTTTATGATCACGTTTTTGCGCCGGTATTCTCTAAGAAGTATATTCAGCCGATGTGCAACTGTTTTAGCTTGGGAGTTTTGTGCTGGTCTAAAGAATTCTCTATCATCAAGAAGGGCTTTAGCTTTTTTCATTATAGTCTTCTCGCTCCTCACGACAGAGTACAGCCCCTTGTCAGCAAGTAGAATGATATTCGGTCTTCCCTCCTCAGTTCCACCAGAACCGAGAAGACTACGATGAAAAAGCTAAAATCCTTATTAATAACACTGAATTTTATAGACCAGCACCTGCGAAGTGCGTCGCAGCCACTAAAATAGTCGATTACACCGCGAATACAACAGGGCGAGAACTAGTCGAAGCCTGGGCCTCAGATTTGACTCAGGCAATCGATCTATCAGTGTGGCGCCGCGTACAGAGCCCTACGCAGTCACCTTCAGTCTTGCGCCGTCAATCGATGATTGACCTACACGTCCTATAACTGTCGCTTGTTCTGTTGCTGCTACTATTTATGCATATGGACTCCTGCACGATTTCGAAAGCTCATAACAAAAACAGAATGTTCCGACGCTCGACAACCATTCTTATTTTCACATAATAAGGTTTCTCATTTAAACAGGCGTTCACCTGGAACTATAGCATTTACCTTCATTCATAAGAACCTACTCTCTGTTGCCTTACTTGCCGTACTGACAGCAGGGAGACGAGCTTAGCTTCAACCATATGATTCGCCGGCATTCCATCGCTAATTGACAGCTACGAGGCTTTCGTCTCCAGCGCACACACGGTTCTTTCAGACAAATTCTCCGTTTTTGGAAACGTTTGTATTTATCCAAAAAGTTCATAAGTAACTGTTTTGTTGTGCTCAAAAGTGAAGCACTTCCGTCAGAATTCAAATACTCGCTCTAGGCAATGTTGAAATTGATTGATTATTTATCCAGATCTCAGCAAATAGTTAACCGCATAGGGAACTACCAGCATTGATATCCTCCAGCCTAAATGCAAAGTCGGTTTATTGGATAATGGTCAGAATACATCAATACCACACGAACAAGTGGGACACGTTGTGCACTTGACTATAGATCTACTTTCAGAACACATTGCTATTCAGATTTTTGCAAACTTCAGAAACATGCATGAAGGGCCTGGACTTTCACCGATCTGAGCAGGTTGACATTATCAGCGTTTGGATTAGGAGTGTTCAACAGAAGTCATTTAATTTTACGCCGATGATGCCGCTTTCTCAACAAATGACTGACAGAATCGAGAAAAATTCGAGCTCACTGACTGCAAACGCCCGGACAATGTATTATGCATTGTTAAGACAGCCGATAGACTAGATAGTGAATACGTGGGTTTTCGAACTTATCACTAAAATTGTCAGTAAAAATCCTGAAGCATAAATTTCAACAAATGTTCAAACAACATAGGCCAGATATGTTTAAGCCAAAATCAGTGATGACAAAACGAATCCTCTGTGTTTAATGTGCCGTCTTCTGTAATAAAAGAAGGGCCAAGAGAACGCGAGAGTTATAGAAAGGTACAAAAGACACAATAAAAAAGCCAAGAAGGGAACTTAAAGACACCTTGCGTCTTTGAAGATGCAAACCGATTTCCAAGAAAGGATCATTCGATCGTTGTTCACTGAGTCAAAATAAATCTGCTACGTCATGTCGGATCGTCACAAGCGTATTGCCCTCCCTCGCCATTGATGACAAGCTGTCATGACTGATTTAACCCTAAACGTCTCTTGGTCAAATCTACATTTCTGTTTACATTATAATGCCCCTCTAATTTTTCATGTCACCTCGAAACACCCCCAAAATCAAGGTGAGCATGGTGACAATATCAATTTCGATATTGCGATTGAGAAACACATCCCGGCCTTCTAAATGGGCTTAGAGTGGGCACGGGACAAGGAGGATTTAAGATGGCAAATTAAAAATTAGCACAGTCAGCATTCACGTTATGAAGTAAAAGATAAGTACATAGATAGTCCCGAAAGTGTTTCAAGGTCGGAAATCTCTGCATATTCATTTTACTCGTCAATATTGAAGCACGTGCATTTTAACCGTATGGGCTTAAACAAATCCACGACATCCACCGTTTGTTTCAGAGTCCATGAATTAGTCGTTTTGAGATCACCTTTGTGATCAGAGATTAAGTCCAAACGCACAACTGGACGGACAGGGCCCGTAACCCGAACGGCGAGCGTCTTTTTAGCAGCCTGAATTGCTTAACTGAATGACATAACTGTGCAGCAGTTGCGTGGCCCCCTCCTATTTCACTCACTTGCTCCAGTGGCATGACTGAGTCAAGATATTGGCACTGTTGTTGACAAAGCTAGACAGCCTACCTACGCACTTTACGTATTCAACGTGGGCCTCAATCCGGATGTTCCAGGGTGCAATGGGGGCGACACCTACCTTGTACAATACACATCAGGAAGGCGTCATTGCGAGCCGGCTCTCAGTCCTGACAAGAATCAGGCTACACAGTCAGCTGCCGGTCTTCCAAAACATGGGTCTCAGTTAGTACTGACGTATTCAGGCAAATACTAATGTATTTGTTGAATTGCCCTGGGGACGATTTTCCGAATCTTGATCCCACTCTGTCTTCCCTTTCCCTCACCTGAGAACATGACTGGCAACTGCTAGGGAGGGTGGGTAGATGGTTTCGGCATTTTCAGCCATCAGATAGGTAGGTTCCAACCGCAGGTTGGGGAGGTGTGAGAGTTCAGCATTTAAAGTCATCTCGGTGTGTCGTTTACCAGTTTCGTCCGTGTTCAGGATGGTATACGGACCTTCCGACTAAACCTAGTTCTACAGTCTAACGCCCTTCAAAACAATCGTATGGCGATATAGAGAGATGCTTTGCGTGTGATGCAGGTAGACACGAGGTAAACTGGTCAGCTGGAAATAAGCATAAAGCTCGGCTTCCATCCTATTCCATTCTATATCCAGACTGAATTGTTGAACAACACTTTGTTTTCTTAACAAAGTGTCAGTACTGTAGACATCGAACAGGTAAGACTTTACATGCCTTTTCATTGAATAACATAGTGTCTTTCCTGTTTTCCGTTTTCTAGTTCATGAACATTGCCGGAAAATTTATCGGCATCTCAAAGCTGCTTCTCATCATGCTGCTACTGGGACACTGGAACGCCTGCCTGCAGTTTTTTATACCAAGCCTTATGGACTTTCCGGTGGACAGCTGGGTGGCGAAATGCCGGCTTCAGGTGAGCTGTGAGCTAACAGCAAGTTCATTTTATGGGCCAATTCCTTCGACTCTTTGACATCGTGCCTGCTCCAAGTAAACAAAAACTACAGGTGCAAACAAAAACATGGGTAACTAGCGGCAGTCAGAAATGAGAGATAAATTCGGTGGTCGAGGAACGCTAACTGATCGCGTTGCGGGATACACATGTCCCGTTGTGCCTTGAGACTCAGTCTTGAGTTCCATCAGTAGCCGCTCAGCTGTTGGCATTATAGACACAATATCGTTGCCGATATATGCAAGGGAGACCGGAATGGTCGTTTCTGACCTACTAGCTGCCACCAGCCAGCCATATTCAACTTCTAACGTTCGAAGCCGTGACCTGTTTGTCAGAAGTCCGAAGCCCTGTCCATTGAGTCACGGGCTTGTGGTCCTGTCGGTTACATTGGCGCGTATCAACAACGGGAGAGGGGAGTGGTCGTCGACATTTTGGGCCTTGGAGACAACTGTGAGCCCCTCCAACAGCCGTACAGTGGCGATATGATGAGCAGAATGACATTACTGACAACGACAAGGGCCTTGGACTTCTGATCAACCGTTTGCGGGTTCGAGCCTCCAGAATGGCAAAAGTCTGGGATTTACTGCGCCTGGCCGATGAAGGCTGATAGGCCAAAACTCCCCTTTTGTCGTGAATTTCGCTCTACCTAGAACAATGTATATGCAGATTAGTGGAATTGTCGTCTTATTTATCAGAGCCTTTAGAGGCTCTCCAAAAACAGCAGTAACAGCCGCGAATCAGCCTCCTTCGTGCGCGCGCGTACGGAAACGAGGTTGTGCCATCTGATCTGTAGCAACTGGTGGTACCGTCCATGCTATGACCCGGAAGTAAGATAGAACAGGAAGAGAGCCGGTTCGGAGGACAAGCGCTTTATCGGCAACTTGCGGACACGAGGGGTTACGACTCGTCAGAAAGATGCGCTATTTATCTTAACCCCTATGCGTTCTGGAACATTCCGTCCAATGGTGTGCCAGTCGTTGAAGGCGTTCAAGAATGTTCCTGCCCGGGGCATGCTGGCCGCTAATTGGCCACCGCGTGCGCGAAAGTCCCCCCCCCGGAAACGTCTGGACTGTTTGGCCAACCATTGATTGGGCCGCACGCGTGAGCAAAGCTACCACACGTGCCCGGCGCTGCAGTGCACGCCGGTCGGCCGTCTAACTTCACGAGTGTATCACGCCACTGGCTTGGTCCCCTGTTCGGCGCCCTAGGCCTTGGCTTCACGCCGCTTGCGCCCTCTATAATAGTGCGTGACTAGAAAACTAGCATAACGAAAATTTTATGCGGTTCCAACACCCGCGGAAAACATTACAATGACTCGATACTGTTCACGAGATTCATGCCACAATCACTCCAGTAGTTATTTAGGATAAACGATAAAATGCTTTGATCCGAACAATGCATGTCTACAAACGCTCGATATCCAGGGTTGACCTTGTGTCCGAACTTGTTGAATTCGTCAACACTCGGGCGAACTAAAACGCGAATAATTCCGAACTAGGTTGGTTTCCGATAACAGTTTTCATTTTACCCCTAAGCGGCTTCGTACTTGACATTGGGCGGTCCCCTCTTTTAATTTTTGGTCAAAAAACAAGGATGATTTGGTACCCTTAATGTGCCATACTCCAGGATATGATGGATCGATCGTATAAAAGAGCTGATTTGGGAATGGCTACGTATAAGAGAGCAAAATTGTTTAAACAAGCATGCATGTTAACATCAATTTAACTTATCGAATGGTGGAAGCCTTTACTCGACCAGGAGTTTTAGCACTGAGACGATGGTTGTAGTTAATGTTAAAAGCGAAGTTGTGGGTTATTTCATAGGCATTTTTGGGTAGATTTTTTTTATGAGTGTCAGTCCTGATGTTTACGTTTTTTGCATAAAACTGGTTAAGACGGAGTACCTTGTAAATCAAAATAATTATCATGGAAAATCAATCATCTTCTATACGTTTGCGTGTTTTATGGGTAACGGAGTTCCTGAAAAAAGAATGTTGTCAATAAAGTCCTACTTTGAATATTCCTGCAGGCCCATAAAAAAGATAAGATGCCGATAACGCTGACTTTTAGATACGTAATGCCTAAACGTCAGACCTCAATCACTGCATCGGTTAAAACCAAAAAGGGTGTGAATTTAAAAGAGATGACAGCTGTGTCGCCAACGTGCACATAGAAACTCCGTGCGGAATAAACCGAACTTGGCAACTATACTTGAAATTATTAAGCATTGTTTGATGAAATTTGAGGTCTTCAGTAGCAGGCACTTGTCTTGAACTTCCTATACAGTGACAGTTTAATGCGCAAATGGCATATTCCTAGCCATAATCGTTTATGTTCTTTAGAGAACTAAGGCTGTAATTTTTGCATTTTCAGCACTTTTACCAATCAACGTTTCCTCTCGTGGTGTTTTCTAAAATCGCGTCCTGTTCTTAATAGGTGCTTTAGTGGATTTTGTTTGGTTCATTTTAACTTGACTGGTGGATTACTTTGGAAATCCTGCTTGGGCAGTCAACTTACTGTATCAGATTTGGTGGATTCCAGACGTTGCAGTAGGCTGGGCGGGTAACTTAATCCAAATGTGATTAAACTCGCATCGTCCGATGACTAGAGCTATAACCTCTCCTTGTTGCCGTGGGTTCGAATGTCACCGAGGCCGCTTAGGTTTTTTACAGTTGGGTAGAAATGAATCTTTTTGTTTGAAAGTACACAGGGTATTAGCGGGCAGTAGTACTCGAGCGCACTTTCTATCCCTGTGAGAAGATAAAAACGGATGTTGCATGATTTTAACCGCAAATACTGGCGGACAGTAGGCTAAAAATCGCATAAAATATGTATAATACTGTCTGCGTGTTAAGAGTCCAGGGATATTACGCGTTTATTGGACTGAGACTGGTGGACATTACCCCAGATATTTATATGCACATTTTGCTGTAGCTATAAAACCTCATTTCGACTGATTTAGTCCGAGTTAGAGCAAAATAAAAATTGACGTAATTCCGAGGGAAGATATGTATTTGGGTCGCATAACTGTGCTGCAGACCACTGTTTTTCGTCAACATTATTTCAGTCTTTTTAGGTATTCCGCAACTTCACTGACGTCTTCCTTTTTAAGACACGATCCGGAAATTTGTGCGTTTCGCTTTCAAGGTCTGTAAGTGCACGTCTGTTCAAGTGGAAAAACGCTACTTCGGCAACTTAGTCTCTAGCTCTCTTTTCGGTCGGTTTGAAAATATGTACTTGGGAAAATTTTAAATTGCACACACATATATTTGGCCTTTTGGGGTCGCTTATTTAAAACAATATGCCAGGGTTTGCGCACTTCTACTGACGTTCCTGTTCCATTTTCACAAAACAGGCGTCCAAAATTACAATGAATTTGTTAACACATGAAATGCTAACCGAAATTCTGAAATTCGTTTTCAACTCAAAAAGACTACTTAATTCGGGTCGTTATAGTAACCATCATACGGCCTGTTCCTAAGACATTTCAATTACTCAGGGATCACGGTTTTTAGCAAAATTCTTTCCGGCTGCGTACAACTACATTTCCCTGTAAAAAGGAACTACTTAATTGGTACGAATTTTCCTCATTGATATTCGGTAGCCTTATAACTGAAAATATATTTGTTAGTAAACATGCATTAAAATATTTGTCCCTTTACTCATTTGCGCGAAAATTACGTCTTCTTTAAATTTTATGCTCGAGGGAGGGGTATAATCCGGGTTTGAACAGGTTTCTATGAGATGTTTAAGCCCGTGAAGTGGCCGTTCGTAAAACATTGTATCTGTACATTTACCATTGTTGCTTGTAAAGTTTACAATATGGCTTAAATCCTAAAGCTGGATTTGGTGAACCTACATGGCCTCCTTTAAGACCGTATAGAAATGTATGCTTTTTCATGCACGAAAAATATACTGCTTGCAGTTTGAAAGCCCTGAATGAAAGTGTGGCGGCAGGTTGGAATTGGAATTATTCGGGAACAGGCTGCACGATAATTAGTATCACAGCCCGACTCAAGCAATCTTTTCGAGTCAAAAACGTTATTCGAAATTTCGTTTAACATTTCATGTGTTAGAATATCTACCGTATATGTGGCCTCTAACCATGATTTCAGAACCCCCGTAGACGGTCATATTTTGTAGACCATCCAAGTATCGGGTTGTTTTACAAAAAAAGCACAAAGTAACGGTCATCTCTTGTTTGTTAGCTGTTACTAGCCTGGCACAGCAGATAGGGGTTTGCCTTGAAACCGCAGGCCTAGTTAAAATTATTTTGGAGTAAAGTACTTTTGAAAGCCAAAATAGGCCTGTCTCTGCAGCGGAGCCCTACAATGGACGTGAACTTGGCCAATGAATATACGAATAACCCATATAAGATATATTTGAATGTATGAGGTCGTTAAAGACAAACATGTAAAGTCCATACTACTTAAGTGGCCGGATTGTTGTGGGCGTGTTTTTGCAGGCGGTCGAAAAAAATTCATTCAAAGGTCAGTGTCCTGAGTTGATTGAAATTTCTTGGTAATACACCACATGATGATCACTATTCCAACTTCCCCCTAAGCAATCCTTGCTCATCGAAAACGCATTGCATAATTTTCTATCGTCGATTAATTACGGCACATCAGAAACTCTGCCTGGAGTTCGTAGCGACGCTTGCCGAGACAAATATGGAAGCACTATGATCAAGACGCCGAAGCAAGTGAACTTTGTAGATCAACTGCCATGACGTAACATTGTATAGCCTTTAGAAAACAGTTCCTTCGGGCCCAAGATTAATACTGAGCCGCATAATGCAATTGTGTATACCTTTGGTTACTTCGCCAAAATATTCATATGGGTTCTTACGTTGAAACTGTTCTATGATATTAGTTCAGATTAGCCAAGTTGAGAGATCTGGGTTGATTATTTGAAAAAGAAGATGGGCTCACCGTAAAAGGTTTATTTAGATGCTGACTTTTCGAAGAGCTTGGTTGGTTCTCCAATGTCAATGCGTAAAATGCACTTAATCCACCAGAACTCCCAATTGGCGTGTCACGTTGGTCGGCCCCTGCTGATCGATTTTCCTCTCCTGTCGCTGCCTCGGTCTCTCGGGGGATGGTTGAGGGTCTTTTGTCTGCGTGCGTTATGAGCCACCACCCCGTTGGGGGGGGGAGGGGGGGAGGGGGACTGAACCAGTGTCGGGTGGTCGGCCTGGCGGTTCTTATTCTTCACTGAGTAAACTCGCCGTCGGGCTGTTTCTTTGACAATGGGAGAGCCAACCAAGTTCTTCAAAACGTCGTTCCCTAAATAAACCTGTTTCAGTAAGTCCTTCTTCTTCCTCTTCTTCTTCTTCTTCTTCTTCTTCTTCTTCTTCTTCTTCTTCTTCTTCTTCCTCTTCTTCTTCTTCCTCTTCTTCTTCTTCTTCTTCTTCTTCTTCTTCTTCTTCTTCTTTCTTCAAATACGGTATTAGTTTTTAAGTATACTTTTGTCAACCTGTCAGAGTGTCTGTCTTTGCACTTTTTAAAGAACTTCACAACAAAACAATCATGATGTGCAAAATGGAAGCTCGACTGGCTGTTCTGCCGGCTCTTCCTTGAGTGAGTGAGTGTTTTATTACATAAAATATAGCTGAAGGGTTTTTGAAGTGGACTCCAGCGTTCGCCCTTAACGTAGAATAACTCAACCGAAGAGTACTCAACTACCTTCACATGTCAAGTCTCAGTATAGATTTTGTACTAACATTTTGACTTGTAGTAACCATGGGGACCATCATATGCGCACATTTGCACCTTCTTAAAAGGGAGTAACAGTTATGGCGCCAGTTCACTAGAACTTGGGAAGGCTACCAATCGGCCGCCGGGCTACTTGTTAAATTACGTGACAGCAGAGTTCCTCAAGATGACTCAAACAAGATACGAACTGGCCCAAAACTCCAGTCCGCGGTCCGAATTAATTTTTTCAAGGTTCTGAAAAATTACGATCACTGAGTTTTCAGGACTGCCATTCTTACGGTCGTCTCTCGAATCTTTACTGCAATGACTATCGATCGCTTAGTGCAAGATACCCACAGCATATAGAACGAAGCGTGAATAATACAGAAGCAAATGATGTGAGGCGGTTGCATGCATGGAGGATTGGGAATGTTAGTCAGGCCAGGGAGTGCTTCTGGGTTATACTAGGCAAGACGGGTGAATTTTAACGGCGACTTAAACCCGACAAGCATTAGTGGAACAAGTACGTCAAAAAGGCTTGGCGATTGGTGACAATTTATTACCTTAGCAAATCCTGCGCCTTCCGACATCTTCGTCTTATCTGGTTTATTAGCCGTCGTCATCCAGCCATACCCAACCCCGAAGTGTAGAATGCCTGTGCTCGAACTCGCGACCTGTTAGTTAAAAGTCCACGTCCTTTTGTCGGTAATAACATTCTGTCTATATCATGCGCTGCTGTGCGGCTGTTGACTGGGTTCGAGAGACCATCCGTAAGGCACAACGGAACGAATGAGTTCCGTAAGAACGATCGGTGAGCGTCCCTCTACCATCTTCGTTCAATTTGGATTTATTACAAAAAATAAGGCTTATAATGTAAACGCCGCTGTATTTTGGCTATTACTCGATGAACCTGAGATCCCGACGCCGCAGTGGGGAAAAGACATGATAAGGTGTGGGAAGTAAGATATAAGGGCTAGCAGACCAGTTTAAAAGGTGTCCTTTAGGAATAATGCTGCGTAAAGAGCAACAGTGTCAATTAATCCGTGTCGTTTTGTTGGGCTGAGCACGAACGTCATGATGCTCCACCGCATTATGGTGATAGGTGGTCCTCTATATGGCCGCAAGCATTTTTAAGCTTGCAGTCACATTAGAGAGTGCGGAAGATAACACATTCAAGCAACTGTTTTATTAGAATGATAGAGAAACGGCAGGGGAGTCCATCACAGTTAGATCGCAGTTGGTAGCCAGGAACGGGGAGGCGGACAGACAGGTCCCTGTCGTACGGGAATAGTGGGTGGGGGGGGGGTTATGAGGGTGGGGTAAATCGAAGGGCTGGTAGAGGAATGCTGGAGTGTATGGGTAAAAGCAAAGATACCAGGGAAAGTGCTGGGAAGATTTAAGTAGGTGAAATAAAGATAGAAATTTAAACCCTACGCTTAACAACAAAATCCATCACTGACCGCAACCGCAAAGCCTAACACTCAGCCTCTAACTAGAAAAGTAACCAAAATCACAAAACTCAACGCTAACCCAAAACCTAACCATAAGCCTAACCCTAAACTTGGTCCTAAGCCTAACCTTAACCCTAGCGCTAATCTTAACCCTAACCCTAACCGCAACCCTAACGGGAACCTAAACCCTAACCCTAACACTGAAACCTGATCCTAAAATGTAAACCCTAATCCTAAAACTTAACCCATGTCTAACCTTAATCCTCAATAAACCCAACAGCCTGACCGAAACGGGTGACCTGCCTAACTCAGTAAGAGCACACCTACCGATAACAAGTTCCCTAGACAGGGTAAGCACACCTACTGATAACAAATACGTACATCGACAGTATCCATGTATAATATCTGGCTATCAACTGCGATCTTACCGCCCCTTCATGCCAACTCATTTTACAATTGCATGTGTACTGAGTTGGGGCTCCGCAAATTGCCCGAAAGTGGACGCTTCATACTGTTGACAGCGTCCAAGAACCGGAGGCAGGAGCCACAAGCACACACACCCAGAAGTAGCTGTCGTTAAATAGGTCCTACTGAACGTAACGTAGTTGATGATTGCAACGCTGTAACTGAAAAATTATGTCGGCCAATAAAAAGGTTTCCACCTTACAAGACATCCTAATTAGCACCATAGTTGAGTAGTTATCAGGGTCGTCGTTGGACTGAACGAGCCGTAGTGACCCTGAGTAAACGACCAGCGCACGTATTAGAATAGCATAAACAGGTCAGGGCGCGTACTGGCGCCGGTAGGTGAAGACTGTCTTCTCAAATAATACCAAATCTTTGGATCACGATTTACTCCCCTCGTTCAAACGCCGGCTGTCCTAAGGCTCTAGCATTGTGGACCTCAGCGAAAACAATCCAACTTTGATGGCTGAAAGGTTAGCGTGACCTGGCGGGCGCGCACAAAAATGCAGATCGTTCGACTGAGAATGCGATTAGTAGGAGGTCTCATTGTCTGTCCAAAATACAGTGCAATTTCTCGTTCCTACTGTCCTGTGCTCTGAATTTGAGCAGTTATCAACTCAAGTAAACCGAATAGCGGCATTGCAGACTGGAATAAATCTTCAGTAGAGTCCTTTTCTGCTCTTAAACGTTTAACCTGATTAAACAGTGTATTCAATGATGTAAATTTACGATAAATAATAATGCAAGCTTGCAATATTAAAAAAAGAGTATACGTAAGGCTTCCGAAAAATTCCAAACGTCTTTTCCAAAATTTGCTAATTTGCTTATCAAAAAACCGTCACAACTGACTGCGTTTAAGAACTCAACTTCATTTCGCGAACTATACTCAGTTGGCCAATCGGGACCCAATACTAGGAAGGGTTTTCCAATCAAACAACTGCAGATTTCTGGATATCCACATCTGAACAATATTAAAAAGGGCTAAATGAACTGCCGGAAGAATACAAAATTTTAAAAGTTATCGTAAGTACCTAGCGTAACTCATTAGGGCCTAAGGTTGACTAAATAGGCCAAGAGTGCTGGAATAAGTCAGGTCACTGAAAATACTAAAGTTAGCTAGAAAAGTTGCCTTTGGATTTCAAACAACTGCCGATGAAGTGACCACTTCATAGAAATGCATGTTACAATGCGGTCATAATGCTGCCATAAGTGATAAAAAACCGAAAAGTGTGACCCACCAGAAACTCGAGTGTATGTTCGTCATCAAAACGAAAGAATGCAAAAAATTCGTTCACAGTTAATAATATTGAGGTATTACACAAACAAGCTGGACGGAGGAGGACAAAATGGTCATATCCATTCTGAATTTGTATAAAGCTACGAGAACTTAGGATCATTTGCCTGCTGTTTGATGCGTCGACATGCAAAAGACGACCTGAGAGAAAGTAGAGAATTTTCTGATGCGTGTTCATTTCTGAACAATAGATAATTTATAGATTAACAATCGGTGATAACGCTGGTTTTCTGGATCGACTATAGGTTGAAGCCTGCCTCATCCGATTAAAGTGCCATCCTTCTCATGGTTTATCCCCTCTTGTTTGCTGCTTAGAAACATTTACAACATACAGTAGCTGAGCTAACTGTCGAAATGTCAGCCGAAATTCCGAAATGCGTTTTCGTTTTGAAAAGATTAATTCAGCTTGCTTGTAAAACTAATCATTGTGTAGCATAATTCTGTAATAATTCAGTTCCCTCAGGATGCCAGCTTTCGAAAGAGCTTCTTTTCGGCTGTATACAAAAACTATACGCTATAAAAATGGCTACTTAATTAGCCTATATTTTTCTCATTGATTTTCGATGCCCTTAAAAATCAATTATATTTCATGGAAAACATGCATAAAAATATTCATTCTTTTACTCATTCGGTAGGAAATTACGTCTTCTTCCAATTTTATATTCGAAAAATGGTTCAATTTGGTTTTAAAAAACTTTTCCTATTCCCGAATAAATTTGAACCTGACCTGATGTTACACTTGCATTCAGGGTTTCCAAACTACAAACCATGTATTTTCCGCGTATGGAAAACCGTAAATTTATCTACGGTATTATGAGAACACCATATGTGGTTCATAGAATTTAGCAGTGGATTTTAGCCATATTGTTAACTTAGCAAGCAACACTAGAAAATGCGGAGACATGACGTTTTATGAACGGCCATTGCACGGTATTTAAATGTCCCACAAGCAGAAACTTTTTTAAAACTGAATTATGTCCCTTCTCCGAGTATACAAATAGAAGAAGACGTAATTTTTGTTTTTATAACTCCACTCAATTAAGGTTTTCGGAGGGAAAGCGCATTTCGGAATTTCGGTTGACATTTCATGAGTTAGCCCAACTACTGTACGTGTGATGTAGCTGGGGACCAGCTCGTTTGTGGCACGCGTGGACGAGCCTTCTAGAGCGCCCGGGACCGTCTCCGGTCGTCTTGACATTGTCGTGTCATCGGTGCCTGATTGATGGGGAGGGGATAGTGAGGTAGATGCTGTGCAAGTCTTCCCACCACAGACGGGATCGAACGTAAGTCAGTGATGCTGAGCCTCTTCTATGGGACACATGGAATACGTCGTCGCTTGCACTTCTCGAATTGCCATGTCTACAGGCTGAGGACGTTTTATGGTCACAGCAGTCTGCTAGACTACTTTGAATTCGTTTATAACTGTCTCAGACAACAAGATATTGAAGGGTCATAGTGGAATACATCGTGGATATTTTATGTAATTTATGTGAGCTTTTATCTTGTACTAGGCATTTTATTTCTTGTTCGGGGTTTTTGGGGGAAGAAGGTAGTACGCACACATGTAAATTTTCTAAGATACCTAAAGTACGCTTTTGGAATCTTAACACTGTCTTTTCTGGACGTCGTCGTCTGCCGCGAAGATTTTGGTGGCCTAAAAACAAATATATTCAGGAAGATGACAAACACGACGCAAGTACAGAGCTACAAAGGCAACCAATCAATCAAACACAACAGCAATTGCGTATGAGCGTTATACTAGCATGTACAGACACAGAGCAGTGGTTGAGTTACACTATCGTCTATGGTTGCTAAGAGCGAACGACTACCTGCGCAACTTTGTCACCTAGTGCTTACGCTAACGCGACGAGAGATCAAATCCCAGTGGACCGAAATTTTGGCGAGCCCTCGCTTACGTAAAGGATGTTTCCGAAGCTGTCAGCTGCCTTCTTACGACCCTTGGAATTGGAGTTCCACACATATCAGAGACAATCATGAGGCGCCAGATCATTATGCCGAAAACCCCACTGCCACGGCCAGAAACATCAGGAGTCGATTTAGAGCAAAACAACTATGTCAGAGAAACTGAGGCTACTTCGGACGCGGATGGCCGAGGAGGCAACAGTAGTGACGAGAGGCGACACTAGCTCCCAAGTCGCGGTTCATTCGACGGGACCCAGCCACAAGTCAAAGTTTGGCAATGCCAAAATTCTCTCTAGAGGCGACAACCGCGCAAGCCATGAACTGCCGACTCATTGTTTTTCAGTCCTCAATAAGTCAACATACGCGATGACCTCCCCTCTCCATATTCGGTTCTGGGATTTTACTTGAGTGAAGTTGTTGGCCATGCGGAGAGCGTGCGGATGACCACCTTTCCTGGCGTCAATATTGGCGGGCCAAATTATTCAAGAGAGCCCACAGGGATGACGAAATCCCGGCAGTTAGCAACTCAACTGCGTGCGATGAGCGTGTGAGCCGGTAGTTTTGACGGTTGTTCAGGTGTAAAGCAACTTCGTGGCAATTATATATTTCAACACCTAGGCAGTCGGATTGCGATGCACTGGCAAGCCACTAACTGCGACAAGCATGCAGTGACCTAGCAACTACGTTATGTAATTATTGCAATACCTGTTCAACCCAATACCTTCCTCCGATTCTGTTTCTAATGATGGATTCGAGTGTGAATCCGAAACTTCGTGCTAATAGGGCTCTTGTTCTGCGATTGTGCCTCATTCGTCGCGATTTTTTCCAGAAATTCGGCTTTTCGCTCCTACTAGCAATCTCGGATTTTTATGAGAAACGTCTGTTGCAAATACTGCGAATGGACCGTGCCCAATGGCCTACTTTAATTGTGTCTTGTTTTCACTTCTGATTCTACCTTTCGCAGTGTCTTTGGACGCCCTTGACGAAAAAACTGGTTTAAAAAGCCTAAGAGAAAAGAGGAAAGACACTGGAATGACTATTTCTGTCCTTGTTTTCCCGAAATTGAAAACTCTGTCGGTTGTTCATAAAGCATTTATAAGAAAAACGGGGAACAAACACGACTACCGACTAAGTCTCATGAGAGTAGGAATTACCTTGCTGTGCTGGATGTAGGAAGAAAATGGACTTCTCCGCTTAACCCTATAATTCCGGATTTAGGACTTACATCAAAATGTTCATCCAGTTGTCCCTAGTTTTTATAGGTAAGAATCCTGAGTTTTATCGCCGTTTTCGTGAGCGCCAGACCAGGAGTTGCAAGGTGCAACAAAAAAACCATTTTCCGATTTCCGCAACCAGGAGAAGTTTTCATATATAATTTAGCGAAAATTTACAATATACTCGCCTTTTTTTACTAACAAAACTTTGTGTTTCACCGCCAATCACAGAAAACCTCCGAACATACTGTGTAGTCCGGAGGTTTCTCATTGGCGGTCCCGCAAAATAGAAAATTTTGTGTGCGAGTTGAGGGCTATAAAATATCCACAACAGGGCAGTTATGCGAAAGATTGTAGGCTCTATAGTAATGAATGAATAGAATGTTTTTAAAACATAAGTAGATTTGTTGAGACCGCTAATACCAAGCAGCAGGGATGAATTAACTGTAATAAGCGGGCATATCATACTGACTTACTAATTAAACCCGAAAATTGACAAAAATCACATAAATTATTGATTAAAATAATTGGCGAGTGACTAGCTTGGCAAATGCTGTTTACAAATGCTACTCTTCTGCTTATACTACTATGCCCGGCTTCACCAGAACGTTCGCCATAGATCTGTTGAAGCAAAGAAAGTGGTTGCAAATGCATGATCTCTAGTGCAAGTCCTATCTACGCATAGAGTTTTATGATGCGGCAATTGTTATGACACAGTAGTCCTTAACAGAAACCCACTTTTGAGGAATAAGAGCCTTACCTGATGGAAGTGACAACAGAACATCTGCGAAACGTATGTTGTACAAAATGACATCATCATTTGAACGCTACATAATGAAGCGGCGTATTACATGCTACAAAAGCGACATCATATTAGAATTCGAGCGTCCTTCATTTTTTCATCACAGTTGTGAGACAACAGTTCTCTCCGATTTGACATTAAGAAAACGGCGTGTATAGTGTCGAGGCCTGTTTGCCAAAGTTCTGTACGGAGTCGTGAGTAAGAATTTTCAAATTCCGCATCAAGACTTTGTATCTGCTTCAAACGTAGTATTCAACTGTTTACTTTGCCAGAAAGTCGAAAGCCAGGCTGAGGTTAACTGCTGTTTACCACCGAACACTAAATCTTTCTGACTGGCGTTATCTGTAAGGACTGTTTTCGGGGGTTATGCGCCTGCTTTTTAATGTCCACAAATATCTCCCCAAAATTTTTGTCAATAACATACGGCATGAGGACTAACTTTGGGACTGATTCTGCTGCACAGACAATAAGGTTAACTGGAGTAATAACAACAACGCCAGTAATAAGAATAGCAGCTCAAAATTCTTCGGCTACAAAATCTATTGGGTGTTTTGTACGTTCAAAAAGGTGCTGCTCTTCAACTTTGAGGGCGCTAAGGTATCAGCGGTAGTGACAATGGCATAGGAAGCAACAGCAGTTGCAGTAGTATTATTAGTAGTAGCAGTGGTAGGAATAGCAGTGGCAGCGGCAACAGTAGCAGTAGTAGTAACAATAGTGTTTACGGTGATGGGGGCTACAATTACAGTTAACCAACCGAAAACCGCCTGATAGAAAAACTGGCCTATGTTAAAAGCATAATTAAAGATCTCGACTCTCTCCTGGATAACCAACGTAAAACAGTTAACTAAGAACAAATGACGTCCTAAAATCTGCAATTCTACCTGCTTATTGCAATGATTGATACTTATTCTATTTTGGGGCCCCTATATGCTATAAATACAACATCTACTCATGGATTTTCTGGTATAACTACATTTGTCCTTAAAGTCCACTTTAAATGTTACTACGACATCGCGTATTAGGAAACGCATCTTTTTACCCAATGAAGATGATACAGAATGTAAAACATGTTCCGCTGCCTGTTGAGTTCCGGCTATTTTCGGTTGGTTATTTATGGCTTCATTTTCTGTCCGCAAACTCAGTCGGGGGAAGGAGACTCAGCAAATCTTAAAAGAATTAAGCAAACAAACTCAGGTCAGTTTAAACTGTCGTTAAAGTGCTTTATGTAGCGCAGTCAGCCGATCACATTCCAACTCCCGGCGTCTATTAGGGGCACGTTTGTGTGGCTGTTAAAATAAGGATTGTATTAACTGACTGACGGACTCATTTCTCGGACGATGCCATGTGTTAGGTATGTGCTAGGAAACTAACACTTGCATGGGAAGTCGAACGGTTGTAAAATTCGAAGTTAATGTAGTCATAAGTTCTTATGCCACCCCAGCCAAATGTTAATTGTCTTTATCTATTCAGCCTGTGAAGGGGTATGCGAGAGCAGCCTAAGAGTTGACAAACAAAAATGACCGAAGAACGCGAGGCGAACTTCAGGTTTTGCAAACCTGGGGTTGAGTAGGCCTTCTCCACACTCCCCCTGTTTATTTGCTTGTCGTCATATGACTGTTTGCGATGACTTTAGAATGGGTCTAAAAGCACAACTGTACCAGCATGTCACATAGCTTGCTCGGGAGCACACTTATACTACTACGCATAGGAAATGAGTACCGACAAAGGCAAGGGAGACTGATATGGCCATTTCGAGCCCATAACCCATCGTTAGTCAGTCATGCCCAGACTCAGCTTTACATAGCTGGAATTGGCATGCTACCTCTTAGGTCGTTGGATAGTTAAATTCCACGTTCCATCCTTGATCTACGGGTCTGCTGCTTTATCCGTTACAACTGGGATAATTGACCAATTTGAAACAGCGTTCAGTGGCCATGCTAATGGACAATGCGTAGATAAGTATTCGTAGCTTAACGTGTTCTACTGGCAGCACGAGCACGAGCCGAGAAGTCAGACATGCATTTAGCGGATTTTCTGCCGCTGCTGCTACATTGTAAATATTCACTTTTGCTTACGCTAAATCAGTAGGGCGTCTGCCCACAGTGAGATGGTGAAGATGTCGTCCGATAATTGTGATTTATAACCAAGGTTTCCCTGGTGCTCTTGGTTGGGTTTCCACAAGCAAATGACGTCAGATAAATCACAATTATTCATCCAAATGCCTTCGCCTCTGTTGATTAGACATCTGGCTTCTTGAATGGTTGTAGGTTGACTGTCGCTAATGACGATATTTATAGGGTGACCGCTAGAAGACGACTTGCCCTTAAATTGATTTGTAATAACCATAGTCCTTCGCTGGGTCTACCTTACTTTCTCTTCCTCACCCACCTAAGCTCGGTGTCAAGACAGAGTCAAACCGAGTGGAGGCGGGACTGAGCGCGGTGGTTAATAAAGGTAAGGAGCCTGTCTTGTCGTAACCTGTACCCTGTCCGCGTACGATGAACTCGGATTTCTCAGAAGACAGAGGCAGTCCGAATCCAATCTGAGTGGGAGAGCCATAGAGGCCATACTATGGAGGAGCCGATGCAGCCTGGCTCTCCGACCTAAGTAAAGAGCCGAGTTGTTCTGCTAGTTGGCAACCTTCCGAACCACAGTGTCTGGCACAACAGGGGAGTTCAGGAGCGCGTCAGATTGTTTACACTGAGGAATTGTCCTGCGTTCCGTTGCGACGAACTTCCCGGAATCGGCCTCACGCTCTCTTCTATCTCTCAAACACTACTGGGTGAGGCAATCGATAATCTGGTGCGTAAAGAGGTTGCAGGTGGCTCGTGCGGCGCGAGTATCCACGCAGGCGTTTCACACCATTCCCCCTAGACAGTAGGTCGGCTAACGGATGAAATGTCAACAGAAATTCCGAAATGCGTTTTCATCTCGAAAAGGTTATTTCAGTAGTGCTGTAAAACCAATCATCATACAGTATAACCCTATAATAATTCAGTTACCTCAGGATGCCGACTTTCGAACGAACTTTTTTCCTCCTGCACGCAAAAACTATACTCTGTAAAAAATGACTACTAAATTATCATAAATCTTTCTCCGTGATTTTCGATGCCCTTAAATATTCAATTATATTTCATGGAAAACATGCATAAAAATATTCATTCTTTTGCTCATTGGGTAGCAAGTTACGTCTTCTTCCAATTTTATACTCGAAGAAATGATATAATTTGATTTTCAAAAAGTTTCTAATTGTGAGATTTTTTAATACCCTGAAATGGCCGTTCATAAAACGTCACGTCTCTGCATTTACCAATGTAGCTTGTAAAGTCAACAATGTGGCTTAAACCCACTGCTAAACTTTGCGAACCCCATATAGTCCCCTTTTAATACCATAGAGAAATGTAAGGATTTCCGTACATGGAAGTATACGGCTTGTAGTTTGGAAACTCTGAATGCAAGTGTAACGGCAAGTCGGTTTCAAAATTATTCGGGAATAGGAAAAGTATTTGAAAACCAAATTATTCCGCTCCTTCGAGTATAGAATTGGAAGAAGACGTAATTTTCCACCGAATGAGCAAAAGAATGAAGATTTTTGTGCATGTTTGTTAAGAGCTACAATTGAATATTTAAGAGCATTGAAAATCAGGGAGAAAAATGTCTGCTACTTAAGTAGTCATTTTTACAGAGTATAGTTTTGGCGTGCAGAAGGAAAGAAGTTCATTCGACTGCCGGCATCCTGAGGAAACTAAATAATTATGGAATTACGTTGCAAGCTGATTAGTTTTACAACCCTACTTAACTAATCTTTTCGAAACGAAAACGCATTTCGAAATTTCGGCTGACATTTCGTGAGTTAGCCCACCTACTGTTTGTTATCAGTTTTGCGTGCGCAGCCCAATAATGCGTGCTAGACGTTGACGTGGCACCCCGTGTTGGTCAAGCGTGATTCCCTAGTGGTCCGTTGTACGGAGGTCTAATGAGTTCTAGACCGCATGTAACCGTCCGCATGTACTGCAGATCCTCACCCCTCAGCGGAGGCGGGATATCACATTCTAGTCTTGCAGTTAGGATAGATCACTGTTCGCCAATTCTATGCGAACTCTATGCTTTATTGTCGAAATTGATAATATTCATTCTAAACTGATAAATTCTATGTAGTATTCGCTATCATCGCGTCATTGAAACAGTTTTCTGTCGGAAAAGAGATTCAAAGATTCGGTCAGATGTGGTTGTGCAGCTCCAACTGAAGAAGACAAACCCCAATTATCACTAGCTCTAACACCTAAGCCCAACCCCAACAGTATTGCATCCATCAGGTGAGGCTACATACCCACATCTTAGCAAACAGTCTAACTAGTGTTTTTTTTAAAATCTTGGATAGCAATATTTTCATTGGCAGAGGGACGGTCACCGATCGTTTTACGGAACTCACTGATCCCGTTATGGCTTAGGGCTCTCCACCCCGACCAGCAGCCGCACAGTGGCGCATGATGTAAGCAGAATAACACTGTCGACAAAGACACGGAGTAACGAAATGACAATTTCTGGCTTAATAGTCGTTATCAGTCAGCCATACCCAGCCTCGAAGAGTGGAGCACCTGGGATTTGATCCCGCGAACTGTTGGTTAGAAGGTCAACGCCTCGAACGACTGAGCCCCAGGTGTTCAACAAATCAGGATTTGGTATGACTGGCTGACGACGGCCGTTCCAATCTCCGTTGTCTTTGTCGGCAAGGCTTTCTGCCAATATTTTCATTAAATAATTGTAGAGTGATGGCTGATACCCCTACCAAATTTATACAGGTTCCAATTTTTATTAGTACAGCATTAGAAGAAAACGTAGCTTAATTATAACCTGTTTGTTTCCTCCGGTTCACTTTCTTACTTGTCCAGTTTTTAATATATCCATCCACAGAGTACAAAAAAATTGGCATGCCGGTTACATAGTCCTATTGTGGTTTCCAATTATAAAACAACTAAACCGTAGGGTTAGCTTTATGCTTAAAAACAGACCTCGTCAGGCATATTTCGGGGTTTTCAAATCCGGACACTTTGAGCTGTCTTTTTTGCCATTTTCCGTAACTTTAAATGCCTAAGTACTTAAAAACTTCATTCTCACACCTGTAGCTAGCATATTCTGACGCCAGTCTTCTTTGTTTTAACTGGAAGTAAGATAAACATATATTTCCCTGCGCATGTGAACGGGCTTCTAAAATTTCTGCAACCGCCATCTTATCATCATCTCGTTCAGCAAATCCTGTTGGAGATGTAGACCAGTTAGCTAATTATTAGTAGGACTTGAACGATTCTGACGTTTTTGCCAGTTGTTTCTTCCCTTTAGTATACGGGAAACGGTTAGGGTAGTTATATGTGGCGAATGGGAGAATTTGCGGGTGACGCAGGCCTCTAGTTCTCTGCTGTCACATGTCATGTTAGTGCCCTCTGACTAACTCTTTTAGAATCTGTGCGTGAATTTTGACTCCTTCCGAAAGAGATTCTGTTAATCTACTTATTCACACAGCCTTTCCTGGTGTGTGTCAGAAAATACTATCGCGTTCATCCAAAACCTGAGGAAGTCAAGTGACTTAGCTGTTCGGTCTACTTGTTAGCCAGTCTGTTACTTTTATCATTTATTTTGTGCGTCTAGATGCATCGTACTATTTTACCAGGTCTTGGGCTGAACCAAAACGCTTATAAGCCGCAGTCTGCGCTTGACATTTTCAGGACCAGGAGTTGTGCGCTGCGTATACTTCGTGGGCACATGCTTGGTCAGCTGCTTTTCCAAAACCTCTGACCCGATTTTGGCCTCCGATCACTATTTCAGCACGCAAGTTGGTCAGGGACAACGGTGCGGTCGATGATATGTAGGTTATCAAAACTGGCAGATGATTAACGGACAAGCCAGTGCGGCCCACAGGCAGTTGTGGTTTTACCTGTTTGTGGCATATTAGGTCTCGCTGTAGTTCTGGGTTGCGCACAGCAAGCATGAGGTCAACGGAGGTTAATTGCGACTCACTTTTGGTGTGCTTTCTTACACAGATAGTACCTGAAATGCCGGAGTTCTCTTGCAGAGAAACGTGCACCTTCTCTTTCGTCTGATTAGTCTGCGCATTATTATATTGGCAAAAGGTGAGCAATTTTTGGTGAATTAAACGAAAATACTACCCTGCATTTCTGTTCTTTTGTTCTCGACTGACGCATGCTTTTTGTCTGGGAACCATGCTTCGGGCTGTAACAACTGCCTGTATGCGTATTTTCTATGCGCGGGGTGGGGTGGATTAGAATTCGCCCACAGCTGTTTCAGGTTACTGTGTCGTATGTCCTTCTACCGCACATGACACGGCGTATTTCCTGCCCTATCCTTGCAAAGAAACTTTCTCGTAGGCAAAGCTGCATCAAATTTCCCATTTAAAGTTCGTTGTTTACTTGACTGGAAAACAACCCTCTTCCACATCAAAATATTTTAAAAAGGGCGCCGTCCAACCGAAATTCCATACAGACACCTTATCTTTGGACCTTTCTAACGATGTTGTTGTTGCTGCCCTGGATCAATGGACAAAATTTTGCTTCTATTTCTGTCATTGCGTTGTAACGGGGAATGAAAACATTTTCCTAAGCCGCTAAAAATGTTAAATATCACTAATAAACTTCCATGAATTATTTACTGCATAGCCTTATAATCATTCGTATTGCTTGACCGTCAATTTGATCAATAAAATACTCTGATATATGCTTGAAGACTTCTTCTTCCGTCTATTTACTATTCATTTTTCTGACCTCCACCAGTTGCCATATTTAATAATCATCGAGGATAGAATTTTTGCTGTGTCGGCAGGTAGATTTCCGAGCTGGGGTTTTACGTGCGGAAAGTTCCAAACTAAATCCTCCTGCACTCTGCTCCACATACCTCAGTTGGCTTTGTAAAAATCTTAGGGTAAATACAGTACGTGACCGATCTCATGAAATGTTAGCCAAAATTCTGGAATGCGTTTCCGATTAGAAGGGATTACTTAAGTTGGGTTGTTATGCTGATTATCATGCAGCATAGATCTATAACGTTTCGGACTTGCCGGGATGTCGGCTTGTGAATGCACTTCTTTTTGACCTCCCGCAGAAAACCTACTTGGCAAGAAATGATTACAGATTAAGCATGCATTTTTCCTATTGATTATCGATGGTCTTATAAATACAAAAATATTTTATAGAGAAAATGCACAAAATTATGCTTTCTTTTTCTCATTCGGAAGGAAATCACATAATCTTCATATTTTACTCCCGAAGAAAGTGTGTATTTTGGTTTTAAAAAATCTTTAACTATAAGGTTTTTAAGACCGTGGGATGTCCAGCAATGCAAGACCGCAGATGTCTGTTTACAAATGCTCCTCATAAAATGTACAAAACAGTCCAGATCCATTGCAAAATTTCATGAACTCTATGTAGTATCTTCTGTAAGTCATCGAGGAATATATGATGTTCCTTACACGAAGAGCATGCACCTTGTAGACTGAAATTGCTAAAGGCTGATGTAATGGCAGATCAGGGTGACAATTATTCGGGAATTGGAAAGCTTTTTTAAAACCTAAATACACACTTTCTTTGGACATAAAGTATAAAGACAATGTGATTTCCTATAAAATAAGCAAGAAAAAGCATGTTTTGTGCATGTTCTCCATAAAATATATTTAAATTTCTAAGGCCATCGAAAATCAATAGAAAAATGCGTGCTACATAAGTAGTCATTTTTATCGAGTGTGGTGTCTGCAGGAGGTCAAAAGGAAATGCATTCAAAAGCCCATATCATGGCAAGTCTGTAATGTTAGAGGTTTATGCTGCATGATAACCAGTACAACAACACCACTTAAGCAATCCTTCCTAGTCGGAAACGCATTCCAGAATTTTGGTTAACATTTCATGAGATCGGTCACGCACTGTAGTTAAGTCCGTTATACGCGATTTACTGAACTCTCAGACTATCGCTCATAAAAGTCTTTTGCAAACGCATAAAATGAGCCGATCAGAGGCAACATGCACTCCTCTTTTGCGAAAAAGTAGATGGTGGATAATTCAAGTGCTATTTTGGAGGCAGTTCGATCCCGTCTCATAACAAGTGATTTTGAGCAGTGTCAATTCTACGTTTCCTGCCGTCAGACGTGGAACACGCACTGAATAGTCGTCATGCTTATCGGCGCAAGGTAAAGGTTGTCTGTCAGTGCGCAGCTTCGCCGTAAATTTTTGCACTTCCTTTACCCTCACGAATATTTGCCATTTTACAAGACTCCCTAATTTCAAATTATTACAAAGTAAGCACTGACTTATGCAGAAAACCACGCAAGACGAAGTTTAAAGGGTTCATTTTCTTTTTCCCCTATATTAGGATGCCGCCTGGTTCGAACAATACACCTGGGCCCTCTTCAAGGCCCTTTCCCATATGCTATGCATCGGCTACGGTCGGTTTCCCCCAAACAGTCTCTCGGAAGCCTGGATGACAGCGATCAGCATGATGGCCGGCGCTACCTGCTACGCCATCGTTGTGGGACATGCTGCAGCCCTCATACAGTCCTTTGATGTCTCCAAACGTCGCTATCGGGACAAGGTAAGTGCAGTGCGTCCTTACGCGTGTTCACGTTTGGTCCGATTGGGAGCCACCCAGGCGGGCTTGTGGCACGTACCAGTTTCGAAAATTAGTATGTAAGATCAGTCAATATTCCCATGTTACAATTGAAAAGTCAATTTGGTAAACAGGTGTTTTCGGTAACTCTACATCAAGCCAAAACGGTTACATAGAAGTTTAATTTATGCGAAGTTACTGGGCTTATAAGTGCTTCAGGGACTATTAACATCCGTCGTTCCCAGGCCACTCGCATGACGAGGCGTGCTATGGCGTGGTCGCCATGTCGTGGTCATTGGGTCAAGGGGGCCAGGGAGAGGGAGGGTATAGGCTGTGAGTACGTTGGGTACGTTGCGCACACACCACTGCCATCAGGAGGTTGGCCCGACGTTCGGGTCGGCGTTGGCCACGGAAGACAGAGCGCCTGTGTCAGAGTCTTCTGACAGCATAGCACTGGAATGGCTAGCCGTATAGCCACTGTCTCGGTTGTATCTAGCACCCGTTTGCGTAAGCCTCTGGAGGAACTTGCTGGTGTCCGGTAGACAACCAGAAAGGCTTCTTTGGCATCGACTCGGTGCCTCGTATCGACAAGATGTGCGAGAATAGAACTCGAGATCGATTTCTTTTCACCTCTACCTAACCAGGTCGGTGTGTTCATGTACTCTCTTTTTCAAGTGCCTCGGTGTACGGCCAATGTGTCCCGCTCCACAGGAGCAAGTGAATGAGTAAATACACATCGATGTGGCCTGCAACGGGAGTCGGTCTTTACCTCCCAAGCGTAGGAGGGAAGAGTAAGTGAAACATACACGTAAGTTCGCCGCGGGGAAAGCGCTAGTGATCGCTGTCTTTAGATGTCTTCTTACTAGGTCACTTGCTGCATCTCCTTGAAAAGGCAGTCTTATAATAAGTCCTTCTTTTCTGCAGTTGCTATGGTGGGCTTTGCAGTGCGCTTTCTTATATTTCGGAGGATAAATCTTTCTGGGTATCCCTTTTCGTGGAGTATATACCGCAGCTGCTGGAGTTCTGCCTCAACAGCCTCAGGAAAGCAAATACGTCGCACTCTAGCTGTCAATCCCTGAATCAAATCGCGTTTAATATTTAGGGGAACAGAACTGTGCAAATTAATGTATCGTCCCGTCCAGGTTTTCTTTCGGAATACCCTACGTTGGATAGACCCACCCTCTTGTCTGTGCAGAAGAACATCGAGGAACGCGATTTCATTGGTCCTCCTTGGCCGGAGGCTTTGCGCCCTCTCAGCCAGTGCACCAAGGCTGGCCTTCAGTCTGCCTGACTTCAACATGTTACTGGTATAGGAGAGGAGAAGACAGAGGAAGAGAGTGGCGTTCGTCTAAATGGCGTCTAACAAACCCCAAAATCTGTTAATCTAGCATGGAACTCTGAGAAGATGCAGCTGGAATGACATTTGCTTGCAGAATAAGTGTGTAAATTTCTGGATTAAAAGTCAAACTGCAATGATTTCCCTTAATGTGATATGTGTGGGTACGTTTCGGCATTTTCATAATTTACGGTCGGAGTTACTTACTCCGGGGAGTAATTGTACTAAAAGAAAACAACTGAAGATATCTATTTGCACGTACCAGAAAAAAAGATAAAAATACCTTGCGGTGGCTGTTGTATGAGTTTGGTCAAGATGTTTAAGACGGTCATCTGGGTAAAAAGGTTCGACGATGAAATACCTTTTTGACAATGCCTGCAAAGAGGAAGTGAGTTCATTTACTATTATCATTAAATGAAAGAAATCGTGTCCCCTTTTCAATAACGACAATGTGGAGGATCAGAATTTGTGGTACCACAAAGTTCTAAGATGTTCAGCTCTTTTGCACAGCACAAATGGGACGGATGTGGTTATGAAGCCCCAAATAAAGTAAACAAACACCAGCCACCTGTAATAGGGACCGATAATAATAGAGTTTTTACAGGTGAGCCGGGAACTGCACAGGCGACGAGGTCAAGTAGTTGTACGTAAAAGAAAAGCTACTGGCAGTGCATGGTTGTACTGTGAGTGGTTAAGAAATAGTTGCCATAACCGCAAACCCTAACCCCTAGCGGCTAACTCTAACTCTTAACCCTAATCCCCGACCTTAACTCCAACCCCAACAGTATTGTGTCTATCAAGTGGGGTTACATAACCACATCATACCGGACCGCCCTCTTGATCAAAATTTTAGTATGAACGTAAGTAGCGGCTAGTTAGCAGCAAGCTTAGGAAGGTGAATAAATAGCCACCCCTAAGATTTAGGACAAAATCTTAATTATTTTTAAACGCAGTGGAACGCCCAGTCGGCTGGATAACAAACAGTGTCAGTACATCGGAGCTCCGCTGGAAGAATTCTCCGGTTAGAGATGGTTATGTAGCCTCACCTGAAGTAAACAAACCCCGGTCACCTGTAATACGGGACCCGTGGTAATAGGGGTTTATGCAAGTGGGTCTGCGGAACGCCCAGGCGACGGGCTCAAGTAGTTGTATGCAAAAGAAAAGCTATTGGGAATGCGCGGTTGTACTTTGAATGGTTGAGAAATAGTTGCGCTAACGCCTAACCCTAACCCCAGACCATAATCCCTAATCCTGAACCCTAACCCTACCGCCTGACCATAACCCCCTAACCATAACCCACTAACCGCTAACCCTCAACACGGACTCCAACAGTAGTGTCCATTAGGTGAGGGCAACGAACCACATCTTACCCACAAGAGATCTCCGGGGCAGGTAACTCCGGCCAAAACTTAACCCCTGTCAACTTTTATAATGACAGCACGGGTTACTTTAACGCGGAATTGCCAACTGTAAATGACATGAGACGGAGGAGACCGAACATATGCGACGATGTCCTACTGTAATAAAGTTTTCCTACCTTCAACCTACCCCGATACGCCAAAAATCGGGAACTGACGAATTCAGTCGACCCTCGGGACACAACATTGGATTGCAATGGCACCCGCATGATATGACCGTATGACAGCAAACCGGATATAAGATTTGGGCTGATTAGGTCTGTTTTTGTGGCGCATGGCATTCAACCGTGTTTGACAACAGTGAGCGACGGCGCATTCGAGGCTCGTTATCTGCGCCAACACGCATTTACAGTCGTTTTGAATTTGTTTTGCCATTTAAATACAAATGGTGCAGGAGTCGTATTTAGGTAAAATGCCCTCAGTGCATATCCAGTTCTGGCCAAACGCGTGTGCAGATCTAGATTGCTCGCCCGAACGGGGTCGTCATCGAAGCGCGCAACAGGCCAGTTGTTGCCTATTTTCAGTTCAACTGATGGCAACGCAGATAACAGAGTCGTTTGAACGTAGCGAGAACGGCGACGGGGGGGGACTTTCAAGTCCGCTATCATATTTTACCAAACTGCTTATTCTAAAGAGAGAAATTGTGACTCTCAACAGCAGGCTGGAAGCGAACCGCGCGGCTTCGCACCCACGTGTAAATGACGACCTGTGGACCTCATTTGCGAGCGCGACGATAAGATCGAAAGCCTAAATTTGGGTGCCACGACATGAAACATTTCTTCTCCTTTCCATTCCTATCGATTGACACATTTTAATGAACATATCTGGTCAGAGCCTTTTTTGCGGTATATATCACAAAACCTACCTATATGTCGGTATAAAATAATTCGCTGGAAAACTATCAAGTTCCCTTGGGTGTATTCTAATGCCACTTCCAACGCCTTCGTCAGGAGTACATAACATGAACAAAACCGTCACATTTTCGAAAGTCAGAAGACGAGGTGGCGAGCATACGTAGCTTTCAATAAATTCTCGTCTGGCCAGCGCAATTATATGGGCGCTTATCCAAGAGAATACGGGAACACCTCCCGGCATGGCTGGAAAACGGCGAAACTAGGAGCATAAGCAGCACCATTCTCGCGCATATGGTCGACTCGGGACAACATGTAGACCCCAATGAAACGTTTTGTGTGATCTATAAGGTCCCATCGAACTATCCTAAACCACTAGGACAGCTCCTGTTAGCAACCGCAGAGGCGGCCGCCGTCAGGTTGCGAAAACCAATCCTGTGCGCACAGAAGTACCACGCTCAGGCACTGCGCCTACAGTGGTCGAAGGTCGACTAACGCTGCAACTCTCCGCGCCCTTCCGCTCCCACCCCGCCCCTGACATTGACTGCTTTTACCTCCCAGTCCCCCACATTCCCACACCCAGCCAGGCGAACTTTACTCGACTTATCTTAACACTGATGTGATTGTACTTCTACCCGCGTCCCATATAATTGTACTGGCTCGACGAGGATTTATCGAAAGCTACGTATGCTCGCTTAATATATCGGATTTGGTGAAAACAGACGTTGCAGTATGTTGGCGGGTAAAGTTGATCCAAATGTAGTTAAATCCGCGTCGCCCGGTGGGGCCTCGTAGCTCAGATGGTTAGAGCGTTGGCTGCACTAAAGCCTCCCCTTGCTGTCGTGGATTCGGATTCCACCGAGGCATTGAGGTTTTCACAGTTCGGTCAAAGTGAATCATTTGAAATCTGCCATTACACTTATGAATTATATATTTCTTTAAAAAAGTGTCACTTCTGTGGTGGTGGTGGTGGTGGTGGTGGTGGTGGTGGTGGTGGTGGTGGTGGTTTCAAAGTTAAAGTAAAGCTGAAGAATACAACATCGTGCGAATCGAGGGTTCTGTTATTATATTATGATAGCCTGTCGTACAGTAATGTAGGTCATCGTCAGAAACGGTTTACTCCTTCACCCTTGATCAACCCGTGGATCAGACTCACTGTGAAATGGCAATATTTGGGAGTATTCGGGTACTGGTTACATAGGTAGCAAGTTAACTTGATAAGCTCATCATTTCCCACTGAATTCTGAACTCCTCAATGGATCTAACCTTACAAGAAACTTGTGTTCTCTTCGTCGTCAAAGTGAACACTTAGTCACGATCCTTGTTTACATGCCTAAGGGTTAGAGCGTACCGGGCGGCTTGTCCTTGCGCTCCGAAAGCCACCACTCGTCCATTTATTTGAACGCCAGAAGTCCGAGTGCCACAAAAGTAATTTGGCCTTGTAAATCCAAATTACCCAAGATTATTTTGTTTGCAAGACATATGCGCAAATCAAACTTTAATAAACTTGCGTGAAGGATTTCCAATAAGAGACGAAAATCAGGGATACAGTAGCCTACGAGCTTGAACTCCATAAAAACGTTAATCTTGAATTCAAAAATTCGCTCCCTTATGTTAAAAGATCCGTGCTCAAAACTTGAAGTTAGTATCCACCTCCGGGTTGCTAATCTTCGGCTTTGGGTAATTGGTGCCAAGAAACATGCTGGTGAGGCCCACAACTTTTTATGACCTCGACAGTTTAACGTCCAGTGCACGCCTTGACGCATCGACTGTTAGAACACATAAACAGTTAACGATTCACCTATAAATTATGGGCCAACTACGTGCGCTACCAAGCTGTTGGACGTTTAGTCCTGATGTGTAAATCAGTCCTCAGTGCCACAGAAACGGTTTTCTTTCGAGAAATTTCCCGTCGAGATAGTATTGGTCTATACTTGATCGTTGCTGCTTTTGCGTATATAGGCCAACGACGTGCGAGGCCAAGCTGTTGGAAGTTTGGTCATGGTGTATAAATTAGTCCTCAATGCCATAAAAACAGTTTTTTTCCGAATGTTTTCTCGTCTACGCCTAATCATAGCAGCTTTAGTATTGTTCGTGGTCCAAGTTCATATTCAAACGGCATGATCAATCTCCTTTCACACCCCAGCTAAAGAGCACTCGATTCAAATTTATGTAATAAAACGGTTATTGGAGGGAGGCGAAAGTTACTGCAAGTTATAGTTTAACAGCGAGCACAGTAAGACCATTTACCTCTAATTGACTGAAAGCAGCTGGGATTTTTCACCAATTATATTCAGCCATTTTTATATGCTCCTTAGGCTCATCCTAAAAGTAGACATTTTTACATCCTGGAGGCTTATTTAGTTAAAGTTGGAGAACTGAAGCG